>CM019072.1:129117832-129476739 GCA_009667805.1 Leptobrachium leishanense | reverse complement strand
TACGAAAATATTGTAATAATACTTGTGAATACCGTGCTTCAACATCTGCTCAAGATTTTAGTAAACTATTTAAATGATAAAAACTCACAACTGTGTTGGAGTATATTTATTCCCTAGTGCGGGGAGACTGACCCGTGGTTCATTTTCAGCGGCTCCTCCGGGAGTGAGCGCTACACACTGTTGAACAGAGACCATAAACAGGGCTCTGACCATGTGTGTGCTGTTCCTAGCATTACTTATTTTATGCTAAGGACGTTTAATTCATACTACGAAATGTGTGTTTTTATTTGTTCTTAAATTTTTAAGATTTCTGGATCAGGATAAATTCAAACAGCAAAATATACCACTTAAATGCATAAAAATAATTGTTTTCATGTTCACAGAAGCACAAGCCTGGCAGAGGCATTTAGGATGGACTATAGGGGGAGAGGTGGGAGAGAGGGAGACCAGCTGGAAGATCATTGCAATAGTCGAGAAGGGAAATGACAAGGATGTGGATGAGTTGCTTAGTCATGTCTGCACTCAGAAATGGCAGAATTTTGGAAAATTTGTGCAATTGGTTGTTGCAGGAGAAAGAGGGAGAATGGATGAGAGTAGATTCAACAAATCTAGGCTGGTGGAGAGATAGTGATAGCATGGACAGTGATGGAGAAGTCTGAAGGTGGAGAAGCATTGGGGGCGATTAGCAGGACCTTGGTCTTTGACATGTTAATCTTTAGGCAGTGAGAGGCCATCAATGAATAGAAGGAAATGCCAGCCAGGCAGTCACTGATTTTAGAAAGGACAGAAAGAGAGAAATCAGGGTGGAGTGGTGGATCTAAAGCTCATCAGCATAGAAGTGGTGTTGGAAGCTGTAGCCATCGATGACACAGTGAAGGATCTGTTAGACACATAATGTCAGGATCAGGTAATCCCGCTTGCAGACGATAAGCCAACAGACCCAGACCAACCGGTCCTTAGTAATGGCCGGGTTATGGTCAGTAATAGTGAGAACGACAAACACAAAGAAAGTGGCGGAGTGCAAAGTAAAACAACCTGCTGAATGAAGTAACCCACATTGCTCTAGCTAGCCGGTCCTTAATAATGGCCGGGTTAAGCAGAGCAGACAAACAAAAACACACATAGGTAGGGGTTGAGGAATAGAGGTCTGTTTATACTATGCCAAAATTCAGGGCACCAGAATACAGGGAAATCGAGACAAGCCAGGATCGAATCAACCAGGAAATCAGTCAGATAGGACTGCAGCAATAGCAACGAGGCACTAGGCGTAACTGGAACCACGCTAGGGCAATTTGCTATGAGAAATGAAGCCCTTTAAAATGGAGCCACAGTCCTTCACATTGGTGCTCAGAGGAGACGCCCTGCTCTGCTATAGGATCGCTGGTCATGTGCTGCGATTGGTTGTCCTTCCTGCTTGCTGCGTCTGATTTGCGGGCGGCATCATTCTCTATCCTGTAGTGTAGTACACAGTACCCGGGAATAAGGTTTTCTGGATATCAGCTGCCGTGACGACCGCAACATTTCCCCGAAGGCGCAACACTTCCCTGGACATGGGCCGAAGGCGCAACACTTCCCTGAGCATGGGCCAACGTGACACATAAGAAGTAATCTGAGAGAGAGCAGGGTCACTGAGATTGAGAGAGCTGAGAGTCTGGAGGAGAAGAGGGTGGTCAACAGAACTAAAAGCAGGGTAAAGGGCTACCAAGGGAAGTATAGAATATTGACTGTGACTCTTAGCAGATACAAGGTCGTTAGTGAGAAGACGAGGGAAGTTTTGGTGTGTATGAGTGTATCACAGAGCTCCACGGCAATAAAACTCACAGAAATGTACAGTATGTATGAGCGTATCACAAAGCTCCAAAAGCAATAAAACGCACAGTAATGGGCAGTGTGTATGAGCGTATTACAGAGCTCCACAGAATAAAACTCACAGTAATGTACAGTATGTATGCGCGTATCACAAAGCTCCACAGCAATAAAACGCACAGTAAATGGGCAGTGTGTATGAGCGTATTACAGAGCTCCACAGCAATAAAACTCACAGTAATGGGCAGTGTGTATGAACGCAGGAACGTGGGACTTCAACACGATCTGTGATTCGTGCACAAACCACTAAGGGTTTTACACACTGTAGTCTGACGCTGTGAGCCCAATTGCTGGTACTTTCTAGGAACAATAGAGCTGAGCACCAGCACAGTCTATGGTTAAAGCACAGCTTGCATTGCACAGAGTGTACCAGCACAACCCCCAGTCCACATGCCTATGCGTGTCATGCACCCTCTCCCAGCCTGTCACCCCCCATTTAGTTTTTCACTGCATATAAGAAATCCTCTTAATTAGAATTTTCTCTTCTTTTCCAGGTTACTGACTCCAAAATCTATTACACAAACACTTTGTACATCGACCCGTTACCTTCAAACATCACCACGGATCCCCTAGCGTATAACTTTACCTGTGACCACAATCTTACTATGCAGATGCAGACCCGAATACTCTATGCTGTGAGTCCTTCTATAAGGTGTGTATGAAGACCATTATGATTAAATATCAGCTGTCACGGATCACATGTTGGCTTTCACAGATCACATGTGGCTCTCACAGTCACATGTCGATCTCATGGATCACATTTCAGCTCCCACGGATCACATGTCCTCACTTGGAGTACTGTGTGCAGTACTGGAGACCGTATCTCCAGAAGGATATAGACATCTTAGGGAGAGTTCAGAGAAGGGCTACTAAAATGGTGTACGGCTTGAAGGAGAAAAGTTACCAAGAAAGGCTTAATGATCTTAACATGTACAGCTTGGAAAAAAGACGAGACAGAGGAGATATGATAGAAACATATAAATACGTAAAGGGAATCCATAAGGTAGAGGAAGGGAGTATATTTAAAAGGAAACAAAGTAGCAAAACAAGAGGACATAGTCTTAGATTAGAGGGGCAAAGGGTTAAAAGTAACATCAGGAAGCATTATTTTACTGAGAGGGTGGTGGATACATGGAACAGTCTTCCAGTAGAAGTGGTAGAGGCCAAAACAGTGATTGAATTTAAGCAAGCATGGGATAGGCATAAGCTATCCTAAACAAAAGATAAATCCAGGTCAAGTATCCATGTAATTCGGCGACTAGATGGGCCGAAAGGTTCTTATCTGCCGACATTTTTCTATGTTTCTATGTTTCTATGCCAGCTCTCACAGATCACATGTCGGCTCTCCCCGATCACATGCTGGCTCCTACAGATCACATGTCGGCTCTCACGGATCTCATGCCGGCTCTCACGGATCTCATGCCGGCTCTCACGGATCTCATGCCGGCTCTCACGGATCTCATGTCGGCTCTCTCGGATCTCATGTGTAACATTATTTCTGTTGCACCATTATTTATTGAAGCACACTGATGCAGCAATTATTATTATTATACAGGAGATAGCGCCAACAGTTTGCGCAGCGGCTTTACAATATATATAACATAACACTTACGTTTGGCTATGACGCGCAGGATTTCACGCATCTGCTCCCCTCGCGCGTCTTCAAATCCGACCACCGCTTACGAAGCTGTCCATCAGTCCGAGCAACTTCAAATTTTTTGATCAGCGTCCTTTGTACCTTCCCAAGGATGGTTTTCTTCCTGCTGTTATTTTTGCTGCGGTAAGGGCCCTTTCGACAATCGTAACGTATTTTTTATAAAATTCTACAAGTTCCACCATCTCCATAAATGTCATGTTAGACGCCCTCTTATTTCTTCTGGCGGACCCTGGGGTGTCTTGCATGTCTGCGCTCAGACTAGAGTTGGGGAGCCTGCTTCAGTTGCTGCTGCCATCATGGTGGATGTAAGTAACTTTAACTTTGGCCTATCTAAAATCCGATAATATCGGGAGAAAAAAAAAACGAAACTTTACGGCAGTCGTACGTATAAAATCCGTTCGTCCGCATGCGCGAACGAACGACCATTTCCGAAAAGTTTGATTTTAATTATTTTTTTTACTGCATTTAACTTTTAAGCCTTATTTTATTATATGACCCAGACATCTTATATATCATTCTTTCTGGCAGACTCGGCAGATTCATAATATATCATTAGTAGATGTATAACAACAATCCTGTCTGTATTATAAGCAAATAATGCAATAAAATTAGAATTTTCAATAATTTACAATGCGTACTGTAATTTTTTATTTTTTTTACCATTTTTAAGTCATGCGAACGTTTGCGCTTATATTTTATATGAGTTGCACTTGTTAAATAAATTAACACATTCATCTAGAGTAAATACATCAAATAATATCACAATTTTCACAAATACGTAATATCACAAAAAAGAAGAGCGATGGCAAAACCAAAAATGCATGTATGAGACTGAGTCCTGAAAAAATGCAAAGCTATACAGTACTTTGTCTATGACACGCCGGATGTGCCTAAATCCTCACGCGTCTTCTCTTCAGGACAGGTCAGACCAGCGCTTCCGCAGCTGGTCGCGTTACACTCGTTACTACTTCGGTCCTTTTTCCAGGAGGGTGCCGGTGCAGCAAGCCAGGATACGGTCCTTGCGGCTTGCGGACATTGTTCTTCCTGCCGTAAGGGCCCTTACACTCTTACAGCAGTCACAGTCATCATGCTTCTCGAAGATGCGAAATTGCGAATGCGAACCAGCTCCACCGGCATCTCCTCAAATGCCATGTTGCTGGGTGGACCACTTCATGGTTTCTCTGGGGTGGAAGGGGATGACGTGTCCGCACTGTCCGGCGGCGTCCAATAGGACTCTCTTTGAGTTTGAGCCATGATGGGTCGGGATGGTTTTTTAATTTGGTCTGACCAAAAAATTCTCAAACTCTGTCTACATACAATGGCTCCGTAAAGTTTACGACAGGCCGTAATGGAGACGGACAAACGCGCGTATATCAATCTCATCATGGACATATTCCATCATCATGCGCGCGCGAACCACGGACGTAAATGATCCGACTACGACAGAATTATCGTATCTCGACAGAATTATCATATCAACAGAAATATCGGATCAATGGAAATAATAACATATAGGGTATATAGAGTATAGAGAGAGGCAGGCAGGCACTGGCAGCGGCAGGCAGGGGCAGTCAGATTTTCTAACGGTCAGGAACTCAGGATCAGGACGCTGGACTAAAACAGTGCTATAGTATATCCAATCCATCCAGTGTGCTGATGGTTATAAAATTTTAATGTATATATACCAGTGGCGTCACTAGGGTTGGTGTCACACGGTGCGGTAACTTATGATGTCACCCCCCCCCCCGAGGTTTACATTTTTTTTTAACAACTCTTACTCCTAATCAGTACTCCCATATAACACTGAATGCTCATACACACAGCGCACATTACTGTGAGGTTTATTGCTGTGGAGCTCTCTCATATGCTCACACAAATTTTTGCCAACTGCCAGCAAGTACGGTGCCTGTTTGAAGGCAGTGAAAGCACACATGGATATATATTGACTCCAGCAGCTCTGGATATATTATTGCCCCCAGCAGCTCACCCATGGATATATATTGCCTCAGCTCACATATGGATATATTGCACCTCAGCTCACACATGGATAATTGGATATATTGCCCCAGAGTCCAGACCAGCTCACACATGGATATATTGCCACAGCACCTCTCATGGATATACTGCCCCAGCTCATGGATACTGCCCCAGCACATGAAATGCCCCAGCAGCTCAAGGATATGCCCCAGCTCACACATGGATTTGCCCCAGCACCTCGTGGATATGCCCCAGCACCTCGTGGATATGCCCCAGCACCTCGTGGATAGTTACTGCCCCAGCACATGGATATGCCCCAGCTCACACATGTATTTGCCCCAGCTCCTCGTGGATATGCCCCAGCTCCTCGTGGATATGCCCCAGCACCTCGTGGATACTGCCCCAGCACATGGAATGCCCCAGCAGCTCAAGGATATGCCCCAGCTCACACATGTATTTGCCCCAGCTCCTCGTGGATATGCCCCAGCTCACACATGGATATGCCACAGCTCCTCATGGATTTGCCCCAGCACATGGAATGCCCCAGCACCTCATGATAATGGCCCCAGCTCACCTCCGCCGCCTTTTTCGCTCCCTCAGAGCGTCCGGCGGCACGCAGCTTGGGGGCTCGCCAGGGGGAGCCACGTGACCAGCCGCGATTGGCTGGTGAGTGGTGACGTGTTTCCTCCAGGCGAGCGCCGAAGCTGCATGCTTCGGACGCTCGCAGCGAGCGAAAAACACGGCAGAGGGTGAGACACCCGCCCTTAGGGTGATGGTGTCACCCTAAAGGCGGGTGTCACCTGGTACGGGCCGCACCCCCGCCCCCATGTTACGACGCCACTGGTATATACATTTAACGGCCACACGCCCACGGACTTACTCTATCCAAACAAAGTTCAGAATGATGTGAAACATTGGGACTTTTTGGATAGATCGATTTTCGACTATCCAGAAGTTAAAAAAATAAAAATGGTTGAAATCTAATGCAAAAGTCCTGATGTTTCACATCGGGATGTCAGATATTAATAGGCTTGTGCACCGATTTTTTTTTCGGTTCGATTTGTTCTGATGTTTAAAATTTTCGATTGTGTACATTTTTTTGGAATATCGATCATTTTTCGTGTTTTCGGGTCACTTTGCTCGTTTTTTGTATCGACTTTTCGTGATTTCGGAAATTTTCTTTTTTTTTCGGAACGTCTGTTCTCCTCGTTTCAAAGTGTCTAACTCTATTCGTTTTGATGTAAAGTACTATGGTTTACTTTTTTATACTTTATATATTTTTTTTATAATAAATTTTTTGGTTTGTTTTTCGGATCCGATAATTCATTCTGACGATACGATAATTCTGGCGATTCTATCGAGTTTTTTTTTTTTATTAAATAAAGATCCTTTTTTTCTTATGAATATACATTTCACAACTTTATTTATTTAATCACATTACAAAAATTGTATGAAAGCCAAGGAACAAAAAAAAAAGAACAAAACGATTTAAAAAACGGTAAACTGACCCGAATGGTCTGACTTTAAAAATAAAAACCAGAACAAAAAATGTTTTAAAACGGAAAAATAGTTGATCAAAATGATCTGAAATGAAAAAAAAATAATAAATAAAATGATTTAAAACAGACAAAAATATAAATTAACCCTTTCGCTGCTGAGGCATTTCACGGCTTCCCTTCACGCCTGTGTTCCTCACTGCGGTCTGCTGCTGAGCTAATTTTTAACAGTTTCGCTCCTCTTGTTTAAACGCGTTTTGAAGCCTTCTTTTATAATATGACCCAGACATGTTATATATCGTTCTTTCCGGCAGACTCGGCAGATGATTCATAATATATCATTATCATATGTATGCGTCATGTCCTGTCTGTATATTATAACAAAAAATGCAATAAAATTAGAATTTTCAATGTTTGTTTTACAAGGTGTAAAGTGTTTTTTTTCACATTTTAACATGCGAGTGTTTGCGGTTATATTTTATGAGTTGCGTTTGTTAAAAAAAATTGAAAAGGGGACTTGTTATATTTTTTTTGGTGACAATTACACTATTTTAACAAACGCACCCATACAAAAATCCTTAGTGCAGCATCATTGTTCACATTATAATTGAAATGGCAACAATATTGCTGCATTAACAAAACAAAACAAAAAAACCTGTATTTTTTTTTTTTTATTTAATTTTTTTAACATTGTCATGTTTGGTATTGTTGGAAAGGCCATGCTCTGGTCGATCCAAAGATACCAAACATTAACCAACCGATAGCTGCCGCGGATCGGGAGATAGGGGTTCCAATGAACCCCCTATCTCCACCATTGGTCACAGTTAGGGGTTAACTCCAAAACTGACGTCATTGTGACGAGGTCTTGGACTGTCAGCAGCTGCTGTTCCCCCACGCTGTTGTCTTCCTGCAAAGACATGACCATGTTGGCGGGCAGCGTCTTAGCGGGCAGCGGTGGGAGAGAGAGAGCTCATAGCTGGGAGGAGGTGTTGTGTGAAGCTGCAAACAGGGACAAATAAACTAGACCTGAGCCGCACTAAGGATCTTTGGGATTTTATTTAAGGATTTTACCAGGAAGGATCATTGAGATTTCTCTCGTTTTCAAGTATGTCCTGGGATCGAGAACAATTGAGTGGTTACAGTTGTTACAGTTGTGTCGGAGAAGACTTCATGCAGTGCTGCCATCAATATTTTTTGATAAATTCTTGGTTATACAATGAATGTGTCTGTGGACAAAAATCCGTGTTTTTGTGACATCGCCTAAGCTTAACAAAAAAACAGGCCACGTCGGTAATCAAATCTCAAGGCCTTACAACAAGGTTGTGTTAGTGTGTGACATTTTTTGGCCAGGCAGGAAGTGTAGAATGTGCACAGTCACATTCATGGCCACAAATATGTTGACAAATTTATGACAAAGGGTCCATAGAAATGTCAATACATTTATGTACATATAATTTTAACAGTGTGGAAACCAAGCAATACATATTAACTTATTAAGTAAGGAAAAGCAACGCACACAAACAGGAAAATAGTGAAAAAATAGAAAATTTATTTACAACATATTAACATAGGGAAGGGAACATGCCAAGGATGGCAAACTGCACAACAAGTTACTGGCATTTGAGGAGATGTTGGAGCTGGTCCGCATCTTGGACTGCAAAGATTACGATTGCTGTATTGGGCCCTTACGGCAGGAAGAATAACACCCGCAAGGATCGTATCCTTGAAAAGCTACGCACCACCATCCTGGAGCTGTTCGGGAAGGACTGGACGAAGGACCATCTCTGAAAACGCTGGTCCGACCTCAAGGCACACGAGCAGGAGCAGCTGAGGCACATTCTGGAGGAGGCTGCCATTGGTCTCACTGCTGCTCCAGGAGGTCTGCGGCATTGGTTATGTGCTCCCGCAGTTCCTGGAGCAGTTCTTGTAGGGAGTTGACGGCGGTAGCTTGCGAAGCTCGCCGATCGCCTCCCGTCGGCGTCTGGCTTCTCCTTCTATATATCCAATAAATGAAAGAAGGAAAATACAGTAAGTAAAGCAGGTTTCTTTCTATTTTTGACTGAAAGTCTTGAAAAAATATAACAGTAGTATATACCAGAGCTGGCGGCCTCCTGAGTCTCCGACTCCGCCGACTCCTCCCCCACCACCACGTCTGCATATCCAGTGCTATATGTAAGAAATTAAAGAAATAAAAAATACAGTAAACAACAAAACTGATTTATTTTTGAACAAAAGTCGATACAAAATACAACAGTAAAAAAAAAAAAACCTGGACTGGCGGCCTCCTGCTGCTCCGGCTGACTCTCTACATCCTCCTCTTCCTCCTGCTCCTCCTCCTCCCCTCTTGTGCTATACATAAAAAAATTAAATTAAAATACAGTAAACAAAAAATGTTTCTGTTTTTGACCAAAAGTCGTTGCAAAATAAAACAGTATATACCAGCGCTGGGGGACGCCCGTGGCTCCCCCTCCTCCTCTGCTGGGGCACTGGTCCCTGCCCGGGCTGATTCGGCGGCCTTCTTCCTGTCTTCTGCCAAATCCAAAAAATATAAACACGTAAATAATGCAGACTGAAAAAATGGTATATCTATACAATATATTGCCGAAAGTATTGCGACACCCCTCCACTACCCACTACCAGCTTGACCCCCACTACTCCCATCTCATAGTTCTAAAGTCACAAAATATTTATTTATTTCCTCTGCACAGACATATATTACCGTTCATTTATATATTTTTTTCAGAAGTAAACATTACGTTTATTCAATAAAAACTATTATTTGTGTTGTGTGCGTACAAAACGCATTGTGCGACTGCTTTTATTTATTTTATAGAAGGCCTCAGCCTCAGTTTCACTTTCAGTTTCTGCTAATAATAAAACTGGATATTGCAGAAACAACAACAGAAATCCACCATTTTGTTTTGAAATTTGCATCTAAAGCATTCAATGACACTGCTGCAGCAGCTGCTGAGGATGTATTGAACGCAGCTCTGTTTGGATGCACTTTCAGAAGAACTACATGTCCCATCCTATCACTTAGCAGAGATGCAGAGATTTTTATTGATGCGCAGGTGGGAGTCAATATTGGGCAAGCTGCGGGTCATCTCGTATGCATCACTCAATCACAACCCCCCCCCCCCCAGCACACTACAGACTATACACACAGTGCCAAAAGAAATCCAGCATTGTAACTTCATCTACATACATCAAATATCCCAATTTTCACGAATACGTAAAATCACAAAAAAGAAAAGCTATGGCAAAAATGCACGTATGACGAATTGTGAAAACGCAAAGCTATACACAATCACATTGCATGAAAAAAGGACTAGATAAATCAAGGTATTTCTGGGCACATTAGCACATGCAAGCACATTATTATTATTATACAGGATTTATATAGCACCAACAGTTTGCGCAGCGCTTTACAACATAACATGACACTTACGTTTCGCTATGACGCGGCGGATGCGTCTCAACTGCTCCTGCTCCCGTACTTTTAAATCAGACCAGCGTTTCCGTAGCTGGTCCTTTGTCCTGTCCTTCCCAAACTTCTCGAAAATGGTAGTGCGTAGCTTGTCAAGGATACGATATTTTCTGTCGTTATTCTTGCTGCGGTAAGGTCCCTTCCGGCAATCGTAATCTATATAATGGGACCAGCTCCAACATCTCCTCAAACGCCATATTTTGGCCCTTTTTTCCTGGGTGCAGGTGATTCATCATGAGATGATGACGACGAGGTCTCCTCTCTGGCAGCGGCCATCATGAAGAATAATAAAAACAAAATTTTGTTCAAAAAGTTGTCAATAAAACTGGCTCAATAAAGTTACGACAGGTGCGCGCGCGCATGCGCGACCCGCGAACGAATCGGATCTGACCAAAATCCGAAACTTCATATCGGATCTTTGGAAACAATAAAAAAATTTACAGAATCAGCCATATAACCGATACTAGTTAAATATACGATGTCCAGACTTACCGAAATGGTACCGAAATCCCGAATGGAACTGAAATCATGAATATAGAGGGAAAATAAATTTCGATTTGACACATTTCAAGTCCATTCGAAAATTCCAAAAAATTTTCGATTTGCCAAATTTTTCGTTTTTTTCGGAAAGTCTGTTCTCGTTTCAAAGCAATAGATTTCGATTTGACACGTTTCAAGTCCATTCGAAAATTCCGAAAATTTTTCGATTTGTTAAATTTTTCGTTTTTTCGGAAAGTCTGTTCTCGTTTCAAAGCAATAGATTTCGATTTGACACATTTCAAGTCCATTCGAAATTCCGAAAATTTTTCGATTCGGCTCGGAAAACAGTTCGGATTCGACTTTTTCGGATCTAAAAAATTTCGGATTTGCGGCCGAATCGAAAGACCCGAATCGGGAAATTTCGTGAAAATTCCGAAATTCCGAAACCCGAAACGCACATCCCTAGGAAGAACCTGCGAGATTGGCTAGTGCATACAGATCCTGTGAAAGCATATGATCTTTCGCCCTCCCTTCCACAAGAAAGGCTGTTTCAGATGCACCGGTTGTGTTACTTGTAATCACATGTATCCATCGTCCCTTTGCACATCCCCACACTGGCCATAAATATAACATAAACATCGCGTGTAGCGCTCACCCCCGGAGGAGCCGCTGAATTTAACCTCGGGTCAGTCTCCCCGCACTAGGGAATAAATATACACCAGCACTGTTGTGGATTTTATAAGTTATATGTTTACTGGTCTCAAATAAACTGGCATATATAAAGCAAGCATGGTGTTATATATATATATTTACAGGAATTCGTAATGCGAGAAACGCGCAGCGGTAAAAAGGAAATTTTAACCCCTTCGTTGCCGAAGTGTAAGTCCCGTACAGGTTGTGTCCCAAGAAGGTGTGCGTGTATGCGTGTGTTGGTACCCGGGTACTAGATTCAACTGGCCAGTGAATGAATTCAATGTGTCTTCGACTAGTCACGTTGGGGCCCTGTAGATTTAGGCAAACTGCAGCGTGCTTTGTTAACTTTACTGTGGCCTGGAAGGCCTCTCACCCATCCGCCAGATAATTTGCACCCCTGCTTGACCCCTGCCACCGGATCCGCTTGTGTCACGTTGGCCCCCGCACCCCCCCGGCGCCTGGCAGCAGCTTCCTCGCTGCTCGCTGGCCAGGCGCCGAGTGATATTGCGGTCGCTTCCGCACACGTGGGGACGCCGGGGGCGGGGCCTGGCGGGCTGGCGCGGACCGCCGGGTTTAAAGCCCAGACTCTCAGAGAAGCCGGTGCCCTGACGTGGTAGTTACTTCCCGCAGAGCTCTTGTATATTGTTACATAATTATTGACTATTCTGTGTATGACCCCTGGCATTGGCAAACTAACGATTCTGTGCATGACCCTTGGCATTGGCAAACTAACGATTCTGTGCATGACCCTGGCATTGGCAAACTAACGATTCTGTGCATGACCCTTGGCATTGGCAAACTAACGATTCTGTGCATGACCCTTGGCATTGGCAAACTAACGATTCTGTGTATGACCCCTGGCATTGGCAAACTAACGATTCTGTGCATGACCCTTGGCATTGGCAAACTAACGATTCTGTGCATGACCCCTGGTATTGGCAAATCAACGATTCTGTGAATAACTCCTGTATTGACTTTACTCCTCTATTCTGGTATTGAGGTCAGTCTGTGTGGCACCCCAAGCACACATCAGACTACCCCTTGTATTGTTAGGGTCTTGGGAGGAGTTAACTATTCTAGTTCTTGTGTATCATTCTGTGTCTGTCTAGTCGTGCCGACCACTCTAGGATCGGAAGGGTAGAGAGTGTCCTGCGTAGAGGGACCACTAGCCAGATAGCAGAGGGATCCGTGACGTCTCTCTTGTATGTGTTCTGTACTGCCCTTCTAGTAGTCTGTCTAGTCGTACCGACCACTCTAAGGATCGGAAGGTTAGAGAGTGACCTGCGTACAGGGACCACCACTATAGTAATCAGGGGGATCCGTGACATTACGTCAGGGCCAATGGATCCCGCAGACCTCTCTAATCAGTTGACACGTATTGCAGCCAGACAAGAAGAGCAGGACCATAGGATGGACCAGATTGCTCTTGCCCTGCAAACCCTGCTAACCGATCCAGTTCTGGAACTGCAAGCCCTCCAGACCCAGTAGTGCCTAGGGTCAGTTCGGCCGCTCTCGAGGGTTGTAGGCTCAGTATGAAGGCACCCGTACGTTATGATGGAACGCCAAACTTATGCCGGGGCTTTCTGACCCAACTCGAGATCTTGTTCGAAAACAATCCAGGGTCCTGTATGTCTGATAAAGCCAAAGTAGGCTATCTGATTAATCACTTGACCGAAAAAGCTTTATTGTGGGCCACGCCCTTGTGGGAGAACAAGAAACCCATCATTTATGACTATGAGGGTTTTACCTCCGAGTTAAAGCGTACCTTTGATCCCTCTAGAAGGGCTACCAATGCGGGTAGATCCCTGTTTCACATCAAACAGGGTAATAGGAGGGTCTCCGACTATGCCATTGAGTTTAAGACTTTGTCTTCTGAGGTACACTGGCCGAACGACGTTTTAACACTGGCCTTTACCGAAGGTCTGAACGAGGCGTTTATGTTTGAATTGGCTCCCTTAAAATTACCAGAACATCTGGATCATTTGGTTGATTTCTGCATTGCCATGGACGATCAAATCAGGGAAAGGAGACACCCCAGAGATAGACCCAGAAGGGTCCTGCCTCCTTTACCCTTAGTACCCAGGCATACCACTGCATCAGGTAACCTGGAGATCGTTAAGACCGATGTACCGGCCATTGAACCCATGCAGATAGGTAAAACGGGTATTTCAGAGGCAGAGAGAGCTCACAGGAGAGAAAGGGGGCTCTGTTTTTATTGTGCCGGGGCAGATCATTTCCGCCTTCAATGTCCTCAGAGACCCAGGGGTAGCAGGGGTGAGAGTGGCAAATCAGGTCAAAAAACAGTTAATACCCAGGTTATTGGTTCTCTGTATGCCTCCTTTGTGGATGATGAGAAAAAAAAACTCGGATTCTGTTACCCATCTCCCTCACCTGGGAGGGGGTTCACCTCGAGTCTGAGGCGTTCCTAGACTCTGGAGCCTCAGGTAATTTTATTGATAGATGTTTTGCCGCCAACCACCTCTTACCTCTAGTTCTGAAGGAGAGGCCTCTATGGTAGAAGCCATAGACGGGAAACCTGTCATGTCCCCATATCACTCACGACACTATCGATGTGTGCATGACTACAGGAGTTCTGCACCGTGAAATCATACGATTCCAGGTTATCGACTCTCCCTCCTGTCCTGTCGTTCTAGGGTTCCCATGGTTAACGGAACATAACCCGGTGATTGACTGGGCCCAGCGAGATATAAAGTGTTGGGGTCCTAGTTGCCAGTCAAAGTGCCTGGGCAGGGTTGATGTGATTGGTAGCCTCAATATTGCCACAGCACCTCCTTTGTCCACTGAAGTCCCTGAATGTTATAGGGCGCTAAAGGAGGTGTTCTCTAAAACCAGGACTGAGGTCCTACCACCGCATCGTCCTTATGACTGTGCTATAGAGTTACTCCCTGGTACTATGCCTCCTAGAGGACACGTATACCCTTTGTCACAAAAGGAAAACGACATTATGGAGGAATATATAAGGGAGAATCTAGAGCGAGGATTCATCAGACGATCCTCCTCTCCAGCAGGAGCAGGTTTCTTTTTCGTTTCCAAAAAAGAGGCGACCTGCGACCTTGCATCGATTATAGAGGTTTGAATAGGATTACCATAAGAAATGCATATCCAATACCTCTTATAACAGAATTGTTCGACCGTTTAAAAGGGGCCCGTATTTATACTAAACTTGATTTACGCGGAGCATACAACCTGGTCAGGGTTAAGAAGGGGCACGAATGGAAAACGGCTTTTAATACACGTAGCGGGCATTATGAATACCTGGTGATGCCCTTTGGGTTATGCAATGCGCCAGCCGTTTTCCAGGACCTCATAAACGACACCCTAAGGGACTTTCTGCAAACGTTCGTTATAGTATATCTGGACGACATCCTGATATACTCTCCTGATAAGGGAACTCATCACGCCCACGTGAAACAAGTGTTGAAGAGACTATTGAGGGCTGGGTTATACTGTAAGCTAGAGAAATGCTTATTCGACATAGAGACAGTGCACTTTCTTGGGTATATAATAACCCCTGAGGGTTTCCAAATGGATCCTAAAAAACTCTCAGCGATTCTTGACTGGCCTTTACCCCAAGGGCTTAAAGCCATCCAGAGGTTCCTGGGGTTTACTAATTACTACCGGAGGTTCATTAAAAACTTTTCGGCCTTGGTAGCTCCCCTCACGGCTATGACTAAAAAAGGGCTGGTGAATCAGAAATGGACACCCCAGGCCAGTCAAGCCTTTGAGGCACTTAAACAGGCATTCACTACTGCCCCTGTTCTCCGACATCCTGATCCGGCTCTGCTTTCCAGGTTGAAGTTGACGCCTCCGAGCTAGGTCTTGGTGCAGTCTTGTCCCAAAGGGAGGCACCCGACAAACCCTTGCATCCATGCGGCTTCTATTCCCGAAAGTTGTCCCCGGCAGAAAGGAACTATGATATCGGAAATAGAGAGTTATTAGCAGTAATCGCAGCCTTGACGGAGTGGAGATACTTATTGGAGGGGTCTAGGGACCCCATTGTCATCATAACCGATCATAAGAATCTCACGTACATTGGAGACGCTAAACGGTTGAATGCCAGACAGGCGAGATGGTCATTGTTTCTTTCCAGCTTTAATTTCGTCCTCACATATAGACCTGGGTCAAGAAACATTAAAGCAGACGCATTGTCAAGACAGTACGAATCCTACGAACATAACATCCAAGATCAGCATCCCATTGTACCCCAGGAAAGAATTATAGCTCTTACCACGATTAGTGTCTCGTCTCCTCTGATGTTGAGATTGCAGACCGCCCAGGGTACAGCTCCTGGGGGGAGACCTCCTGCGAAACTCTTTGTACCTGAGAACGAAAGAGAAGAAGTATTAAAACTGTATCATGATAACAAAACCTCTGGGCACATGGGGATCACCAAAACAGTGTCTAGCATACGTAAACTCCTCTGGTGGCCCACGGTGCACCGTGATGTTAAAGATTACATAACCGTGTGCGAGGTGTGCACAAGACATAAAAGTCCCCAAACAGCGCCCATTGGTTTACTCCAGCCTCTGCCAATCCCCGAACGACCATGGTCGCATTTAGCTATGGATTTTATAGTAGAGTTACCCGAGTCAAGAGGGAATACTGTAATACTCACGGTCATAGATCGGTTCTCCAAAATGGGTCACTATATTCCTCTTCGGAAACTTCCTTCGGCAGCCGAACTGGTGCCCATTTTTATTTCCAATGTGGTCCGCTTACACGGTATTCCTCTTGGGATTGTCTCGGATAGGGGGACCCAATTCGTCTCCAGATTCTGGAAAGGGTTTTGCAAGAGTGTGGGGATAGACCTATCCTTCTCTTCGGCCTATCACCCCCAGACCAACGGGGCAGCGGAACGAGCCAACCAAAATATAGAGAAATATCTCAGGTGCTTTATATCCGAACGACAAGATAACTGGTCAGACCTGATACCGTGGGCAGAGTATGCCTTGAACAGTGCAGTAAGCGAAGCCACAGGACATTCCCCTTTCTTCACTGTTTACGGTTTTGATCCTCCCGTGCTCCCTGCTACGTTTCCTGATACCGCGATTCCTGCTCTGGATGAGCATTTAGTGTCATTAAAAGAAACTTGGGGAAGGGTTAAACGGGCACTGGAGGATAGTAGTGTTACCCAGAAGATCAAGGCCGACAGACACAGGAGGCCGGCACCCGTGTATCAAGTTGGGGACAGGGTTTGGCTTTCTTCACGGAACATCAAGCTTTTAGTACCCTCCATGAAACTGGCACCCAGATACATAGGGCCCTATAAGATTCTGCGGCGAATCAATCCGGTCTCCTATGCTTTGGCACTGCCCTCCTATATCAGGATACACAATGTGTTCCACGTGAGCCTTTTGAAACCACTCTTGTGTAATCGGTACACCAAGGCCCGTGTCCCCCCTCCTCCGGTCTCTGTGGAGGGCGAGGAGGAGTTTGAAGTTGAAGCCATTCTGGACGCCAGGGTTTCTAGGGGGTAGACATGTGCACAGCACAAAATTTCGTTTTCAACTAGTGGATTAGTCCTAAAATGCAATTTATTTAGTTACTAAATAAATTCGTTTTCAGTTCTTTAGTATGAAAACTAATTTCATTCATCCGAAAACCATTGTAGTGGCTCCTCTGAGGGCTGAGATCGCTGCTTGTTACAGTATCTCTCACTCTCAGCACAATGTGGGCCATATTACATAGTTGGTGCTAACATAACCAGAGCTGTTGTGAACTTCCCAGAGCCATTATAGCCTAAAGTTAGCACCAACATTGTAATACTGCCCCGTGTCAGGCAAAGCTGTTACAGTAACTGACTGCTGCTCATCACAGTGCTCAGAGTTTCAATAAAACTAGTAAATAATATTTTTATATATAAGAGGTTAGAACAATATTATTTCCTTGTTTTACTGAAACTCTGAGCACTGTTACAGTCAGTACTGTAACAGCTGAGCCTGATTGTACTGAGAGATACTATAACAAGCAGTCGATCTCCGTGCTCACAGCCACTGGATTTAAAGGGCTGAAAAAAAGGATCCTCTCTATATAATGTTTAGAACATCCTCCTGCATTAATTAATACCCCTCTCTGTATAATGTATACAACATCCACCTGCATTAATTAATACCCCTCTCTGTATAATATATAGAACATCCTCCTGAATTAATTAATGTCCCTCTCTGTATAGAACATCCTCCTCAATTTATACCTTTCTCTGTATAATGTATAGAACATCCTCCTGCATTAATACCCCTCTCTGTATAATGTATAGAACATCCTCCTGCATTAATTAATGCCCCTCTCTGTATAGAACATCCTACTGCATTGGCATGTTGAGGGTGCAGAACTTCGGATGTTGCGCTCTTCATTGCTGGTCTCCTTCACTCATCAATGTAATATCACAAAAAGGACTGAAACTAAAATGTAGTGCATTTTATTTTAGTTTCTTTCGTTTTTTTGTACTGAGCAGTTTCGTTTCTCTTGAGTCATACTAAAACTAAATTATCCCAAAATTCTGACTAAATCGTTTTAGTACTAAAACGAATGCACATGTCTACTAGGGGGGTCCTTCAGTACTTGGTTGACTGGGTGGGCTACGGTCCGGAGGATCGCTCTTGGCTTCCGGCTACTGAGGTTCATGCTCCTCGGTTGGTGAGGGCTTTTTATTTGGCTCATCCCCGCGCCCCTGGGGGTCGTCCAGTGGCCGCCCGTAGAGGGGGGGGTACTGTCACGTTGGCCCCCGCACCCCCCCGGCGCCTGGCAGCAGCTTCCTCGCTGCTCGCTGGCCAGGCGCCGAGTGATATTGCGGTCGCTTCCGCACACGTGGGGACGCCGGGGGCGGGGCCTGGTGGGCTGGCGCGGACCCGCCGGGTTTAAAGCCCAGACTCTCAGAGAAGCCGGTGCCCTGACGTGGTAGTTACTTCCCGCAGAGCTCTTGTATATTGTTACATAATTATTGACTATTCTGTGTATGACCCCTGGCATTGGCAAACTAACGATTCTGTGCATGACCCTTGGCATTGGCAAACTAACGATTCTGTGCATGACCCTTGGCATTGGCAAACTAACGATTCTGTGCATGACCCTTGGCATTGGCAAACTAACGATTCTGTGCATGACCCTTGGCATTGGCAAACTAACGATTCTGTGTATGACCCCTGGCATTGGCAAACTAACGATTCTGTGCATGACCCTTGGCATTGGCAAACCAACGATTCTGTGCATGACCCCTGGTATTGGCAAATCAACGATTCTGTGAATAACTCCTGGTATTGACTTTACTCCTCTATTCTGGTATTGAGGTCAGTCTGTGTGGCACCCCAAGCACACATCAGACTACCCCTTGTATTGTTAGGGTCTTGGGAGGAGTTAACTATTCTAGTTCTTGTGTATCATTCTGTGTCTGTCTAGTCGTGCCGACCACTCTAAGGATCGGAAGGGTAGAGAGTGTCCTGCGTAGAGGGACCACTAGCCAGATAGCAGAGGGATCCGTGACGTCTCTCTTGTATGTGTTCTGTACTGCCCTTCTAGTAGTCTGTCTAGTCGTACCGACCACTCTAAGGATCGGAAGGTTAGAGAGTGACCTGCGTACAGGGACCACCACTATAGTAATCAGGGGGATCCGTGACAGCTTGTCTTGCTTGTCCGTCTTTGCAACAAGATTCTCAGTTCACCGCCTGCACTCCTATTAGATCATCGCGGTCTCCTAACTCGGGGTCCTTCTGCAGCTCTGTATCTGTGTAAACTTCTCAGCGGTGGATTACTAGGTCTCTGGCAAGTCACTGAAACGGATCCCCAGCGTCCGCAAGGCAGCACCTGCGCTCTGGCCTGGTCACAATCGCTCCCTGTTTCACATGCGTCTTGCTCTGTTCACCCCTTGGCGCACACTGGCTCTCCTCCAGACGAGGTTGCGGATGTCTGTCTGTTCTCCCCACCCACTTCCTGTCTCTGCCTCAAAGCATGCTGGAAAACGTAGTCCCAAAGTGTCCAGTACAGTTTACATTGCGCTTGTCTCCCCCTGGTGGCCAGAAATGAGTAATTACAGCAACAGAACTAAAACAGCGCTACACTCTCCCCCTCCTAGAACTCTTGGGTCTCTCCAAGGAGGTGTAACCGTTACATTACATTCCAACATTACATCAGTAAATATATATAGGCTCAGCAGCAAACATACAATGGGTTAGGTATACGTCCTCAAGTTTACTCATGCTTCTGGCTACCTCAGCTAACATAGCAGACACTTCGGGCAACCTTCGCACTGTGGTAACATCCTCTTCAGTGCTATGTCCTGGTGAGTCGTAGGTGAGTCTCTGAGGGGGTTGGACAGAATGTTTCGGTTCTGGCTCAATCAGCTCCTCTTCAGGCGGAAGTACTACAGGTACGGGTTCGGTTCTTTCGTCCACAACTGGAACAGACATCTCTTCGGAGTATGACCCTTCCAGTGAAGGCATAGAACTATAATCATAGGACGCGTTTTCAGGAACTATAGGAATTTCAGAAGTTTCAGGAATTTCCAGCTGGAATTCTGGAACCTCAGGCCTCAGGTTACTTTCCCACCATTCGGGAACTGGAATGACCTCTTCAGGCTCTGGTGAAAGCACCCAATCCAGACAAAAGCTTTCTTCCTCACTATCCCCAACAACCCGTGTCTGCTGAGACCGAGTAACGGGAGTCAAACGTGGAGCAGGCGGAGGCGGGTTCAGCAGAGAAAGTTCTTCTCCAACTGGTATCCTTACAGTTTCCCTCAAAGGTAGCAGATGATTACGGTGCCAGTTTTTAAGAGGCCCAGCCTTTCCATCGGTCGAATTTGGTAAACTGGCCGACCCGGCAGTTGCTTGCAGACAATGTAGACTTGAGAACTCCATCTATCCGCCAACTTATGCCTGGCAGAAGCACCCAAGTTCTTCAACAAAATCCTATCACCGGGTTGTAGATCCTGTATCCGAAC
Source organism: Leptobrachium leishanense (assembly GCA_009667805.1). Taxonomy (NCBI): domain Eukaryota; kingdom Metazoa; phylum Chordata; class Amphibia; order Anura; family Megophryidae; genus Leptobrachium; species Leptobrachium leishanense. The sequence goes on along the minus strand of CM019072.1, from coordinate 129,456,130 downwards.
TTTCAAATCGTAGTTTCGCTTATTCCTCTGTTCCCTGTTCCCAGAGGTCAAACGAGCCTGTTCAAACGCAGCGGCCAAATTCCTCCGAAGTCTATACACATAATTCCTATGAGAGGCTACAGACGTCTGATCCAGAGATAGCCCGAACGCCAAATCGACCGGCAGTCGAGCTTCCCTTCCGAACATAAGATGGTACGGTAAGTATCCAGTAGCGTCACTCTCCGTATCACAGTCATTTTAAAGCGGCCTAATTGGTGCTTATTATGCTTTATTGCTGCTCCGTGACATCCACAGGTGTTTTCAATACCTGAATGAAAACACTTGAATGAACCTCTGTTCTTCAGAGTGGTAGTCTTTAAGGGGTTGAATAATTGTGTCAATGAAGAATTCACAAAAGAAACATTTACTACTGTATTACAAAACCAATTGATGTCATTTTAGTTGCATATGGTTCTTTAAAAAGTCCTTGTAGGATTTCATTCTGAATACAATTACAAATGTACACTAAATTCCCTGAAACCCTTTACAGCATTGGTGGTTGAATAATTTTGAACACAACTATATATTTTAAACATTTAGTGGCCAATGCCAACTGTATCATATTAGTATTGTATAAGAGAAATCGTTAATCACAACAGGAATCCTCAATTAGTAACCGTATGTTCCATATTAAAAGAGGATAGATAATGAAAAAAACGACCATTAAATATTTTTTTTTTTTTTTTTTTTAGTAAATCATTATTTCTTTTCCAAATCTGCCAGCCACTTACCTGTGGGGAAACATTGAACAGTTACTGCCAACATGTAAATTTCAAGCTCATGCAGAGCTCTCTTAAAAGATGCTGACAGAAATATTTGCTAAATTACTAATTTTCAATGTAAATGTGTCTGGTGACTCACCCTGTTACCTCATTTGTGATACATTGTGTGTTTGTATTTCATTGTGTGCATGATTTCGCTTATGCTTGTGTAGCGCTGTGGTAAAATCTTGCTGTGGCAGTACCTATTTTTGGCCACAAGATGGAGACTATCGCGATCAGAGATACTGGACATTGGGACTACAATGCCCGGCATGCTTTGCGAGAAGACAGGAAGTGGGTGGAGACTGGAGACTTACATCCTCCACCTCGTGGAGAACACAGCAGAGCGCGCCAGGGAAGGAAAGAGAGCAGACGCATTGAAGAGATCACGAGAGGGCCTAAGCCAGAGACCAAGAGAGACCTGTTAGTCCAGAGAGGATCACCCAATCTGAGGAGAAGGAGACCCGCCGGAATCCAGGCATTGCTGCAGACCGGAGGGATCGAACGGAGAGCAGGCGGTGAGCTGAATAAGCTGTGTGGAGTCAGACAACGGATCCGGCCGCTAGTATCCCCAGTCAAAATCGGGTGGAGAGACGCCCTGGGTCAGCGGAGCCTAAAGAAATCGTCGGATGGGTGAGAGGCCTCCAAGGCTGTTTTATGATTAAAGGACGCTCTGCTGTTTTCTCTTTAAAGTCCACAGGGCCCCAACTGACTAGTCCTGAAAGACCTTCCTTTAATAAACTCACTGGCCAGTTGAACAGTACCCGGGTACCACACACACATATACACCTTTCACATTCTGGGACTTAACTTGTGCAGGACTCATTTCCTTTTACGAATCGGAACGGGGGTTAAAGATAAAGATACGTTCCGAATATATTTTTCTTTTTTTCCGCTGCGCGTTTACCGTAATACGAAGGGATTGTATGTTTGGGGTTTTGCTACGTGTCCCCTTTTCTGAACTATCGGGAAATTGCATTGCTTTTATGTTCGGTTGCGAATATTTTATTTTCCGAAATACGAAGCCTCGTGTTTCGTTTCTTTTCCGCTACGCGTTTTACCGTGATACGAAAATACTGTAATAATACTTGTGAATACCGTGTCTCAACATCTGCTCAAATATTTTAGTAAACTATTTAAATGATAAAAACTCACAACTGTGTCGGAGTATATTTATTCCCTAGTGCGGGGAGACTGACCCGTGGTTCATTTTCAGCGGCTCCTCCGGGAGTGAGCGCTACACTTGCCTTGAACCAATAAAAAGATTATTTTTTTAAAAAAAGGATGAGCCCATTTCTATTCCGTTTCATGTCTTCCCATAAGCCCACCATCCACAGGTGCCTTTTACTCCATATCTACCAAACCCTTTACTCCATATCTACTTTTCTAGAATAAAGTAACCCACCCACTAACATTAGCAGTAGCTAGATTACTTATGCATTACACTTTCAACTCCTACATTGACATTTTAGATGTTTCTTATCTAGTTCATGAAAAGTGACCGAATGTCTGGCTTGTTATTTCTCATGTATAAGTATTCAATGTTCCATGGGTGCACACCCTAATATAAACAGGCCACGCACAACAGTGAGCATATCACAAAGCTCCACAGCAATAAAGCTCACACTGACGTGTAGTGTGTATGAGTGTATCACAGAGCTCCACAACCATAAAACTCACAGTAATGTGCGGTGTGTGTGTGTGTGTGTGTATTAGAGAGCGTCACAGCAATAAAACTCACAGCAATGTGCGGTATGTATGAGCGTATTACAGAGCACCACAGCAATAAAACTCACAGTAATGTGCGGTGTGTATGAGTATCACAGAGCTCCACATATCCCGCCACACATCCATATACTCACACATCCACACATATGGTCACACATCAAAGCATACACACACACATCCCAGTGACGTGCAGTGAGCTCAGTGGCTGTTGAGGCACTGGCTAGTATCAGAGCCAGATATACATGGGTGATGTAGGTTCAGGTTCAGTGCTCCCCAGGATCTGGCTGCTGTCAGTGCAACCCAGGAACTGGCTGCTCTCAGGGCTCCCCAGGATCTGGCTTCTCTCAGTGCTCCCCAGGAACTGGCTGCTCTCAGTGCTCCCCAGGAACTGGCTGCTCCCAGTGCTCCCCAGGAACTGGCTGCTCTCAGTGCTCTCCAGGATATGGCTGCTCTCAGTGCTCCCCAGGATCTGGCTGCTCTCAGTGCTCCCCAGGATCTGACTGTTCCGTGCTTCCCAGGAACTGGCTGCTGTCAGTGCTTCCCAGGATCTTGCTGCTCCAGGGCTCCTCAGGATCTTGCTGCTCTCAGGGCTCTCCAGGATCTCTTCTTGCTGCTCTCAGGGCTCCCCAGGATCTCTTCTTGCTGTTCTCTGGGCTCTCCAGGATGTGCCTCCAGGCACACAGTCCTGCGGCATGACCCCCATGACTGATGAGAACAGTTACATGACTGTCCTGTGTCAATCATGGTATGGGAGGCCTGCTTCCCATGGAGGCATTTTTTGAATAGCTTGAGACCAATGGTGCTCTCCCATTGGCTCAAGCCATTCCATTGCTGTCAGTGCCTCTCTGAGGTAGTGATGGGAAGTCCAGGGGCCACATTACAAACCTAGCATTAAAACGTGGGCACAAGAGAGGAAAAACTGCGCCCGCAGTTTTCCCCCTTGCACTCGCGTTTTAATGCTGGATTACAATGCAGGTGCAAAAAATGCTGCCTACATTGTTTGCGGGCGTTAACCCCCTGGATGCTCGAGGCAGCACTAAGCGCAGCCGTGAGCATCCACTCGATGGAGTCCATAGGACTCCATTGAGTTTCCCCCTGCCAGTCGTGTGACCAGCCGGATCTCGCCTCGTAGTGATACGCAGGGAGAGACTGGGGGGACTTTTTCCCCCAGTCTTTCCCTGCTCCCACCGGATGGAGGAGGCGTTTGGAGCCACGGTCCTCACTGTGGGACAGGAGGTGAGTATAGCATTTTTTTTTATTGTTTTTTTAGGCTGGTGTTAACACCAAGTACAGGCTGTGGTTAACTTTTTGCTAACCACAGCCGGACGTTAATCAGCGCTAGTGGATTGTAATCTGTCGGATTTATATTCAATAAGAAATTTATACGAGATACAAATATCAATTGTTTATATTTCCTAGAAATTCTCCTAAATTCTTTTAATTGTCTGTGTTTTGCTTTGAAGAATACACTAATCATTAATCGGATAAAAACATATATATATTTATTACGTATACAAAAAAGTATCAAATCTCATATCATAAACAAAGATTTATAAACAACAACACCCATCCATCAGCACATAGACACTAGCTTCCCAATATATGTATCTCCTGTTAGTAACTGCATATATGATTAATATCATTTACTTTATCAGTTAGTAACTATACACAAATGGTTAATAAACATTTCTGCCTCCCTCCAATGCCTCCCCACCTCCTGACTTCTCTATCACGGTGGAGGGTATCACCATCTCCCCATCAAACCAAGTTCGCTGTCTTGGAGTTACACTTGACTCTGCTCTTTCCTTCATCCCCCACATCCAGTCTCTTTCCTCCCCTGCCGATACCAACTGCGTAATATTTCCAGAATTCGGCCATTTCTTACCACTGTCACCACAAAACAACTCATACACGCCCTGGTAATCTCCCGACTCGACTACTGCAATAACTCTCTTATCTGCCTCCCTCTGTTCGCCGCCGCCTTTCCCCCCTACAATCCATCCTGAACGTTTCCGCCAGGCTAATTCACCTCACCCGCCGCTCTGTCTCTGCCGCTCCCCCTGCGAGTCCTTCACTGGCTCCCCATCCACTGCAGAATTAAGTTCAAAATCCTTATCCTTACCTACAAAACCCTCACTAACTCAGCGCCCCACTACCTGTCCTCACTAATCACCAAATACACCCCAGCCCGCTCCCTAAGGTCAAACAGTAACCTGCGCCTAGCTTCTCCCTGCATCACCTCTTCCCATGATAGACTGCAGGATTTCTCACGCGCAGCCCCCACTCTCTGGAAAGCTCTCCCTCGTACTGTCAGACTTTCCCCTAACTTCTCTTCCTTCAAACGCTCCCTTAAAACGTTCCTATTTAGGGAAGCCTACCACCCAACTCACTGACGCAACCATCAATCACTCTCACCTTACAGTCCTCTCCTCCGGTTTCCAACCCCAACCCTCCTAGATTGTGAGTTCCTACGGGAATAGGGCCCTCCTCTCCTCCTGTACTGTTTGTCAAATGTTGTTCAATGTATTGTAACCCTGTCTATACTGTGCTTATTGTACAGCGCTGCGGAATATGCTGGCGCTTTATAAATAAAGAATAATGATAATAACGAAAACAATTAACATGTATTTCCCAGCAAACCAATGTTTAACAAGCTAGATCTTGTAGAGATATATATCTCTCTATGCTACGTGGATCAACAAAAGATGAGCTAAGTAATAAAAACTTATTTAGTGAATCCTCCCCTAATATCGAGAATTAAGCTTCTAATCTTCTGCTTTTTATATTGTAGTTATATAATTCCTTGCTTATTAATTTCAATCACAGTAACTTCCAAATTCAATATATATATCTGTATATCATTTTGCAACAGTTTCTTTAGGATAAAATCCTTACATCCGATTCTTTTTGATATCTCTATCTGCAGATTTAGAAATATTTTGAAGACTCTGGATCTACCTATTGCAAGAAATACTCCAGATATATATAATTACATAAATTCCTTACTTTTGCTTTCTCATACATTACCTCTCCAATCTAGATTCAATGAGTTACAGCAGCAATATTCTTCATATAAGATATTGTTTTGGAATATGTGAAAATTATCAATATCAGATATTCAATGCATGTGAGTTAGAGGTGTGGTTCTAATTAAGTGATATGTAATATCTTGAATGCATTGTCTTGTCTTGGGATGATCTGAATCTCTGGATCAATGCATTATCGTGTCCTGGGATAATCTGACTGCTCAATGCATTATGTCCTGGAAATCTGAATGCTCAATGTGTCTTGGTATGATCTGCCTCAATCAATGCATTATCATGTCCTGGGATAATCTGAATGCCTTGCAACTAACAGTACAGCTCCAATTATAGTCAATTTGACGTCACTGACAATCTACCCCTTTCATTTAAATATTACATTCTCCATATTAATATAGTATTTACTATGCCTCAAGAGGGAAGTGTTGCTCTTCAAATTAATTCCACAATTTAATTTTAATATATCTTATCTCAGGTCAAAGATCAATCTGTTTTAACAAAGACCCTATATTCAATCCTAGACTTTGGGTCTCTCCTGTCAAAATTAAATTAATAAGTAAATTCCTTTCTAGTTAAAAATCAACAGAATCTATTCTTCAGTAATTATACCGTTTACCAGTTAGATGCTCCAAATATTTGTAGAGTATATTTCCTACTGTATAATAAAATATATTTTGATTATAAGAATATATTTCGTGAATATAATTATACATTTGCAAAAAAGAAATTTAAAATTTGTTCCTATACCCAAAAAGAAAATCTCTTTAATTTTCAAGGACTTGTTAAAACAAAACCAATAAATTTAGATATGACATGTCTGGCACTTAGCTCAGCATTATATCACATAAAGACATTTTATCGTCTATAACATCATGTCTGGCATTTATAGAAAAAACCAAAACTCTTAAAGTTCACCTAGCCATGAACTATTTAAAAAAAATCTCTGTCCATTTCTAAAACTAGGGAAAATTGAAATAGAAAGACTTTACATTAAAACAAGATGGCTACAGGCATCCATTTTAATTTTTCCATTATAATATACCCGACAAATCCTAATGCTGATTAACACTTTGCGCTCCCCATGTTAAGTATAGGGAGCACAAAGTACAGTAACCTCGCGCTGAAAAATGCAAGGTGCCATACGCAAACAAGTTACTTAACCCATTTGCGTTTCGATTGTAATATGCAGTAGATAACGCAGCTAACGTTAGTGCTCACGCAAGTGAGCGCTACCGTTAGCAACAAGAATGTAATGTGGCTCCAAATCTTTTAGGTGACTTGGTTCATCATGGGTTATTCATCTAAAAGAATCGCCTCATGAACCGATTCATTTGAGTCACTGTTTAAAAATTGCTGAGGGGAGGGAGAGTGACCAGTAATGGTCCTCTGGCTCTGGGTCACTCCCCGCCCTGCTGATTGCCTGTTCATGGGTTCAGCTCCTTCTGTGCTGCTGCTCGCTTGTGTAATATATCAATTTATTTAAAAGAAGAGAGATCGTGTTCAGGAGTAAATTAATCCTCTATGCTCCAAAACAATGGCATACCCTGAGATTAATCTGCAGACACTGTGCAGATACACATGAGCATAAACATACACAGAATGAAACACACAGTGACACAAGTTACAGACAAAAACACACAACACACGGCAGTCCTTACAGTCCCAAAGAGAGTGGGCTATACTACAATCACCGCGTTAAAACGGGGGCGGCAGGGAGAAAAAACTGCGCCCGCAGTTTTCCCTCTACCACCCCCGTTTTAACAGGGGATTACAATGCAGGCACAAATAATGCTGTCTGCTTTGGTAGGGGGCGCTACGCCCCGGGATGCTCGCAGCAGCGAGCGCTGATCGCAGCCTCGATCATTCACTCAATGGAGTCCATTGGACTCCATTGAGCCAGACGCAAGTGGTCACATGACTAGCCGGATCTCGCCTCGCGTTCAGCGTAGTGATGCGCACGGAGAGACTGGGGGGACCTTTTCCCCCAGTCTTTCCTGCTCCCGCCAGATGGAGGAGGCGGACAGAGCCGCGGTCCTCGCTGCGGGACAGGAGGTGAATATATACGATTCTTTTCTTGTTTTTTAGGCTGGTGTAATCCTAAAGCTGATTAACACTTTGCGCTCCTCATGTTAAGTATAAGGAGCGCAAAGTGCTCTGCGTGGAGAGAGCCTGTGGAGACATGGGTTCGATTCCAGCAAGAGCAATTCTCCAGTAAGCGTCCTTGGGCAAGACAACGGTACATATTCGCCACCAGGACATACTTGAAAACAAGAGAAATTTCAATGTATCCTTCCTGGTAAAATCCTTTTAAAAAAAAAAAAGTACAGTAACCTCACACTGAAAGCACAAGGTACCAAACGCAAACGGGTTACTTAACCCGTTTGCGTTTGGATTGTAATATGCAGTATCCATCTTGGCTAACGTTAATGCTCACGCAGGTGAGCGTTGACGTTAGCACATAGATCGTAATGTGGCCCAGAATATTTTATATAAACCTGTAAGTAATGCATCGATACTGAAACGTATGTGTGTGCATAGTGTTTTGGACAACCTTAAACAAACTCTGTAATGATCACATAATCAACACATTTATTGCAAATGCTTAGTGGAAAAATCACTCCTTATGCCCCTTTGTGTGACTGCTGCTAGTCTATGAAAGGAAGCAGCAGGCAGCTGATGTGCTCCAGCCAATCCTGGTCCTCTGGTACCAATACTCAACATAGACACAACAATGTGGGATTATATGGAAAATGACTGGAAAAGAGGACACACTTCTGTGAGTTTACAATCTAAGAGGGGGAAATAAGAGCCTGCTCCCAACCCAAGAGCTTACAATCTCTAAGATTCATCCCCTTTCAAGAGGCACTTAGTGAATTACTGCTTCCCCATAGGCGTGCGCACGGGGTGTGCCGGGTGTGCCTAGGCACACCCTAATCCCACCCGCGGCACACTCTGGGTCCCGGCTGGCCGCATCCCACGGATAGCCGCCGGGACCCTTTGCCTCTGCAAGGCAGGCAAGCCTGTACTTCCCTGGTGGTCCGGTGGCTGTGGGCTCTGCAATACGATCTGTGCTTCGTGCACAGAACGCAGAGCACGTCCCACACTGGACTCGTGCGCCGGCGATCCTCTGATGACCTGTCACCTGATCACCGGCGCACACTGACTGTTTACAGTCCACCTCAGCTGCCAAAGCATCTAATGCAGCCTCCATGTCCACAGCTACTCCTGCCTTAGCCTCACCAACATACACGGAGTCAGCTGAATTGTTTGACTACAATGACAGTGACATGCTGCTTGAGGATGCGCAGCAACTACAGTGCTCTGATTCAAACTCTGAGGTTGAGGAAGGGAGTGTAATCAATCTAGAGGAAGGGGGTGCCAGTGACACACAAATAACTGGCACTCATGTTGCCCCAGCAGCATACTGCCAAGTTGGCTCCAGTGACGAGGAGATAGAGGGTGATGACGATGATGAGGTCACTGACTCCACCTGGGTGCCTGATCGAACAGAGGAGACAAGTGAGGAGGAGGAGAAGGCACAACAAACACGAGGCACAGCATCCTCTATGAGCAACCGTAGCCAGTCCAAGGCATCAGAAGTCACAGCTTGTCAGGTGCAGAGCGCTGTTGTCTCAAAGCACATGTACAGGACGTTTGCTGTCTGGAAGTTCTTTAAGAAAGGTGCAGCAGACCGCACCGTTGCTATTTGTAATCTGTCAGATGAGGATCAAGCGTGGGAAAGACATCCCACACTTGGGTACTAGGGATGAGCCGAACACCCCCCGAGTTCGGTTCGGACCCGAACCCGAACTTTCCAAATGTTCGGATCTGGATCCGAACCCGAACTCGAACTCAATACAAGTCAATGGGACTCAAAATTCGGTTTTTAGAGTGCCCTCCAAGAGGGCATATATGCTAGATATTTGCCATAAAAGGTGTATGGGGGTCCGGGTAGTGCCCTGGGGGACAGGAAACAAGGACAAAAAGTAAAAAAAAAAAAAACTTTTTAAAGGGACAGGGAGTTTTCCATGAAATAAGGGTTAAAAATAAAAACGAAAAATTCCTTCAAATATCGTGCCTAGGAGGTCCCCATAACCTGCCCGTGAAGTGGCGGATTTCTAGGATATATAGAAATATGTAAAAACAAAAAAAATGACATTTCAATTGACAGTAAATGCTTTTCCTTTTAATCTATCCATAAACAACTGCTTGGGGCAGCAGTCTGTATGAAAAGAGGAGACATTTTCGGACACACAGAAAAAGTTTACTGATTTTTTGGCGGTGAAAAGCAGGAGAATGACTGGAGAATGCAAAATTCTAGACCAAATAGCCGATTTGGAAAGTGAGATAAATGGGAGAATTTTTCTGGTTTGGCTATTTTGACCTAGAATTTTCTCTTCAGTCATTCTCCTGAGTTTCACCTGTCAGGGTTATTCAGAGAGCGGTGAAGTGCAGGTGAATGACTGGAGAATGGAAAATTCTAGGTCAAAATAGTTGAACCAGAAAAATTCTCCCATTTAGGCTAGGGTCAGACTAGCGAATTTTTAACGTGCGTTTAGGTGCACTTAATCACGGCCGCACTAGCAGCAAATGACAGGCAACGAAAGGCCGGCTGCGCAACGCAAGTGGAAAATTAACGCATTTTTTCGAGAAGGCAGAACCGCTAGTACAGACGTACAGAGTGCGCTGCGTCCACTACAGGCATGTATCTTGGCCTAGGCCGACTAGGGCGGCACTTTTCTGGGGGGGCAAAAAAATGCAGTCCTCCGCAGTAAATACGTCTCCCTGCCGCTCACTGTGACCCGCGGCCGCCGGTTTGTTTATCCCTGGCGGCCACGATATCAGGAAGGCAGAGTGTGAGCCTGTTAGCGCCGCGAACCTCCCCATCTGGCACCGCCCCCAAGTTATCGGCCCCCGCTGATTTAGGTCACGCGGCGCGGCACGTGACATCAGCGAGGGCCGACGGCCGGTGTTCTCCTGTCTGTCTCCACTCTCCAGCCTCCCTCTGATCGGACGTCTCTCTCCCGGCTCCCGCAACCCATGAGGTATGTGGGGCGGCAGTGGCGTAGGGAGGGGCACTTGTCCCCAGGCGCTGCTCTGAAGCGAGCACCACAAGCTCCTCCAGCTCATTAATCACCCGAATTTTAATTTTACTGACGGACTTCTGATCACCGTGGATGCAGCATGGTCCTTGTGTTCTGAGTCAGACCGTCCTTCGCAAGCACACTGGCAGCTGCTAAACTGTCATTGAGCACGCAGCATCCCAGCTAGACTTGCGCACATAGCAACTAGCTGCGGATTGGCTAGATTATCCTTTAGATTTTCCTGTCTTTCTGCCTGGAGCCCTGCATACTACCATAACTGCACTGAGACACAGGCATGTGCCTGTCCTGAGAGATGCCTGTGAGGGGCTGCATGCCGCCTGGGAGGCCCTGCCTACTCTGCTGGGATCTTGCACTGCTGGGTGAGTCCTGCCTGAGCAGTCCCTCCTACCTGCTGAGCTGCTCCCCCTCGACCTGTTGAGTAGCCCCTCCTACCAGCTGAGCAGACCCTCCTACCTGCTGATCAGCCCCCTCTACCTGCTGATCAGCCCCCTCTACCTGCTGATCAGCCCCCTCTACCTGCTGAACAGCCCCCACTACCTGCTGAACAGCCCCCACCTACCTGCTGATCAGCCCCCTCCTACCTGCACCATCCCCCCTACCTGGTGTGCAGTCCCCCTCTTATCTGAGCAGCCACTCAGCAGTGCAGCCCTCTTACCTGTGCAGGTACCCTTGCTGCCCTCCTATGGTTCTCTGCCAGCCTCCATGCACCATGGTGACATGGAGATATCTGTGTGACAGGCTCAGATAAGCCATGAAAAGGGGATGTCACACACACCCTGCTAGGCTTGTGCACTTTTTTTTTTTTTCGGTTCGATTCGTTCGGATGTTTAAACTTTTAGATTCGGCTTGTTTCGGCCGATTTCTGTTTCGATTCGGTTCGGCTCGACTCGTTTTTCGTGTACATTTTTTTTCGGAATATTGACCATTTTTCGTATTTTCGTGTCACTTTGCTCGTTTTTTGTATCGACTTTTCGTGATTTCGGAAATTTTCGTTTTTTTGGAACGTCTGTTCTCCTCGTTTCAAAGCTGTCTAACTCTATTCGTTTTGATGTAAACTACTATGGTTTACTTTTTTATACTTTATATATTTTTTATAATAAATTTTTGGTTTGTTTTTCGGATCCGATAATTCATTCTGTCGATATGATAATTCTGGCGATTCTATCGTGGTTTTTTTTAATTAAATAAAGATCCTTTTTTTCTTATGAATATACACTTCACAACTTTATTTAATCACATTAAAAAATGGTATGAAAGCCAAGGAACAAAAAAAAATGAACAAAACGATTTAAAAAACGCTAAACTGACCCGAATGGTCTGACTTTAAAAATAAAAACCAGAACAAAAAGGTTTTAAAACGGAAAAATAGTTGATCAAAATGATCTGAAACGAAAAAAAAAAAAAAAATGATTTAAAACAGACAAAAAAAAAAATTAACCCTTTCGCTACTGAGGCATTTCACGGCTTCCCTTCACGCCTGTGTGCGGCACTGCGGTCTGCTGCTGAGCTAATTTTTAACAGTTTCGCTCCTCTTGTTTAAACACGTTTTTTTGAAGCCTTATTTTATAATATGACCCAGACATGTTATATATCGTTCTTTCCGGCAGACTCAGCAGATTCATAATATATCATTATCATATGTATGCGTCATGTCCTGTCTGTATATTATAACAAAAAATGCAATAAAATTAGAATTTTCAATGTTTGTTTTACAAGGTGTAAAGTTTTTTTCACATTTTAAAATGCGAGTGTTTGCGGTTATATTTTATGAGTTGCGTTTGTTAAAAAAAATTGAAAAGGGGACTTGTTATATTTTTTTGGGAGAAAATTACACTATTTTTAACAAACGCACCCCATACAAAAATCCTTAGTGCAGCATCATTGTTCACATTATAATTGAAATGGCAACAATATTGCTGCATTAACAAAACAAAACAAAAAACCTGTTTATTTTTTTTTATATTTTAAATTTTTTATAATTTTTAACATTGTCATGTTTGGTATTGTTGGAAAGGCCATGCTCTGGTCGATCCAAAGATACCAAACATTAACCAACCGATAGCTGCCGCGGATCGGGAGATAGGGGGTTCAATGGAACCCCCTATCTCCACCATTGGTTGCAGTTAGGGGTTAACTCCAAAACTGACGTCATTGTGACGAGGTCTTGGGACTGTCGGCAGCTGCCGTTCCCCCACGCTGTTGTCTTCCTGCAAAGACGTGACCATGTTGGCGGCAGCGTCTTACCGGGCAGCGGTAGAGAGAGCTCATAGCTGGGAGGAGGTGTTGCGTGAAGCTGCAAACAGGGACAAATAAACTAGACCTGAGCGCACTGAGGATCTTTGGGTTGTGTCGGAGAAGACTTCACGCAGTGCTGCCATCAATATTTTTTGATAAATTCTTGGTTATACAATGAATGTGACTGGACAAAAATCCGTGTTGTTGTGACATCGCCTAAGCTTAACAAAACCAGGCCACGTCGGTAATCAAATCTCAAGGCAGTACAACAAGGTTGTGTTAGTGTGTGACATTTTTTGGCCAGGCAGGAAGTGTAGAATGTGCACAGTCACATTCATGGCCACAAATATGTTGACAAATTTATGACAAAGGGTCCATAGAAATGTCAATACATTTATGTACATATAATTTTAACAGTGTGGAAACCAAGCAATACATATTAACTTATTAAGTAAGGAAAAGCAACGCACACAAACAGGAAAATATAGAAAAAATAAAAAATTTATTTACAACATGGGGAAGGGAAGGGAAAATGCCAAGGATGGCAAACTGCCCAACAGGGGCACAAACAAACATAGTGTAGTGGAACTGGAAGATGGCCAGTCCGAAGATGCTGGTCCGCATCTTTGATTACAAAGATTATGACTGCCGTAAGGGCACTTACGGCAGGAAGAATAACACTCGCAAGGATCGTATCCTTAACAAGCTACGCACCACCATCCTGGAGCTGTTCGGGAAGGACCGGACGAAGGACCAGCTCCGAAAACGCTGGTCCGACCTCAAGGCACGCGAGCAGGAGCAGCTGAGGAACATTCCGGTTACATTCGGGAGGAAGCTGCCACTGGTCTCACTGCCGCTCCAGGATGTCAGCGGCATTGCTTATGTGCTCCCGCAGTTCCTGGAGCAGTTCCTGGATGGCATCAATTGTTGTCACAGCAAGGCGTAGCTCGCCGATCGCCTCCCGATTTATCATCCTGACCCTGGAGGATGTGTCCGGTCTGGCTTCTCCTTCTATATATCCAATAAATGAAGGAAGGAAAATACAGTAAGTAAAGCAGGTTTCTATTTTTGACTGAAAGTCTTGAAAAAATATAACAGTAGTATATACCAAGGCTGGCGGCCTCCTCCTGCTCCTCCTCCTGCTCCTCCTCTTCCTCCTCCTGCTCCTCTTGTGCTATACATAAAAAAATTAATTAAAATACAGTAAACAAAAAATGTTTCTGTTTTTGACCAAAAGTCGTTGCAATATAAAACAGTATATACCAGCGCTGGTGGTTGCCCGTGTCTCCTCCTCCACTGGGGCAATGGTGCCCGCCGGGGCAGATGCTGCCTTCTTCCTGTCTTCTGCCAAATCCAAAAAATAACACGTAAATAATGCAGACTGGAAAAAATTGTATATCTATACACTATATTGCCGAAAGTATTGCGACACCCCTCCACTACCCCACTACCAGCTTGACCCCCCACTACTCCCATCTCATAGTTCTAAAGTCACAAAATATTTATTTATTTCCTCTGCACATAGACATATATTACCGTTCAATTATATATTTTTTTCAGAAGTAAACATTACGTTTATTCAATAAAAACTATTATTTGTGTTGTGTGCGTACAAAACGCATTGTGCTGACTGCTTTTAGTTATTTTATAGAAGGCCTCAGCCTCAGTTTCACTTTCAGTTTCTGCTAATAAAACTGGATATTGCAGAAACAGAAATCGGCCATTTTGTTTTGAAATTTGCATCTAAAGCGTTCAATAATGACACTGCTGCAGCAAACTGAATTGCTGCGCTGCAACAATTCAGCAGCTGCTGAGGACATATTGAACGCTGCTCTGTTTGGATGCACTTTCAGAAGAACTACATGTCCCATCCTACCACTTAGCAGAGATGCAGAGATTTTTATTGATGTGCAGGTGGGAGCCAATATTGGGCAAGCTGCGGGTCTTCTCGTTTGCATCACTCAATCACAACAACTTCCCCCCCAGCACATTACAGTACACACAGTGCCAAAAGAAATCCAGCATTGTAACTTCATCTACATACATCAAATATCACAATTTTCACGAATACGTAAAATCACAAAAAAGAAGAGCTATGGCAAAAATGCATGTATGACGAGTCGTGAAAACGCAAAGCTATAGACAATCACATTGCATGAAAAAAGGAATAGATAAATCAACGTATTTCTGTGCACATTAGCACGTGCAAGCACATTATTATTATTATACAGGATTTATATAGCTCCAACAGTTTGCGCAGCGCTTTACAATATAACATGACACTTACGTTTGGCTATGACACACCGGATGTGCCTCAGCTGCTCCTGCTCGCGCGTCTTGAGGTCGGACCAGCGTTTTCGGAGCTGGTCCTTCGTCCGGTCCTTCCCGAACAGCTCCAGGATGGTGGTGCGTAGCTTATCTAGGATACGGTTCTTGCGCGCGTTATTCTTTCTGCCGTAAGGGCCCTTCTGCCGTAAGGGCCCGCTTCTTCCTGGGTGTCTCTGGGGTGGAAGCAGATGAGGAGGTGTCCGAATGGGAATCTCTGTCTCTTCCTTCAGCCATCATAAATAATTTCTATTTGTTGGCAATTGTCAAAACTCTCTACAAAAATGACTCAATAAAGTTACGACATCCGCCGGCGCATGCGCGACCCGCGGACGAATCGGATCCAACCCGATTACGACTTTTCATATCTTCAGAATTATCGGATCATCGGAAACAAAAAAAACAAGTGATATAACCGGTAATAGTTAAATATACGATGTCCAGAATTACCGAAATGGAACCGAAATCACGAATGGAACCGAAATCATGAATAGAGCGAAAATAAATTTAGATTTGACACATTTCAAGTCCATTCGAAAATATTTTGTTTCGGCTCGGAAAACTTTTCGGATCTGCCGTTTTCGGATCTAAAAATTTTCGGAAAATCGGCCGCATCCGAAAACACGAATCGGGAAATTTCGTGAAAATTCCGAAATTCCGAAACCCGAAACGCACATCCCTACACCCTGCCAGTGTCCTCTTTAACCCCCTTACCCTTGTTAGATGTTTTACTTTTACACCCAATGTGATGGAGTAGCGAGTGAATATCAACCTTTATGTTCCTCCATTATTTAATTTTTCCAAGCTATTTCTGATTATTAATACAAATATATATATATATATATATATATATATATATATATATATATATATATTTGTATTAATAATTTTTGCTTTACACAGTTCTGCATTTAGTGAATATTCCCCCTTTGCACTGATCGGGGGAATTTTAGGTCAGGGTTGGCGTGGTAGCATACAGCAGTGGCGGCATGGCCAGACCTTGCAGTGGTGCCTAGTGGAAATAAAATTGCGGAACCGCAGCAGCAAGAATCAGCTGGGCTGCTGGTCAGAATAAATTCTGTAAATACTTCTTTTGATTTATTTATTTTGAATATTGTGACTGTCAGTTTCTCAGATGTTTTGAACACTAGTCCTATGTTGTTTAATACTTACCTTTACAAAATACACAACATATTCTTATATCAGGTTGAATTATATGAGTTTCACGAGGCTGCAATATTATATGTGCTATTAAAGGCTCAAGAAACTGACATAAGGCAATTTGATGTATGAATAATACATGATATATGGCAAACTTATCTGGGTATACCAAATCAGACAGTTAAAAGATAAAAAGTAAGAGAAAACTCCCTAATTGAGCATTCCTAACAATTGATATGGTATACAAAATATACAAGTGAAATGAACCCTTTATGGCGCCCTATTGCCAGTGTAATTCTCAGTATATGTCTGACCGTGTGTTTGCTGCCCACAGTGGAAACCTAAGCAGAACCTCGTAACTGCTACAGGAATGGATACAAAAGCAAAAAATATTCCTCTGTGTGGCGCTGCTCCCGGTAGTGCTGATACATGTACTAGAACGTAGGTATATAGATATATATGAAGTGACATAGGTATTACGTCTCTTATACCTCTAGGAAGAATGTGTTTAATACCCCCAAAGTCAGTGTTTTTCTTCCACAATTTCAGTCATAAAATCTAGAAACATATTCCTGGATTAAAATTTTATAAAATTTATGCATGGAATAAAATTATAATCCTGCTAAAAGTATGGCATAAAAATTCAGTAATAGGACTGAAACTGTACTGATTGAACTTTTATGCCATACTTTTAGCAGGATTATACTTTAATTCCATGCATAAATTTTATAAAATTTTAATCCAGGAGTATGTTTCTAGATTTTATGACTGTGAAATCGTGGAAGAAAAACACTGACTTTGGGGTTATTAAACACATTCTTCCTAGAGGTACAAGAGATGTAATACCTTTTGTCACTTCATACATGTACTAGAACGCGGGTATATAGAAATATATCAGCACTACAGGGAGCAGCGCCACACAGAGGAATATTTTTTGCTTTTGTACAAAATATAGAAGTAGGAACTTGATATCCACTTTTAATATACAAAGAGGAAGAGGTGGAGCTCAAAGAGGAAAAGGTGGAGCCAATAGGAAGGGTTTGGTTTAACCAGGAAGAGGTGTGACCTTGACAGGGGCGTGTCAAATTAAAATTAGGGGTGCACAAGTTTAGTCAGGCCTAGGGCAGCACAAAACCTAAATACACCACTGGTCCACTAGCGGCGTGTGTGAGTGATTTGGAGACGTCAGACTCTGCTCATGTCCGGCCAACATAACGTCCAGACACCCAAAGTTTCCTGGTTTGGATCCGTAAAAAAATCACGCACAAAAATGCGCATCATATGACCGTGTTCGCGCATTCCGTGAAAAAATACGGCAATGCGTTTGGACGCACTTTTTGACGGTCGCTGCAAAAATTGCGTTAGTCTGACCCTAGCCTTATCTCACTTTCCAAATCGGCTATTTGGTCCAGATTGTTCTCTTTTCCTGCCATTCTCCTGGTTTTCACCTTTCTCTGAACAACCCTGAGAGAGAGGTGAAAGCCAGGAGAACTGGCAGGAGAAGAGAACAATCTAGACCAAATAGTCAATTTGGAAAGTGAGTTAAATGGGAGAATTTTTCTGGTTTGGCTATTTTGACCTAGAATTTTCACTTCTACAGTTATTCTCCTGCTTTTCACCACTCTCTGAATAACCCTGTGAATGTTTAATCCCGATGTGAAAAATAACATTGCTTTAGATGTTAAAAGCGGGCAATGAGGAAATTTTGTATTTTTTTCAAACACCAGTTAAATGCAGCATATTAGGAAGTTTTAGGAGGGAAAATAATTCTCAAATCTCAATCAGAAGCAGACACTACCCCAGCCCTTCAGTACCTCAGTATAGTGTACAATGTATCAAATTGATTAGACCAGACTAAAAACACCTGGTGTTATGCCCGTTTGTGAACAGAAGCCATTTAGAGTTGAGAATCTTTCCACGTACACATTAGTTTTTAATTCAATATCTAATAAACCGTTGCTTATATTCTGCAGTAAAGAGTCTCTTTATTTCTAGATTTTTTAGTATTTTTTTTAAGCATTTTCTATACTTTTTCAAAATTTCCTTTTTTTTTCGAACTCGAACCGAACACACCCAAAAAGTTCGAAATTTGCAAACTGTCGAACAACCAAAGTTCGGGCCGAACTCCGAACCGAACAGCTCATCCCTATTGGGTACCACATGCTTGAGGCGACATGACCACCTGCCACGCATCCCGTTGGCACAACACTTTGCATAGGGCTTCCTCCTCCTCATCTGTCTCTACCCCAACTACAGTTGTGTTCAAAATTATTCAACCCCCATTGAAATTGAGTGTTTTGGCCAGTTTGATATTCATTTTGATCATTCAGTCATCTTGCTTACAATTAAATCAATAAGGCACGTGTAGGTCAGACAAATATAACATAACATTTATAATGAAATAACCACAAATGTCTTTTCTGTGCTCACATCATTATCAGTTTTATTCAACCCCCAAGTGACATTCAATCTTAGTACTTAGCTTTTAAACGTGAAGCATAGCTTGACACAAGTGTCTTGCAGCGATCTACGGGTATCTTCGCCCATTCGTTATGGGCAAAAGCCTCCAGTTCAGTCACAATCTTAGGCTTGCGCACTGCAACTGCTTTCTTTAAGTCCCACCAGAGGTTCTCAATCGGATTTAAGTCAGGTGACTGCGATGGCCACTCCAAAATGTTCCAGCCTTTAATCTGCAACCATGCTCTAGTGCAGTGGTCCCCAACCCAGGCCCTCAGGGCCCACTAACAGGCCAGATTTTGCAGATCACCTTGGGGAAATGCAGACTGAATCCTGCAATCACTGAGCAGCAAATCATAACACCTGTGCTGTGCTTCAGATATCTGGAAAACCTGGCCTGTTAGTGGGCCCTGAGGGCCTGGGTTGGGGACCACTGCTCTAGTGGACTTGGAGGTATGCTTGGGATCATTGTCCTGTTGAAAGGTCCAGCGTCTCCCAAGCCTCAGGTTTGTGACGGACTGCATCACATTGTCATCCAATATCTCCTGGTACTGAAGAGAATTGATGGTACCTTGCACACGCTGAAGCTTCCCTGTACCTGCAGAAGCAAAACAGCCCCAAAGCATGATTGACCCCCCGCCATGCTTCACAGTGGGCAAGGTGTTCTTTTCTTCATAGGCCTTGTTCTTCCTCCTCCAAACATAGCGTTGATCCATGGGCCCAAACAGTTCTAATTTTGTTTCATCAGTCCACAGAACACTATCCCAAAACTTCTGTGGTTTGTCCACATGACTTTTGGCATACTGCAGTCGACTCTTCTTATTCTTTGGAGACAGCAAGGGGGTGCGCCTGGGAGTTCTGGCATGGAGGCCTTCATTACGCAGTGTGCGCCGTATTGTCTGAGCTGAAACTTCAGTACCCACATCTGACAAATCTTTTCTCAGTTCCTCAGCAGTCACACAGGGACTTTTCTCCACTCTACGCTTCAGGTAGCGCACAGCAGTCGAAGTCAGCATCTTCTTTCTGCCACGACCAGGTAGCGTTTCAACAGTGCCCTTTGCCTTGAATTTGCGAATGATGCTTCCTATGGTCTCCCTTGGTATGTTTAACATCTTTGCAACTTTCTTATAGCCATTGCCCTACCTGTGAAGAGTAATCACCTCTTCTCTTGTCTTCCTGGACCATTCTCTTGACTTCACCATGTTTGTAACCACACCAGTAATGTCTAGAAGGAGCTGAGTATCAGTCATTTTAAAGCTGCCTAATTGGTGCTTATTATGCTTTATTGCTGCTCCGTGACATCCACAGGTGTTTTCAATACCTGATTGAAAACACTTGAATGAACCTCTGTTCTTCAGAGTGGTAGTCTTTAAGGGGTTGAATAATTGTGTCAATGAAGAATTCACAAAAGAAACATTTACTACTGTATTACAAAACCAATTGATGTCATTTTAGTTGCATATGGTTCTTTAAAAAGTCCAGATTTCATTCTGAATACAATTGCAAATGTACTCTAAATTCCCTAAAACCCTTTACAGTATTGGGGGTTGAATAATTTTGAACACAACTGTATATGTCCTGCCATGTCATTGCCTACAACCTCCACTCACAGGGATGACGCTACAGTAATGGGTGTACCAGGTCCTTCCTCGGGATGCTGTCACATTCTATCAGCTGAAGATTTACGCAGTCAGATTACGTTGCCCCAGCAGCTGCAGCGTAAGAAAAAAATATAGTCCCAATCATCCCCAAGCACAGCGTCTAAATGCCAGCTTAGCAACATTACTCGCATTACAGCTGCTGCCTTTCCAGCTGGTGGACTCTGCTTCCTGCTGTGAATTTGCTGAATGTGCTGTACCACAGTGGCAGGTTCCAAAATGCAATTTCTTTTCACTTAAGGCCATTCCAGCACTATACCAGCACGTGGAAGACAATGTTATGGAGTCATTGGGAAAGGCAGTCAGCAGCAAGGTGCACATGACTTTAGACACGTGGTCCAGCAAGCATGGACAGGGTCGTTACATTTCCTTCACGGCACACTGGATAACTCTGATTGCAGCTGGGAGGGATCCAAGACGGGGCTCTGTGCTGGAGCTGGTTCATCCACCACGCCTCTAGAAAGCTGCTTGTATGAGGTCTGTCTGCTCCACCACCACCTCTTCCTCTTCCTCCTCCTCCTTCTCTGTCTCTGGCGAAGAGGCAGTTAAACCGACGCGTGACAGGGGCTAAGCAATGGCTCAAGCAAAAAGATGCTATACTGTGCTTGGGCTGGTTTTGTTTAGGGGACAGGAGCCAGACCAGGCCAGAAATTCTGTCAGCTCTGCAGGGGCAGGGGCAGAGATGGTTAGCACCGCGCCAGCTTCAGCTGGGAATGGTCATCTGTGATAATGGCAACAACCTTCTCTCTGTCCTACGCCAGGGTAAGTTGACGCATGTACCATGCCTAGCACACGTTCTAAATCTGGTGGTGCAGCATTTCCTAACCAGGTACCCAGGGCTGGCAGAGCTTCTCAGCCAGGCCAGAAAAGTCTGCAGCCACTTCAGATGGTCATTCCCAGCAAGTGTTCGCCTGGCATAAATTCAAAGAGCATTCCACCTTCCCACAAACCATCTGATCTGTGACATGCCCACCAGGTGGAACTCAACATTAGCAATGCTGCAGCATCTGCACAAGCAGCAGAGGGCCATCAATGAGTACCTGTGTGAGTATGGCACAAGGACAGGTTCAGGTCAACTTATTCCCCCCCCCCCCGCAGTGGCTGATGATCAAGGATGCATGCACTGTACTGTCACCATTTGAGGAGGCAACGAGGATGGTGAGCAAGGACAGTGCATGCATCAGTGACACAATTCC
Organism: Leptobrachium leishanense; assembly: GCA_009667805.1. Classification (NCBI taxonomy): domain Eukaryota; kingdom Metazoa; phylum Chordata; class Amphibia; order Anura; family Megophryidae; genus Leptobrachium; species Leptobrachium leishanense. The sequence continues at coordinate 129,434,424 of CM019072.1, read as the reverse complement.
TTTAGTGTTCATGCTGGAGCGCACTCTGCGGGGAATTATAGATGTGGCACTAAAGGCAGAGCAGCGGGAGGAAGAGTAGGCCTTCCCTAGCTCTCAAGGCCCCAGTCTTCCCGCAGACAGCATTCCTGTGGGTCCTAAGATCAGACAGGAGGAAGATGAGGAGGAGGAGGAATATTTAAGTTGTGGTGGCATTGAAGGTGGGGATTCCTCAAGGGCGGGTTTTGTGTCCCCAGAAACCCAAGGACTAGTACATGGCTGGGAGGAGGTAGTGCACGACACGGTCATCCTCATTGACCAGGAAGACTCGAAAGCTAATGCCACCTCCAACCTACGCTGCATGGGCTCCCTTATCCTGCAAAGCCTGCTAAAGGACCCCAGGATTCGTGCTATCAAGGAGAGGGATCATTACTGGTTGGCAAGCCTTCTTGATCCATGATACAAGGGTGAAGTTGCAGAGCTCATCCTGCCCGCACAGAGGGAGGACAGGATGAAACAACTTGAATACGCTCTAAGGCTAGGGTCAGACGAACGCATTTTTCGCGTCGTCCGTGAAAAAGTGCATTCGAACGAATGGACGTATTTTTTCACGGAATACGTGATAGCGATCATACGATGCGCATTTTCGTCCGTGATTTTGTACGGATGATCAATAAAAGCCTTTTTGTGTCTGGACGTTATGTTAGCCGGACATTAGCAGCGTCTGACGTCTCCCAATCACGCACACACGCCGCTATGCGGACGCAGCGCACTCAGTACATCAGTAGTAGCGGTTTGACGTTCTAGAAAAATGCGTTCGTTTGCCACTTGCGTTGCGCGGACGCACTTTCGTGCAGCCGTTCTTCGTATGTTACCCGGCATTGGACGTCATTTGCTGCTAGCACGGCCGTGATTTCGTGCGGTTAAACGCACGTTAAAAATGCTTTCGTCTGACCTTAGCCTAAAGCGACACTTGTGTAACACCTTTCCAGGCACTGGTAGGTTACCAAGTGATGACACAGGTGCTTCTGAGGCTGCGGATGATCAGAGGAAGGGCGGTGAAGGCCGGGGCCGCTTGACTGATGCCTTTCTAAATTTTTTTAGTCCACGACGCCCAGGGACGTCAAATGTAGGCACCCATTGCCAGCGTCTTCACCATATGGTGCAGGACTACCTAGGGGCAAGGGCAGACCTGGATACCTTTATAGCAGATGATCCACTGGCTTACTGGGTGTTGAGATTGGATCACTGGCCAGAATTTAGCCAATATGCTATGCAGCTACTAGGTTGCCCTTCATCCAGTGTGCTTTCTGAAAGGACGTTCAGTGCCGCTGGAGGTTTTGTCACAGACAAAAGAGTACGTCTGTCCACCGACTCTGTAGACCGGCTGACATTTATAAAAATGAATCAGTCCTGGATCAGCAGCTATCAATCCCCTGATGCTGACGTAACTGAATAGATCGGGGATCTCTTCTGCATTCCCAAAACCTCCACCACTGCACTATTCCACAATACCACAGAGGGGTTACTTACGGTGTGAAGGCACTTGCTGCCACCAAAGGCAAAATATTTGGGTGCACTGACGCCTGTACCAGATTCATATCATTTTAATATTTGGCCGCAGGGTCTGCATTACCAAAACCTCCACCTCTGCACTCTTCCACAATACCACAGAGGGGTTACGGTGTGAAGGCACTTGATGCCACCAAAGGCACAATATTTGGGTGCACTGCCACTGACGCCTGTACCAGATTTATATCATTTTAATATTTGACTGCAGGGTCCAACCCTGCACTCTTCCACAATACCACAGAGGGGTTACGGTGTGACGGCACTGTTACCGACACTAAAGGCCCAATTTTAAAGCACCTATTGTTACTTTCATCCAAAGCCTGCATAAGTTTCACCATAATTTAGCCAAAAAAAATCACTAAACTTGTTCTGCGTGTCCTAAAACGTCTCCTCTTTTCATACAGGCTGCCGCCCCAAGCAGTGGTTTGTGAATAGATTAAAGGAAAACCATTTACCATAATTTGACATGTCATTTTTTTGTTTTTAAATGTTTCTATACATCCTACAAATCCGCCACTTCACGGGCAGGTTATGGGGACCTCCTAGGCATGATATTTGAAGGAATTTTTCGTTTTTATTCTTAACCTTTATTTCATACACCTTTTATATTTTCATACACCTTTTATGGCAAATATCTTGCATATATGCCCTCTTGGAGGGCACTCTAAAATTCGAACGTTCGAGTCCCATTGACTTGCAATGAGTTCGAACCTGAACTTTTGAAATTGTTCGAGTTCGAATGCGAACCGAACAAGGGGGTGTTCGACTCATCACTAATCTCATCCACTCTATACAATAAGTCATTTTCCATAGAAAAATAAGGGAATATAGTCTCCGCCCCCAGTTCTTGGGGTGCTCCATTTACAACTTTTACCTGTTCCCTGGCCCGACTTAAGGTGGGATCTCTAAGCTGGGCCGTGCCAAACTTTTCATGGGTCATGGGGAGGTCTGGCAGTTCTACCTCTGGGGTGTGGTTCTCACCATCACCTGCTAAGACCTCCAGGGGAAAATTCACAAGTACATCCTCCTGAGAGCTCTCTTCCAGCGAATCCGGGCTGTAAGATTTAGACACTGTGTTAGGTCTCTCTACCTTAGCAGTCTCCCACAAGTCCCAGAAAAAGGGGAAATCTCGCCCCAGTATAGTATTGTACATCAGACTTGGGACCACTCCCACTTCATGGTCCCGGGTGCCACAAACAGTTTCAATGGACACCACGGTAGCACTTAGTATCCCCATGAATACAGATGACCTCCATCAGCTGTTGTTTAACCTTTTGAGGATTAGCTAGAGCTGCATGCACTAGAGTGACGAGACTGCCAGAATCCAGCAAGGCAGTCAACTTGCAACCATCCACTATAAATCACACAAACCTGTTTCCCGGTCTCCACCGTCTGTTGTGGGGCGCCTCCTGGTGTAGCAACCAGAGACTGTCGCCGAGAAGACCCGCAATCCATAGGCTCTTGGTTTAGGGGACAACTGGCAACCATATGTCCTGGTTTATGGCAGTGCCAGCACACTACCGGCCCCTAGTCCTGTCGCACCTCTGAGGGGCGGTTGGGTCTTTTTATACGTGGCATAGTATGGTTGTCAATAGCCTGCACCTCCTCCTTTTTTTCCCTTTGGCCAGAAGAGCTCTTCGCAAAAGTGGTGGACTTCTGACTCCTGGAAGGGATTCTTTGGGAACTGCACTCCGAAGAAAATCCTCAGTACTTAAATACTGCTCCACGAGGGCCACCAATTCATCAATATCTTTGGGGTCAGCTCGACCTGCAAACCGCTGTATAGGGATTGGAAGGGCTCTCACAAAGCAGTCGACCACAACTCTCTCCGGTTGTAACCACATGCGTGTGAGCTGAACAAGGTCATATATCTGAGACCTTACCGGTTTGTCCACTTTGAATTCCCAGGCAAGGATGCGCCAGGCTCTCAAGGCCATGGTAGTAACCCCCAGGCAGGCCAGGATCTCTGTCTTGAGTCTGTGGTACTGCTGAGCCTCAACAGCACTTAAATCAAAGTAGGCCTTCTGTGGATCTCCGGTCAAAAAAGGGGCAAGGACCTCAGCCCACTGATCCTTGGGCAGACCCTCACTCTCCGCCAGCCTTTCAAAAACCTTGCGGAAGGCCTCCACATCATCCTCAGCGGTCATTTTTTGTAGTGCTGCTTGCACCCGCTTGCATACTGCTGCAAATTTTCCAAAGATGGAGTCCTTTCAGCCAGAGACTGTATCTGATTGTGGATATGTAAACAAAACTCTTTTTGCTCGGTTATAGCTGCCTGGGTAGCCACTGCTGCCAGACGATTTGTTTCCTGTTGATCTGTATGCGCAGCCTGAAGGAGGACATTTGACTGCACTAGCTGTTTGATTAACTCTTCCATCATTTCAGGCTTTAGGGTTTGTGCAGCCTTAAACCACGACATAAGTCAAACGTACTGTCCCTTTAAGACTGCTTTTGCATGAGGTTAAGTCTCTGGAACTTTGCCCGCATCCGAACACCAATTGTAGGGGACCAGTCTCAATATAGAGGGAAACTCGCAGTCGCTTCAACAACAAAAAACCGCCAGCTTTAATTTCAGACAGCAATCCAGTCACAAAAAAAAAAGAAAAAAAAGGAAAAAGGTAGCAGGCATCCAGCCAAAATCAATTGATAGAAACAAATAAAAGGCCGCTCCACTAAGCCTTACTGGGTAGTTAGTGACAGTCCTTCGAGCTGGGTTGGCTTCCTCCACGGGAACAGTTATAGTTCAGCCATAGAACCCTGTCTCAGACAGGCTTTTCTCCCAACACAGGAGTTGCAGCATTCAGCACACCGTCTCTCCATGCACTGAGGCACACACACTACTAGGTGGAGCTGCACATTAAATGAATCCCTGTCCCAGCCAGAGCTAATTAAACTCCTGGTAACACCAGCTTCAGAATCTGTTTTACCCATACAGGTAAAGAGCTATTGGTCTTTACCTTCAAATCTATACTAGCAGTACCTTAGATAATGAATCTAAGCATTCATGGAGGAATGTATCTTCCAGCTATTACTTTTCCTGCCACCCTGGCAGGTTCTACTGGCACTCTGTTACATACAAAATAAATGTTATGTTTTAATTTCTTTCTCCTCACCTTTTTGACAATGTATTTCCAGATTTCAAATGTCCCAGAAGGGTCTTAGATGTTCACCCAACCAAGCCTTTTGGAGAAATACCAATTGTATAGTGAGCACTGGCTCTTTGTCCAACACCCCCAACCAACCCCCAATCCATTTGGTTCAGGTCTGCCTGATCAAGTTTCCATTCAGCCCCAGAGAGCAGATCAGATAAGAGGGTTGTAAATACTTTGCCTTGCAAACAGGCTTTGCAAAAACAGAAAAAAAAAAAACATTTTCTGGGTTTAAAATCCGACACACTGCGCCAAAAGTGATGTCTGTTTGTGACATTGCACAGGAATAAGACTCAGTCACAGTATTATATAGTGTGTGTGAGTGTATTGCAGAGCTTCACCACAGCAATAAAACTCACAGTAATGTGCTGTAATGGGTCATCAAAATGGAATCGCCAAAGCGCACCTTATTGCAAAGCACCAAAATTTTGGTGCTTTGTGAATAAACTCTATAGTAATGTACAGTATATTAATGTGCTCATTGTGTTGTAATGACATGTGATGTGTGTGTATATTTAAACTGTAAATAAATGTTATTTATTGAAAAAAGTTCTCATACTCACCTGCTCCTCGCTCCCTCGCTGTGCTTGCTTCTTCTCTCTGTCCACTTTTTTTCTCCTGCGCTTTCACTTCAGTTTGCTGGCTGCTTTGTGTGATTCACTACACAGACAGCAGGGGCAGCACTGAGCCAGCCTAGGCTACGCAATTTATGAAGCTCAACGCTACACTAATTGCGTAGCTCAAGCTAGTGGCAGGCACGCTCGTCATTGCCTCCAGGCAATGACAGCAAATGAAACCTTGAGCCAATGGGAAAGCTCCATTGTCTCAAGCTGTTTGTTTTTTTTAAAAAAAAAAAGCCCACCATGGGAGGCAGTGCTCCCCATGGTTTGATTGAAACAGGAAAATCATGTGACTGTCCTCGTCAATCATGGGGGGGGCGGGCAGGCAGCATGACTTGTGTGACTTCAGGGCCGGACTGGCCTACCGGGATAGTGGGAGGAATCCCGGTAGGCTTATTAACTTTTGGGCCGATGGGGGGGCCGTTTTATAATAGAAAAAAATACATTTAAACCATTTTTTTCTATCAGCCTATCAGAGCTGGGGGGGGGGGGAGGGTCAGCCTCACTGACAAGCTAAGGGAGGGGTTGTATGGCCGGGTGTCTGAGCAGCCGCAGATACAACCAGGCAGCCTGCTCGAGTGTCTGCTCGCACGTTGCAGGCTGCCTGAAAGCTGTCCTGGCCGGGGTGTCATCTGGTGGGGAGGAGCCCTGCATTTTGATCGGTGTGGAGCAGGACCCTGCATATCCATGTGACAGGCAGCATGGCTGCCTGTACTAACAGGTATTTATGCTGTGTGGCAGCAAAGGAGCAAAGGGGTGGAGAAACCCCTGCCTGTCACGTGACCAGAGGACCCTGCTGATACCGGGGGACAGTCATGAAGAGGAGCAGCTAGAAGCAAGAGGCAGGTGAGTATGGAGGGAGGGGAGAGGTCTGTCCTTCTGTGTGTCCCTGTGTCTGTCTGTCCTGTGTGTCCCTGTATCTGTCTTTCTCCCTGTTTATGTGTCTATGTTCATCTGTCTGTTTTGGTATCTGTCCTTATAATTAATCTATTTCTCTAATTTTTTTTCTCTATTTCCCGTCATTAATGTTCTCCTTCCCCCTTTATTTTTTTCTATTTCCCCTTCTCCTCTTATTTCTTCTTTAGCACTCTGTCACTTTCACTCTCTACTTTCTAACCCTAATCTGTGCCCCTAATAGCTTCTAACCCTAATCTGTTCCCCTAATATCTTCTAACCCTAATCTGTTACCCTAATCTGTTCCCCTATAGGGATGAGCCGAACACCCCGAGTTCGGTTTGCATTCGAACTCGAACTCGAACTCGAACACGAACTCAATACAAGTCAATGGGACTCAAAGTTCTATTTTTTTTTTTTTTATTTTTTTTTTAGAGTGCCCTCCAAGAGGGATAGATATTTGCCATAAAAGGTGTACCCTGGGGGACAGGAAACAAGGACAAAAAGTTTTTAAAGGGACAGACAGTGAGTTTTCCATGAAATAAGGGTTAAAAATAAAAACGAAAAATTCCTTCAAATATCGTGCCTAGGAGGTCCCCATAACCTGCCCGTGAAGTGGCGGATTTGTAGGATGTATAGAAACATTTAAAAACAATGTCCGGTCCGGGTAGTGCCCTGGGGGACAGGAAACCAAGGACAAAAAGTTCTAAAAAAGACGTTTTTAACCCCTTCACTGCTGACGACGTGTGGGACACGTCCTCAGTTACTCCCGCTGTATGCTGAGGAGGACATGTCCCACACGTCATCAGCTTTGCGGGACCCCCGGAGGAGATACTCACCTCTCTGTCCGGGGTCCCGCGGCGTTCTGACTTAAGCATCCTCAGACGCTGAAGTCAAGCTCCTCCCAACATAAATGACCCAACATAAAAGTCAAGCTCCTCCCGACGTAAATGACATCATCGCGCATGGCGCGATGACGTCATTTCCAGGCGACCCCCCCCCCCCGGCAATGCCGGGAGATCACCAGGAAGGGAGGGGGGATCCGTTCGGATCCCTCTCCCTCCCGATCGGGAGGTCCCACAAAAAAAATCCAGGCACCGCTTAAAAGGGGAGAGTGTCCCCTTTTAAGTGGTGCCTGGCTTTAACCCCTTAGGCTCCGGGACGCACTTCGGCGCCGAAGTGTGGCCTAGCTCCGGTGGGGCTGCCATCTTGGTTCGTGGCTCCACCCCGGGTCCCCCCTCACTGCCTGACGTCCTCACGCATAGTGTGATGACATCAGATAGCCAGGGAAACCCTAGGTAGGAAACCCTAACCTATCCCCTGGTGGAGATAGGGGGTTCATTTGAGGGTTCACAGAGATGCTGATGGGGTTGTGTATAGAGATGCTGTGAGGCTGTGTATAGAGATGCTGTGAGGTTGTGTATAGAGATGCTGTGAGGCTGTGTATAGAGATGCTGTGAGGCTGTGTATAGAGATGCTGTGAGGCTGTGTATAGAGATGCTGTGAGGTTGTGTATAGAGATGCTGTGAGGCTGTGTATAGAGATGTTGTGTATAGAGATGCTGATGGGGTTGTGTATAGAGATGCTGATGGGGTTGTGTATAGAGATGCTGTGAGGTTATGTATAGAGATGCTGATGGGGTTGTGTATAGAGATGCTGATGGGGTTGTGTATAGAGATGCTGTGAGGTTGTGTATAGAGATGCTGATGGGTTTGTGTTTAGAGATGCTGTTTATGTATAGAAATGCTGATGGGATTGTGTATAGAGATGCTGTGAGGCTGTGTATAGAGATGCTGTGTATAGAGATGCTGATGGGGTTGTGTATAGAGATGCTGTTTTTGTATAGAGATGCTGATGGGGTTGTGTATAGAGGTGCTGTGAGGCTGTGTATATAGATGCTGTGAGGCTGTTTTTAGAGATGCTGATGGGGTTGTGTATAGACATGCTGTGTATAGAGATGCTGATGGGGCTGTGTATAGACATGCTGTGAGGTTGTGTATAGAGATGCTGTGAGGCTGTGTATAGAGATGCTGTTTGTGTATAGAGACAGTGGTGTATTTATGTTTTGTGCTGCCCTAGGCCTGACTAAACTCGTGCACCCCCTAATTTAAATTTGAGGCACCCCTTCCTGTCAAGGGCACACCTCTTCCTGGTTAATCCCCACCCTTCCTCTTTAAGCTCCACCTTTTCCTCTTAGAGCTCCGCCTCTTCCTCTCTTTATATTAAAAGTGGATTCCAAGTGCCTACTTGTATATTTTGTATACCATTTCAAATTTATCTATTGAGATAAATAAAATTATGAAATGTTTAAATTCAAGCATTTTTACAAACAGCCACGCATGTCAAGTATACTGGATCACAGCCGCTCTAATTGGTTGAACAATAAAATCCATAGAAACGTGCACTGCATATGAATGTATCACCGAGCTGCACAGCAATAAAACCCACAGAAATGTGCAGTGTGTATGAGCGTATCCCAGAGCTCCAGGGCAATAAAACTCACAGTAATATGCAGTGTGTATCACAGAATCCACAGCAATAAAACTCCCAGCAATGCAATGTGCGGTGTGTATGAGTGCATCAGAATCCACTGCAATAAGACTCCCAGCAAACCGAGTGAATATGAGCACACAGCAATTATTTATTCTATATTTACCGGCCTCCGTCCGCGGTAGGGCTGTGTGCAGAGTCAGCAGGGACTGAGCTATGGAGGGAGGAGAGGGGGATTTTTATTCTGTTAGATTTTATTCCGTATGCAAACGCCCTGCTCCGCTGTTCGTTGTTTGAGAACACAGCTCAAAGCTGACACACAGTGACAGTGGCACCTCCTAGTACCCCCTAGTGACACCCCAATAATCACTGGTACCTGGGGCAGCCCGCCCTCCGCCACTCCCCTAAGTACACCACTGCTCTGTGATATGCTCACACACAAGTTTGGCGAACTGCCAGCAAGTACGGTGCTGTTTGAAGGCAGTGCAAATCCCCATAGAGAAGTAATGGTTAATCTATTCAGAGAACACCAAACAGCAGAGAAATGGCAGTGAAATGCCCTGATGTTCGGTGGTTTCAATCAGCAGGTTTATTCAGGCGAACCCCATAGGTTTCAATGTTAAAAATAATCCCGTTTTTATGCAATATCTAATAAACCATTTATTATTTTAATCTGCAGTAAAAAGTCTTTATTGAATTTTTTTTTTTTTTAGTACCTTTTAGTAATTTTTCAGCAAAATTCCCCCCCCTTTTTTTTTAATAGCGGTTTTTCTGTTTTCTGTAACAGAACTTTTTATTATCAATCATAGGATCTTATATGTAAATTCCAGACATTTTCATTTAGTAGTTCTTTTGAAAACAGCAGGCCACGGGTTTGTGGTGGCAACATTCAGCGGCCGACTCCATGCACTTTGGGGACCCTGCGGTGAATGGTGAATTCACTGCAGGGTGGGGAAATTTTATTCCCCGAAGTGCAGGGAACTACAGGACACCAAAATGTTGTCATCATTTTGGTGCTCTGTGAGTAACCCACTTACTTGGAAAGTAAGTCCCCCTGGAAAGTGAAAGCCTAGGCCTTGCCTACCCGGGACATACTTGAAAATTTGTGAAATCTCAATGTATCCTTCCTGGCAAAATACTTTGCAAAAATAAAAAAATTATTTAGGGGTGGTGCCACCAGTGCGGGCTGCCGCCCCCTGGAAAGTGCCGCCCTAGGCCTAGGCCTGCTTGGCCTACGCCAAAATACACCACTGTATAGAGATGCTGATGGGGTTGTGTATAGAGATGCTGTGTATAGAGATGCTGATGGGGCTGTGTATAGAGATGCTGTGAGGTTGTGTATAGAGATGCTGTGAGGCTGTGTATAGAAATGCCTCGCGGCGCTTAAGTGCGGCCTAGCTCCGGTGGGGGCCACCATCTTGGATGGCGGCTCCACCCCCAGGTCCCCCCTCACTGCCTGATGTCCTCACACATAGCGTGATGACGTCAGATAGCCGGGGAACCCCTAGCTGCCCGGAATCCCCTGGTGGAGATAGGGGGTTCATTTGAACCCCAATATCTCCAGAACCGTGGCAGCTAAGGGGTCATGGAGGGTGTCATTCGAAAGGCCTGAGCATGATACCCAACATGACCAGGTATAAAGTAATAATAAAAAAAAAACATGTATTTTTTTTTGTGTGTGATTTTTATTAATGCAGCAATATTGTTCACATTTCAATTATAATGTGAACAATGATGCTGCACTAATGATTTTTTTCTATGGGGTGCGTTTGCTAAAAATCACGTAATTCCCCCCACAAAATGTAACAAGTCCCCATTTCTAATTTTTGTACAAGCGCACCCCATAGAAAACATAACCGCAAATGCTCATGTGCTAAAATGTGAAAAAAAACACATTACACACTGCAGATGATTAAAAATTCAATTTTTATTGCATTTTTTGTCATAATATACAGGCAGGACATGACGCATAGATATAAAAATGATATATTATGAATCTGCGGAGTCTGCCAGAAAGAACGATATCTAATATGTCTGGGTCATTTAATAAAATGTGGCTTCAAATCGCATTTAAACGTGATGAGCAAAAGCGATAAAAATTAGCTGAGCATACAGCAGTGAAATGCAGGGTTAAGGGGTTAAACAGCATATCAGAGGAACATTTAGTAGAGAAATGAACACTTCTCAGAAGCACAGGTGTTGTTTGATACATGTTCAGAAGACACCTCCAGACACCCTCAGTCTACAGACAATGTATCAAATTCATTAGACCAGACTAATTAAAAGCACATGTTATTTCCAAACACTAACACCTGTTGTTTACGGCGTTTGAGAGCACATGTCATTTAGAGGTGAGAATCTTTGCACCTAGATATTAGTTTTTTAGTTCAATATCTAATAAACCATTGCTTATAATATTCTGCAGTAAAGAGTCTCTTTATTTCTAGATTTTTTAGTATTTATTAAGCATATTTTATACTTTTTTTTTTTTTTTTAAAAAATCGAACTCGAGCCGAACACGCCAAAAAGTTTTAAGTTTGCGAACTTTCAAACTGCCAATGTTCGAGTCAAATGCCGAACTGATCGAACAGAACAGCTCATCCCTATTCCCCTAATACCTTCTAACCCTAATCTGTGCCCCTAATACCTTCTAACCCTAATCTGTTACCCTAATCTGTTCCCCTAATACCTTCTGACCCTAATCTGTTCCCCTAATACCTTCTAACCCTAATCTGTTCCCCTAAAACCTTCTAACCCTAATCTGTGCCCCTAATACCTTCTAACCCTAATCTGTGCCCCTAATAGCCTCTAACCCTAATCTGGTCCCCCATATAGCGTCTATCCCTAATCTGTACCCCATATAGCGTCTATCCCTAATCTGTACCCCTAATAGCTTCTAACCCTAATATGTACCCCCTAATAGCCTCTAACCCTAATTTGTTCTCCTAATAGCCTCTAACCCTAATCTGTTCCCCTCAATGTATCCTTCCTGGTAAAATCCTTTGCAAATAAATAAATATAGCCTCTAGGGATGTGCGTTTCGGATTTTTCATGAAATGTCCCGATTCGTGTCTTCGGATTCGTACGAATTTCCGAATTGATCCGGATCTGAAAAACGTCAGATCCAAAAAAAGTTCAGAAACGAAAATTTTCGGAATTATCGAATGGACTTGAAATGTGTCAAATCGAAATTTATTTTCGCTCTATTCGGGATTTCGTTTCCATTTCAGTAATCCGTAATTTTGGACATCGTATTATTTTTATTTTATCGGTTATATCGGATTCTAAATTTGTAATGTATCATATCATTATTCATTCCAATTCCATGACTTGACTTGACCATTTCTTTCCAATGATCCGATAATTCTGTCGATACGATCCGATAATTCTGTCGATACGATCCGATAATTCTGTCGATACGATCCGATAATTCTGTCGATACGATCCGATAATTCTGTCGATACGATCCGATAATTCTGTCGATATGGTAATTCTGCCCATTCTCTTGTTTTTTGTTTATTGAATAATGATCCTTTTTTTTTTTTTTTGTTATGAAAAATGCATTGCACAACTTTATTTAATCATATTAAAATTTTTAAAATCGACTATGAAAGGGACAAAAATTAACAAAACGATTTTAAAAAAATGCAAAACTGACCCAAATGGTCTGACTTTAAAAATAAAAAAAACATAAAAGGTTTTAAAATGGAAAAAAAGCTGAACAAAGTTACAAAATTATCAGAAAAGAAAAATAAAATGATTTAAAAAAAAAAAAAAAAAAAAGAATGCAGCATATTATAAATGCGCACACTGTGGGGAACAAGCGCCTCTCTGTGCGCCACGGTATAATTAATGCAGCATATGAATCCACACACTGCGGGGAAGCACCTCTCTGCGGTATAATTTATTTGATATGTATACGTCTGTGTTCTAACAATATTGCTGCATTAGCAAAACAAAAAACTATGTATTTTTTAAAATTTATTTATTTCTTAATATTTTTTTATTTAATTTTTTATTTTTAATATTTTTAATAAAATTTTAACATGGTCAATGGTCATGTTTTGGTATGGTTGGAAAGGCTATGCTCTGGCCGATCCAACAATACCAAACATTAACCCCTAGGTAGGTGCCACGGATCGGGAGATAGGGGGTTCCAATGAACCCTCGATCTCCACCATTGGTGGCTGGCAACCTAGGGGGTTAACTCCAGAATTTACTCTGACATCCCGATGTGAAACATCGGGACTTTGCATTAGATTTCGACCATTTTTATTTTTTTAACTTTCGGATAGTCGAAAATCGAAATCTATCCAAAGTCCCGATGTTTCATATCTGAACTTTGTTTGGAAATAGTAAGTCCGTGCGCGTGCGGCCGTTAAACGTATATACATTCAAATTTTCTAACCATCAGCACACTGGATATAGCACTGTTGCTGTCCAGCGTCCTGATTCTGACCGTTAGAAAATCTGACTGCCAGTGCCTATATGTTATTTCCAATGATCCGATATTTCTGTTGATACGATAATTCTGTCGTAGTCGGATCATTTACGTCCGCGGTTTGCGCATGATGATGGGATATGTCCATGATGGTATATACGCGCGTATGTCCGTCTCCATTACGGCCTGTTGTAAACTTTACGGAGCCATTGATTGTAGAGTTTGAGAATTTTTTGGACAGACCAAAAAAAGAACATCCCATCATGGCTCAAACTCAAAGAGAGTCCTATTTGGACGGACACGTCACCCCCCTTCCAATCCAGAGACACCCAGGAAGAAGCAGGCCAGCAAGCAACATGGCATTTGACGAGATGGTGGAGCTGGTTCTGTCAGGTATATTGGAAGGGAAAAATTTAAATGGATGCCTGTAGCCATTTTGTTTTTAAAGACAGTCTTTTCTTTTTCAAATTTCTCTAGTTTTAGGAATGAACCGAGATTTTTTTTTTACAGAGTTAGGAGCTAGGCGAAATCTTATTTTTTCTAGAAATACCAGACATGAAGGAACCTTAAAATGTCTTTGTGTGATATAATGCCCAAGCTGAGTGACAGACATGTCACATTTAAATTTATTGACTTGTTTTAAGTCTTTAAAACAAAAAGATATTTTATCTTTGGGTATAAAGAAATAAGAGTTAAAATCTGTTTAATGTAAAATATATTCACGAAATATATTTCTATAATCAAGGTATATTTTATATTTACAGTAGGAAATATATGCTCCAATAAATATTGTATAAGTATATAATTGGTAAATAGTAAAATTACTGGAGAATAGATTCTGTTGATTTTAGCTAGAGAAAAGAATTCAACTGATAAAGACTCAGTAAGTAACTAGAAAGGAGTGAGGAAATATATCTAATTTTAATGTCTATACTGGTGAGAGAGAAGGTCTTTGAGTAAATTGACCTCGTGACACGAGATAAGAATAATAAAAAGAAATGGTGGAATTAATTAAGAAGTGCAATACTGCCCTCTAGAGGATAGTAAATATTATATTTGATATAATGAAAATATTGCTAGTGACGTTAAATTGACTATAATTGAAGCGGCAATGTTGGGTGCAGGCACTCCGAGGCTAACACACATCGCTAGCAGACCATTCCGGGACAATGCACTCAAGACTCTCACCAAATCTCTAACTCACATGCATTGATTATCTAATATAGATAATTGTCACATATTCCATAAACAACATTACACAGAGAATTCTAAGGCAGACTCATTAAAATCCAGATTGGAGAGGTAATGTATGAGAGCTATTTAAATTAAGGAATTAATGTAATTATATATAATTGTAGTATTTCTTGCAACAGATAGACTGAGATTTCTCAGATTCTTGGTAGCTCCAAAATCTAAATATTTCTATTCTGCAGATAGAGATATGAACAAGTGGACATAAGGATTTATCCTAAAAGAAACTGTTGTAGGATTGATACAAATATATATATTGAATTTGGAAATTACTGTGATTGAAATTAATAAGCAAGGAATTATATAACTACAAAATACAAAGCAAAAGATTAGAAGTTTAATTCTCGAGATTAGGGGAGGATTCACTAAATAAGTTTTTATTACTTATCATTCTAAATTAGCTCATCTTTTGTTGATCCATGTAGTATAGAGAGATATATATATATCTCCATAAGATCTAGCTGGTTAAACATTGTTTGCTGGGAAATGCATGTTTTATTAAGCAGAAATGTTTATTAACCATTTGTGTATTAGTTACTAACTGATAAGGTAAATGATATTAATCATATAAGCAGTTACTAACAGGAGATACATATATTGTGAAGCTAGTTTTTATGTGCTGATGGATTGTGGTTTATAAATCTTTGTTTATGATATGAGATTTGAAACTTTTTTGTATATGTAATAAATATATATGTTTTTATCCGATTATTGATTATTGTATTCTTCAAAGCAAAACACAGACAATTAAAAGAATTTAGGAGAATTTCTAGGAAATATAAACGATTGATATTTGTGTCTCGTATAAGTTTCTTACGAAATAATAATCCCTGCCATATTGGAGGCTAGCTGCTGAGAAGTCCAATATATGATGTGTTGTAGTCACGTGCAGAGATTATATCCGACATATTGGAGGCACTGCTGAGATTGTAGTTTTTGTTTGGAATATAATTGTCGGTATTGTCTGATTAGACAGAGATAAAATATATATATATTTTGACTCTTTTTTGTTGTATTTTGACTTGTGGTTTTACGGTTGTCTACTAAACAGTGTAAAAATGTCAGAGTCAGAATCTGAGACTCAGGAAGATGTACATATACATACAGATCAAATAGTATTGATAGATGTTATGTCTTATCTAAAGGACAAGTTACACGTCACAGACGATTTATTTGATTGGATAAAGGAATTGCAATCAAATGTTTCTAGTTATGCTGATTCCATCTGCTCAGATCAGTCAAATTTTCTTGAGTGTTTGTGAAAATTCTTGTTTTCAAAATTGTGCCTGAATGCATATACTTGATGAATGTACAATGAACTACAATGAACAAGAGATTGATTGATGACAAAGCAACCAGAGACAGCTTAGAAAATAAAAATTGTGACTTGCATTATACCGTAAATAAATTAAAAGATGAGTCAGAACGAATGATAATGGAGTTGAAAGTGTGTGCAAAAGAGAAAGATCAATTGCAAGATGAGAGTGATCATTTGTCCAAATTAAATAAGGAACTGAATGCAAAATTGTCGAGAATGAAACGCAAACATGAGAAATTCGCTGATGAGTTACGTCAGGTTGAAGCTGATGCTCGAACGGTTAAAAATTCTTCTTTAGAGAAGTTCCCTTTGAAAGTTGTAAGCTATAACTCAAAGTCTGGTGACAGATCGCTGCAGAGCGAGAGTGAATGCGAAAGTGAAACTAAATCTCATGATGAAAAAAGAGCGAAGCCTCTTACACAGGAGTATTTCAAATCACATCACTCTAGCCAGCCACAGTCTATTAAGAAATCTCAGAAAGTACAGGATTTAAAAAAAATTGTCCATTTCTTAAAAAAAACTCAGTGGGGATATGGGACCACCAAAGGGATCGCCAAAAATAATAAATCATTTAGAGATGTTTGAAGAAGCATTTTCAATTTTAGATATTACTTCAGATGTTCAGAAAATTGAGTTTATCCCATGGGTCTTTGAAGGCAAATATAGGTATTTTTTTCAGTCTTTAAAAGAATCTGGTATACGTAACTGGAGTAAAATAGTCTCCGAGGTCAAATCTGAATTTGGACCTCACCGCACCAGTCTAGCTGCGAAAAGAGCAATTTTAACTCTAAAATGCAGACCTAATCAAAGCCCCCGTGAATTTCTTTCAGTCCTTAAAAATGCGTACAGCTTGGCTGAAAGAAACCCAGATTTTGAAAACCCTGAATTTATCCAATTATTTTATGACGCATTGCTAAATAAAATAAAGGTTATTTTGGCAAGAGATTATGACCCAATAAATGGTTTGGATTGGGTACTAAAAGAAAGTATGACCCTATTTACTGTATTTGAATATAGTGAAGAAACTCAGGGGGAAAGAGTGAAAAACTCACCTGAGGAAATAGCGGAAACACACGTTAAAAAGGGTGATATTAAATTTGATTCCCACAAAAAGAGTTATGCGGAAATATTGCGTGACTCCATACCTAAAAGGGAAAAATCCAAACCAGATCAGTAAAGAGGGTTTTCCAGAGAAAATTCAGGAAGTAACTTTCAATCTAGAAAGCAATGGGTACCTAGAAGTCAGTGGGTTAAGTCAAGGGAAAATGTGCCTAGACAGGAAGCGACCAGAGGTAAAACTGAATCTGATGAGTCTGATAATGCGCAAGCTTCGTCCCCAAGGACGAATAGAAAGCGGAGATATAATGTACGCAAGCGTATTGGTCAAATGCAGGAAAATTTCCGTGTGCTGACAGAAAAACTGGATCAGATCACTCAGTTAATGACTGGAAATAACCCTGGTCAGGTTGTAAGCAATGCAACACCTGCAGCCCCACCCAACCAGTGACTAGATGATGATTCTGATGAAGTAACCAATATCCAGAATTTCAGCAAATCCTACACCCATGGTGAAAATACACCAATCTAGAACCCAAATCATTATAAATAATAATTCCTCACAGGAAATCCATTTGCCTAAAGACACTACAATATTCGGATTATTATACATTCGGGTTCCAGAACGCTGTTATCAGGTTAATACCTGAACGTTACCTCACAGAGGAACAAATGATTGAACAATCATTCAATTCATGGCCCGAAGGATTATTCACGATATATTCTGTTTATCCTTTCAGTTCTGAAGAAGGAATCTGCAAGGTAGAGGAATCATCCTTAATCTTTGATCATCCCCTGACTACACAGGAAGCAGAGGAGTATACTCACTTTGCTGGAGAAGCAAGTAAGTCAAATCATGACCTCTCTGAAAGGCTTGAAGAGGCCTATGAGATCGGTCAACCTGAAATCTTTCCACGATTTCAGGACATGGTCCAGCAACAAATATCTTTCGCTGACAGATGTTCTAATGATATGGAGCGCCAGCAGTTAAAAGAAGTTCTAATGGAATTTCAAGATATTTTTGCTAAGGATTCATATGATTGTGGAGTCACTGATTTACATATAGTTAGGGTCCAAACTGATCCTAACGCTCCTCCTGTATATGTCAGACAATATCGGCTTCCCTTAGCGTGTTACAACTTGCTGGCGGAGATATTAAGGAATCTAAAAGAAAGGGGAATTATCAGGACGGTGCACAGCTCTTATAATAATCCTATCCTCGGAATCCTTAAGCCGAATGGTCAATGGCGTTTATGTGCTGATTTGAGACAGCTAAATAAACGTGTGTACAGATCCGGCTGGCCCATACCATATATTGATCAATGTCTAGTCCAAATGCAAGGTTGTAAGATTTTTACTGCACTGGATTGTGCCCAAGGATATTGGACAATTCAGGTAAGTCCTGAGGACCAATATAAATTGGCCTTCACCTTCGGTCAACAACCATTTACGTAGACCAGAATGCCCTTCAGCTATATAAACTCAGGTCATGAGTTCGCTGTCTTTTTACATAAAGCAATGCCAGATGCAGCAGAGAGGGGTAATTTGACGTATGTGGATGATATTTTACTGAAAAGTATTTCGTTTGAGAAACATATTCAAGAAATTAGACATGTTCTTAACCAATTGAGAGAGGCAGGGGTTAAAATCTCTTTGCAGAAAGCACAATGGTGTCGCACCAGGGTCAATTTCCTGGGACATGAGGTTACATCCGAAGGCCTAAATCCTCAGCGGAAGAAGGTGGAAGCAGTGATGAAGTCCAGAACTCCCACTAACATCAGTGAACTAAGATCATTTTTGGGTATGATGAATTACTCACGTAAGTTTATCGAAAATTACGCAGAGATTTGTAAACCTCTATTAACATTGCTTAAGAAAGATTTAAAGTGGATATGGGGGAGACTCAAGAACAAGCCATGACTGAGCTTAAAATAAAACTCATCCAGGCTCCATGCCTAGCCTATCCAGAGGGGGGCAAACCTTTCTATCTGGAGACTGGTTTTACTGATTTGAGCATGAGCGCCGTTTTATGTAAAAAGCAAGATGATCAGAGTAAACTTATTGCATTTGCCAGTAAGTCCCTATCTCCAGTGGAGATTAAATTTAGTGACTGTGAAAAAGCATTACTAGCCACAGTCTGGGCCCTACATAATTTTTGGAGTTATATCCAAGGAGAGAGGATAATAATTGAAACGGCACACCAACCCTTACAATATCTACACAGTAGTCGAATAAGGGATGGGAACCTATCCAATAGCAGAATAACTGCATGGACGTTATCCTTACAAGGATGGCCATTGGACGTACGGTATAGACAGGATCAAAAGAATCCAGTAGCTCAAGGACTTGCCGAACTCTATGATTGTGCAGATCCCTCCTCTGAAAAAGAATTCCCTGGAGATGATTTCTTACAAGAGCAAGCATCATCACCTTACAAGGCCTATGACGAAGAATACTGTTCCCTACTTCCACGTGTATATATAGATGGTTGTGCCTACCATGCCATCGTGGAAGAAGAGAGGAAACTGGTAGCTGGTATTGGTATTACATGGACAAAAGAATGTCCCAATATATCAGTAGGATATAACATCGGTGCTAAAAGTAGCCAAGTCGCTGAATTAGCCGCAGTTTACAAAGCCGTTCAAATGGCTATAGACTATGATTTTAAAGAATTTCTGATAGCCACAGATTCTAATTATGTCCGTAACAGTTTTGTTGAATATTTGTATGATTGTCATCCTAGATCTCACCTCAGGATGTGTGAAAATGGAACAGCAGAAGACAATTAGCTGAAATTGAGAAAAGTAGTTAATCCGAACTGCGACGCAATCCGCAAAGATGAATCGGACCACCAAGAAGATTGCGATTATCTGGAAATTCTACGGTTTTCCGCACAATTCTGAGCAGATCAAATATTTGAACCAGGACCGTTTCTTGGCACAATAATCCAAGAGGCACCTGGATTTCTTCTGACCAAAGATCCAATGCTAAAGTTCCATGCGAATCAAGCTCATGCAAGCCTGAAAGACATGCTGGGTAAAGCCAGGATACCGTTTATTGCTATGTACGAGAACCACCGAAGGAAAAGATTTGCCGCATATTTTATTGCAACCGCTGTTTTATACAGAAAGAGAAGCAAATGTTTACCGGAAGGATCTGGTACAAAAAAAAGAGTGATACCTACACCAGTGATTCTCGTGAAAGTTCCTAAAGAATCAAAAGTTGTTATCGGAGAAGTTTCTCTATATAAATGAAGTCTGGTATGATGAGATACAAATCGTTGACGTATTCCAAGGGCAAGAGATACCTATGAATCCAGATTTGAAATCTTTGCTAGAGAACTAGCCTGACCATACTATTGAACTTCTAATAAAGAAAGATAATCTAACAATTTATGCTCCAATGCAGTGGTGTATTTAGGTTTTGTGCTGCCCTAGGCCTGATTAAACTCGTGCACCCCTAATTTAAATTTGAGGCACCCCTTCCTGTCAAGGGCACACCTCTTCCTGGTTAATCCCCACCCTTCCTCTTTAAGCTCCACCTTTTCCTCTTAGAGCTCCGCCTTTTCCTCGCTTTATATTAAAAGTGGATACCAAGTGCCTACTTGTATATTTTGTATACCATTTCAAATGTATCTATTGAGATAAATAAAATTATGAAATGTTTAAATTCAAGCATTTTTACAAAGAACAGCCACGCATGTCAAGTATACTGGATCACAGCCGCTCTAATTGGTTGAACAATAAAATCCACAGAAACGTGCACTGCATATGAGTGTATCACCGAGCTGCACAGCAGAAAACTCACAGTAATATGCAGTGTGTATCACAGAATCCACAGCAATAAAACTCCCAGCAATGCAATGTGTGGTGTGTGTGTCAGCGTATCAGAATTCACAGCAATAAAACTCACAGCAATGCAATGTGTGGTGTGTGTCATTGTATCAATCCACAGCAATAGGGGGGTGCACCGTGGCTTTGATTCCCTTCCCGGTGGGTGTTCAGCCCAGAATAGAGTGAGAGTCCGTGTTAACGAAAGGGCAGGCAGCTGCGAGCGTGCGTGTCACGTGGTTCAGGCAGTCAGGTGGTACTGAGACTCAGTACCACCTGACTGGCTGGACCGCTTGACCTGCACGCACGTAGCCTCACCAGGAGCCAGGCAGCTCAATGACAAATTTCTATCACTGCAGTGCTGGTTAAGGAAAGGTCCACTTTAAACAGCAGTAAGCAGACAGGGCTTCATATTCTGCTGATACCCCCCCTTTACCTGCCTTTTACTGTCATCTTCTCTCTCTGCACACAAATCACATCCCCCTCCCCTCTCCTAGAGCTGCTGCAGGGCAGGGGAGGATCTATGGAGGGAGGAGATGGGGATTTTTATTCTGTTAGATTTTATTCCGTATGCAAACGCCCTGCTCCGCTGTTCGTTGTTTGAGAACATAGCTCAAAGCTGACACACAGTGACAGTGGCACCTCCTAGTACCCCCTAATGACACCCCAATAATCACTGGTACCTGGGGCGGCCTGCCTCCGCCACTCCCCTAAGTACACCACTGCTCTGTGATATGCTCACACACAAGTTTGGCAAACTGCCAGCAAGTACGGTGCTGTTTGAAGGCTTTGCAAATCCCCATAGAGAAGTAATGGTTAATCTATTCAGAGAACACCAAACAGCAGAGAAATGGCAGTGAAATGCCCTGATGTTCGGTGGTTTCAATCAGCAGGTTTAGTCAGGCGAACCCCATAGGTTTCAATGTTAAAAATATTCCCATTTTTTGCAATATCTAATAAACCATTTATTATTTTAATCTGCAGTAAAAAGTCTTTATTGATTTAGTACCTTTTAGTAATTTTTAAGCAATTTCCCCCCCTTTTTTAATAGCGGGTTTTTCTTTTTTCTGTAACAGAACTTTTTATTATCAATCATAGGATCTTATATGTAAATTCCAGACATTTTCGTTCAGTAGTTCTTTTGAAAACAGCAGGCCACGGGTTTGTGGTGGCAACATTCAGCGGCCGACTCCATGCACTTTGGGGACCCTGCGGTGAATGGTGAACTCACTGCAGGGTGGGGAAATTTTATTCCCTGAAGTGCAGGGAACTACAGGACACCAAAATGTTGGCGTCATTTCGGTGCTCTGTGAGTTACCCATTTAGTGGTGAGGTTTTTTGCTGCCCCCTGGAAAGTGAAAGCCTAGGCCTTGTCTACCGAGGACATACTTGAAAATTAGTGAAATCTCAATATATCCTTCCTGGCAAAATACTTTGCAAAAATAAAATTAAAAAAAAAATGGGTTTTTTTTTTAGGGGTGGGGCCACCAGTGCGGGACACCGCCCCCTGGAAGGTGCCGCCCTAGGCCTAGGCCTTGTTGGCCTAGGCCAAAATACACCACTGCTCCAATGTATTCACAGCTTGATCATCAATTGCTATCTGCTTATAACGGGCCAAAAATTACAGAGATTGTGATTTGTATAGTAATTATGTTTCTAACTGGATGATTGTACTAACAAAGAAAGTATGTACATTGAAGTTTAAAAACACTGCATCTTCAATTATTAAATGGATGAAAGAAGAAAAACGTGTTGCGAAAGGTGGAAACCTAGCCTAATTGGTAAAAGGTGGAAATATTGGATGTTTTCCTCAATTCTCTTACAAGGAACAGATGAAACCAAAGGGGGGTTATGTCAGGTATATTGGAAGGGAAAAATTAAAATGGATGCCTGTAGCCATTTTGTTTTTAAAGACAGTCTTTTCTTTTTCAAATTTCTCTAGTTTTAGGAATGAACCGAGATTTTTCTTTTTTACAGAGTTCATGGCTAGGTGAAATCTTATTTTTTTCTAGAAATATCAGACATGAAGGAACCTTAAAATGTCTTTGTGTGATATAATGCCCAAGCTAAGTGCCAGACATGTCACATTTAAATTTATTGACTTGTTTTATCTTTGGGTATAAATAAATAAGAGTTAAAATCTGTTTAATGTAAAATATATTCACGAGATATATTTCTATAATCGAGGTATATTTTATTATATTTACAGTAGGAAATATATGCTCCAATAAATATTGTATAAGTATATAATTGGTAAATAGTAAAATTACTGGAGAATAGATTCTGTTGATTTTTAGCTAGAGAAAAGAATTCAACTGATAAAGACTCAGTAACTAGATAAATAATATATAATAATAAATCTAATTTTGACATGTAGAGACTAAATGTCTATACTGGTGAGAGAGAAGGTCTTTGTGAAAATTGACCTCGTGACACAAGATAAGAATAATAAAAAGAAATGGTGGAATTAAGAAGTGCAATACTGTCCTCTAGAGGATAGTAAATATTATATTTGATATAATGAAAATATTGCTAGTGACGTCAAATTGACTATAATTGAAGCGGCAATGTTGGGTGCAGGCACTCCGAGGCTAACACACATCGCTAGCAGACCATTCCGGGACAATGCACTCAAGACTCTCACCAAATCTCTAACTCACATGCATTGATTATCTAATATAGATAATTGTCACATATTCCAAAAACAACATTACACAAAGAATTCTAAGGCAGACTCATTAAAATCCAGATTGGAGAGGTAATGTATGAGAGCTATTTAAATTAAGGAATTAATGTAATTATATATAATTGTAGTATTTCTTGCAACAGACTGAGATTTCTCAGATTCTTGGTAGCTCCAAAATCTAAATATTTCTATTCTGCAGATAGAGATATGAAGAAGTGGACATAAGGATTTATCCTAAAAGAAACTGTTGTAGGATTGATACAAATATATATATTGAATTTGGAAATTACTGTGATTGAAATTAATAAGCAAGGAATTATATAACTACAAAATAAAAAGCAAAAGATTAGAAGTTTAATTCTCGAGATTAGGGGAGGATTCACTAAGTTTTTATTACTTATCATTCTAAATTAGCTCATCTTTTGTTGATCCATGTAGTATAGAGAGGTATATATATATCTCCATAAGATCTAGCTGATTAAACATTGTTTGCTGGGAAATGCATGTTTTATTAAGCAGAAATGTTTATTAACCATTTGTGTATTAGTTACTAACTGATAAGGTAAATGATATTAATCATATAAGCAGTTACTAACAGGAGATACATATATTGTGAAGCTAGTTTTTATGTGCTGATGGATTGTGGTTTATAAATCTTTGTTAATGATATGAGATTTGAAACTGTTTTGTATATGTAATAAATATATATATGTTTTTATCCGATTATTGATTATTGTATTCTTCAAAGCAAAACAGACAATTAAAAGAATTTAGGAGAATTTCTAGGAAATCTAAACGATTGATATTTGTGTCTCGTATAAATTTCTTACGAAATAATAATCCCTGCCATATTGGAGGCTAGCTGCTGAGAAGTCCAATATATGATGTGTTGTAGTCACGTGCAGAGATTATATCCGACAGTTCGCATGTTCGAGAAGCGTGACTATGACTGCCGTAAGGGCCCACGGCAGGAAGAACAATGTCCGCAAGGACCGTATCCTTGCACCACCCTCCTGCAAAAAGGACCGAAGTAGTAACGACCAGCTGCGGAAGGTGTTCGTGGACAAGAAAGGAGCTCCATGGCTACCTCTGCAAACGTAGGCCACACACCTCTCTTGTTCTCCCAAAACTGAAAAGGGTCTATATTGGGTTCCAAAGGAGACTCAGCAAGGTATGCCGTAACAAATGTCTTAGCATTTTCAATTGGCGGGTTTTTGTTGTTAGGTCCGACTCCGTATCCTGACCCATAACTCGTGTACATTTTTGTAAAAAATACAGGTCTGGGAACGCTGCTCTGAGCAGCAGCACTGGTCCTCCTCTCACATCTGGGTGAGTCACTGTCATCATCCTCAATGACAGACTCCTCCAACGTCTCCTCCTCTGTCTCCTCCTCTTCCCTCTGGAACTGTGCACGGTTTTTACGCTCCCTGTCCCGTATCTTATCTATGAGTGTTTGCTGCCAAAATGAAAGGGAATCGTCACGGAGTGCAGACTTTCCTTTAAAAGTAGGGTTGCAAATTGTGGCCAGCATATACTCAGGACAAGGGGCAATGTGCTGTCTAATTCGGTACTCCAGCTGTTCATAGAGTCTGGTCAGAAGAACAGTGACATCGGCATGTGGAGGTTTATCGCCAGGCAACTCTTCTCTGTTGGACAGAAAGTCATCCATAGAGTCAGGGAGTTGGTAGAATACGGGTTTGATTTCAGACAAGCTAGCACTCGCTCTGCTCAAGTGTTCTGTAGCTAATCGGAAAGACTTCAGGACTTCCACTGCCTGTTCCATCACGGCCCAGTCATCCCTGCCTAGTGGGCTGCTAATGCCAATGGAATGTTTGTAGGCCATTGTTTGGATTGCTTTTTGCTGTTCGAGAATCCTTTCCAGCATGTCTAATGTGGAGTTCCACCTTGTTGCCACATCTTGTTTTAACCGGTGTTCTGGGAGTCCAGCCCTTTTCTGCTCCTGCCTAAGGAGCTGACTATCTCTTGCGCTGTGGTGGAAATGGCCAGCATTTTTTCTGCACGATTCAACAAGTGCCCCCAACCTTCCTCCACTAATACTCGCATCGAGTGCCTTTGCCACCACTAGATGCACAATGTGAGCTGCGCACCGCACACCCACAAATTTTCCATCCCGGAGCGCCTTTCTCATGTTGCTTCCACCACCAGTTACTACAAAACCCATTTGAGCTTGTGTACCAGACTGCTCCCCTAGCCACTGTGCCATCATGTTCTTCAGTGCATGTAAGATGTTATCTGCGGTGTGCTGATGACCCATCACCTCAGCGTGGAGGAGGAAGGAATGTAATGCTGTCTTCTTTTCTGTATCATCGACACAAGGCCCAGCACTTTTTTTTTGCCCCCGAACTTGTTGCTGCTGGCTGCTTTTGCTCGGGCACATTGGGCTGCGACTGCCACCAATGTCCAGTCAAGGACAGAAAGGCATGTTGGCTATTTGGAGCAGTCCATAGATCTGTGGTGAAGTGCACTGATCGTCCAGCAGCCTTTCCCAGCTCCTCCTTCAAAACTCCAATGCAGGACCGGTACATAGCAGGCACTACAGATCGAGTAAATGTAGTGCGTGAAGGCAACTTATATTGGGGGGAGAAAGCCTGCATGAGGTGCTTGAAAGAATCACCGCCTATCAAATTAAAAGAAGCACCCCCAACAGTTATTAACTCTGCAATGAATCTTGTGATTTTTCAGGTCTGCTGCTTCGATATTCCCCTGGGCTGAAACCCACCAAATTGCTCCATAGTGGGCTGTGTGGAGGATGGCTGTTTGCACTGACTTTTACCAGCTGCTGCAGAAGTGGAGGTGTGTGTGGCACTGGTGGTGGGAGTAGAAGTAGATTCCCTAGTAGTGCTAGCACTAGTGCTAGGTGGCAGAGCCGGTAGAGGAGAACCTTTTTCTAAAGCTAGCATCACTGCCTTGTGGTGGGTTTTCATGTGTGAGTTCATGCCAATGGTAGTGAGTTTGCTTGTCTGTTGACCACGGCTGACCCATGTTCCGCACAAATTACATTTGGCTGTACGTTTAGCCACACTTTCAGTAAAATACTGCCACGCTTTCGACCGACGGCGGCCACTTGTTGCTGGTGAAGGTTCTTGTTTAGAGCCACATTCTTCATCCAATTCCAAACGCTGAACCTGGCCTGTGCATTCTGATGTAATAGTAGCAGTACTTTCAGTTTCTCCTTGTTGTAACCCATGTTTATTTATAAAAACATTTTTGGGATAGTGGGGTGAGGGGCTCCTACTACTGGTGTGGTGGTACTAGTGGCACTTGTGACGGGAGCACAAATTTTGATATTGGTACTAATAATTTCTACTTGGGACAGAGAGACAGGTGACACTGGTGATGCCGATGAGTTTTCACAGGAAAACAAAATTGGGGAACGATCATGTGTACTATTGTAAGGGGATAGGGAACCTTGAAAAGGAGTATAAGGCTGTAAATCTTCTTGCTCTTGTAGATCCAAATTTAAATGAGATTTTCTATTATAATCTTTGTGTGAAGATAAAAATTCATCATCACCAGTGGGAGATGTTGAGTCCTGCCGCTGGATTCCTTCTCCCTGAAGGCTAGTAGGATATAGGGTATGGGATAGAATACCACCAGTATCTCTCTCTTGTGTTCTATCAAGTTCAGCAGCGGTGGTGGTGGTGGTGGTGGCACTTTGTGATTGAGCTAAAGCAATTCCCTCCTGATACTGCAGAAGCTCAGTCTTGGGCTGCTTAAATGAATGATGACTTTCAAAAACCTTCCCACATACCTTCGTGAATATACCTACTAGAATAAAACATCTCTGGTACTAGCACAATTTTTGTCACAGTAGAAGTAGCACTAGCTGCCCCAGCCAGGGTACTTGTTGTGCTTCTACAAGTGGCGCTGGTTATTGTGCACGTTGTTTTTGGAGGAACTAGCTCCTTAAACTGCTGACACAGAATTGCTGACTTAGTTCTTGACTCAGATAAATACGTCTTACTCTTAAGCTCTGCCAGTAAAGGATGATGATGATGATGATGAATGACTCAATGAATAGTTGTCTTTACTTGTTTGCTGGGTGGGACTAGGTTTCTCTTTCTCTGACTAGTACTAGTTGTACTACTGTCTGACTCTGTTCTGGTTGATTTGGATTTCCCTCGGGTTTTAATAATTGGCAGATCTTGAGAAACAGTGACAGCAGGACGACTTCCAAGCTGTTTATTTTTTTTACTGCCCTTTGAAACAGTCCTGCTGCGAGTACTAGTAGATGGGGCCGTCCTTTGAATGATGGTGCTTGGTGTGTCACCAGTGACACTGCTTGTCGAGTCCATGATGTTATGTTCTCTAAACAAATAAAAAAAAAATATATAAATAAAATATTTTGTAACTGAATTTTTGTATATAATATATATTTATTGATTTATTTATAAAGGATTTTTTACCAGGAAGGATACATTGAGATTTCGCTCGTTTTCAAGTATGTCAAAATACGTCTTACTCTTAAGCTCAGCCGCCTTGCCAGTAAAGGATGATGATGATGATGTCTTTATTTGTTTGCTGGGTGGGACTGGGTCTTTCTCTGACTAGTAGTACTACTACTACAACTGTCTGACTCTGTTCTGCTTGTTTTCCCTCAGGTTTTAATAATTGGCAGATCTTGAGAAACAGTGACAGCAGGACGACTTCCAAGCTGTTTATTTTTTTACTGCCCTTTGAAACAGTCCTGCGAGTACTAGTAGATGGGGCCGTCCTTTGAATGATGGTGCTTGGTGTGTCACCAGTTCTACTGCTTGTTGAGTCCATGAGGTTATCTTCTCTAAACAAATACAAAATATTTTATTTATGGTTTTATTTTTTAACTGAATTTTTGTATATAATATATATAGGTCCAAACAAAGACAAAAACAACCACTAATGGGCCACAGTGCGGTGGCCATCTGTAATAAGTATGGAGGGGGCACAATGGATCCCCCAATTCACTGCAGGGTCCAAGTGGATTTTCAAAAGGTTATTTTTAGGAGTTCAGAATTAAATTCTTTAGCACAATAATAAATGTACACGTGGGTGCTGCATTGTAGGGAGTGTTTTTTTATGGGTGTGGCCCCCTGTGGGTGCAAACAAGGGGGCCCCATGACCTCCTTTTGCCCGGGGGCCCCATTAGTTGTCCACCTCTGGGCCTGCATGGGAGAAAAAAAAATGAGACGCTGTGCTGGACACACGGAGCAGTGAGTGAGAGCACCGACAAGCATAATAATATTAATAAAGAATAGATAGATATAAGTCTCACTCTCTAGTCTACTCACTCAGTCTCTCTCCAGTGCACCAGCACTCAAAAAAATTCAAGGCAAAGCTAAATGAAAAATCATGAACAAAAAATGCACAAGTATGAAATATATTTGCAAACAAATGTTGCCAGGATAAATTAAGAACAGAAGAGATATTATTACAAGTATTTCTTTGTATTATTACTTTGTATTTCTGTAACAACTGTAACCACTCAATGTTCTTGAACCCAGGACATACTTGAAAACGAGAGAAATCTCAATGTATCCTTCCTGGTAAAAATCCTTTGCAAATAAATAAATAAGTAGTTTACTTACACTCTCGCAGTCAGTCCAGTAAGAGTCTCTGCACTCCCACTCCAGTCACTCGCTGCAAATGCAAAGCAAAACGTTGTTTCTCTCCTCCACTGTCTCCAGAGTCCAGACTCGTTCAGTGCTGTCGTCTCATTCAGTCAGAGAAGAACAAAAGCAATATGGCACACCCAAGAGGAATGGAAGTGTATATACCCTGCACTGCCTGCAGTCAACAGGAAGTGACAGTGAGTGTCTGTGCCAGCCTTCAGTGAAAATTCCAGAAAAGGAAGCAGCTGATTGGACTATGCACGCAGTAATCCAACCCCCAGAGATGCTTCTAGAGCATAGAATCACAAAAAACACAACCAAAACAGTTGATTGAAGCCTATGGGGCATAACTTTCCCAGTCCACTCCTTGTCCTTGTGGCTCAAAAACAAAAAATTCAAATAATGATTGAAAAATCCTAAAAAAATCTAAGCATAAAGAGACTCTTTTTTACTGCAGATTATAATAATAAAGTAACGGTTTATTAGATATTGAATTAAACAGGAATATACTAGTAGTAACATTGAAGACTATAGGGCGAAACATTTCCAACACTTTGTTGCTCAGAAAAAAATTTAACAAAAATGCTTAAAAGATCCTAAAAAAAATAAAAATATTGCCAGTGTGTGGATTCTATTCTTATGCTGCATTTATTATACTGCAGAGAGAGGCGATTCCCCGCAGTGTGTGGAGGATTCATATGCTGCATTAATTATACTGCAGAGAGGCGATTCCCCGCAGTCTGCGGATTCATATGCTGCATAAGGCTAGGGTCAGACGAACGCATTTTCGCGTTGTCTGTGAAAAAGTGCGTTCGAACGAATGGACGCATTTTTTCACGGAGTACGCGATAGCGGTCATACGATGCGCATTTGCGTTTGTGATTTTGTACGGATCATCAATAAAACACTTTTTGCATCTGGACGTTATGTTGGCCGGACATTAGCAGTCCAAATCACGCACACACGCCGCTAGCGGACGCAGCGCACTCTGTACGACCGTAGTAGCGGTTTGACGTTCTCGACAAAATGCGTTCGTTTGCCACTTGCGTTGCGCAGCCGGACTTTCGTGCGACCGTACTTCGTATATTGGTCATCATTGCCCATCATTTGCTGCTAGTGCGGCCGTAATTAAGTGCGCCAGAACGCACGTTTAACCCTTTCAATGCGGTGGACGCGCTCAGCGCGGCCAACCGCATTCCTACTTGGCTGCAGAGGACGCGCTGAGCGCGTCCTCCCTTCGCAGCCCGCGATCAGCCGGTATTCAGGCTGATCGCTCGGCCCCCCGGTGTGGGCTGACATCATCGATGTCAGCCCAACCTCCGGGACCCAGGCGGGCACGATAGGCGTCATCGCGCATGCGCGATGACATCTATTTCAGGCACCCCCCGCCATTGCAGGGAAGGTGCCTGAAGGGGAGGGGGGGGAGGTCCTTCGGACCTCTCCCCCTCCCCATCCGTGCATGCCAGCAGTTAAAGGCAGGCACCGCCTGGAAGGGCACAGCCTGCCCTTCCAAGCGGCGGCTGTCTTTAACCCCTAGGGGGCTGGATCGCGATATGGCGCCAACATGCGCCGTATCGCGGTCCCTTCCCGGAGCTGGCCGACATCCAAGCTTCCGGGATATCCCCCTAACGACTGGCGTCATCGCGCAGAGCGCGATGGCGCCAGTTTTCAAATTAACCCCTTGCTGCCACCTATAGTGGAGAAAGGGGGTTCCAATGAACCCCCTATCTCCCGATCCGTGACAGCTAGGGGTTAAAGTTTACTATCATTGGAACGGCCAGAGCGTGGCCGTTTCAATGATACCAAACATGATCCTGTAAAGGGTAAAAAAAAAAAAAAAAAAAAAAAAATTAAAAAATGTTTCTTGTTTTTTTTTTAGATTTATTAGTGCAACAATATTGTTCCCATTTCAATTATAATGTGAACAATGATGCTGCACTAACGATTTTTTCTATGGGGGGTGTTTGCTAAAAAACACGAAATTTTCCCCCAAAAAAGTAACGATTCCTCATTTATAATTTTTTTAACAAGCGCACCCCATAGAAAATATAACCGCAAACGATCGCATTTTAAAATGTGAAAAAAAACACTTTACACATTGTAAATTATTGAAAATTCAAATTTTATTGCATTTTTGTTATAATATACAGACATGACATAACGTATACATATAATAATGACATATTATGAATCTGCACAGTCTGCCGGAAAGAACGATATATAATATGTCTGGGTCATATATTAAAATAAGGCTTCAAAACGCTGTTAAACATGATGAGCAAAACCGGTAAAAATGAGCTCAGCACAGGGGCAGGAAAAGGCTCAGCAGCGAAAGGGTTAAAGTGCGCTAGTCTGACCCTAGCCTTAACCACTTGGCTGCTAAGGACGCGCTCAGCGCCTCATGCATGCCAACTTGCCAAGTGCTCCTCCTGTGCTATGGATGCGCTGAGCGCGTCCCTAGCACAGGAGGCAGGCAGCAATCATCATCAGCCGGGATTCCGGCCAATTGCTGCGACCCCAGGTGGGGGCCGGATCCAGGCTGATTCGGCACAGAAAGGCGTCAGGTCGGGGGGCGTGGCCGGCTGCTGAAGGGAGAGGTCACATGCTGCTGGAGCTCCGCAGTGTTTTCTTCTGCCCGGGCATATTTTGGACTTTTTTAACCGCTGAGTACCCTCACCCGAGGATCCTGGGTGGCCGGCCACTGGGAGTGCACCGACCGGAGCCCGTTTTCCCCCCCCTCTGGTCCAGAGTCTTACCTGCTGGACGCTACATCTGGCTGGTGTGCTGGTGGCGGTCATTTTGCGGCCTACTTCTTGGCACCCACTGACTCCGAGCTTTAAGCCTCGCTGCCCTGAATACGCAGGGGACCATGTCGACAGCCGTGGGGACGGAGGGCCCACGTCTCCCGGCTGTACTGGACGCCTTGCTGCAGATGCTGGGGGATAGTGAGGGGCCACTGACGCGAGGCGACATGCGCCGCATCATGGCCGTGCTGCGCTCCGGCCGGGAAGCTGAAGATTTGGACGGCGGCGGTTCGGGGGGCGGACAACTCGCAGTGATGTCGCGCAGTGATGAGCTACCTGAGAGAGCGGAGGCCGCAGGGCTGGAGGACATAGAGGAGGTACCGGTTCACAAGGTCTTGCGGCCCGTTTACCCGAGGGGAGAGGAGCTGTTCTCGCGGTGTGCTCTTGTGGTACCCGCATGTCAAGAATCTACCTGGACGGAGCTGATGAGTGCGCTGGTGGCACCCGCTGGCGCCAAAGGGGTTCTAAAGGAGACCGACTGTCCCCTTCCATCGGTGAACGAGAAGCTGAATGGTCCCCTCCTGCCGTTTCTGGCTCTGGCGCTGCACGAGGCCTTCACCTGTGTGGATGAAACTCGGTGTGGTGGTGCGGGTGCTGGCCTACTTGATCTGCCGGTATTTTTTCTCACTGACGAGCCTCGCCTGCCATGCCTCACCCTGCCTGCCCCAAGACGGCCGCTGTTCCGGGACACTGGATGAGAGCAGTCCTTTATTTTGATTTTTGATTTTTGATTTTAGTGTTTTATGTGCTGTCTCTGAGGACTCTTTGACTCTAGCGAAGTTACGATGTCTTTCTGTCATATTTTATTTTTATTTTTTATGACCCCATTATTT
Source organism: Leptobrachium leishanense (assembly GCA_009667805.1). NCBI lineage: Eukaryota > Metazoa > Chordata > Amphibia > Anura > Megophryidae > Leptobrachium > Leptobrachium leishanense. The sequence goes on along the minus strand of CM019072.1, from coordinate 129,401,895 downwards.
CGGGACACTGAAGACTCTTTTGCTATAGGTCCCCGGCTGGGGCTTATTTTGATTGTGTTCCACCCCCCCCCTGTTACTTGAGACACTGATGTTTCCCTGTGAGAACCCCCCCCCCTTATGTTCTATGTGTATTTGATGCCTATTTGGCCCTGCGAGGCCTGTTTTGCCAGTTTGTGTATCATTCTTGCTTGCAAAATAAAAAACTTTAAATACAAAAAAAAAGAAAGGCGTCAGGTCACGATCCTCTCCCAGAGCTGGCTGACATCTTGGATGTTGGCCAAGCTTCCGGGATCTCCCCTGACAACTGGCATCATCGTGCATAGCGCAATGACGTCAGTTCTGGAGTTAACGCCTAACTGCGACTAATGGTGGAGATAGGGGGTTCATTGGAACCCCCTATCTCACGATCCAGGGCAGCTATCGGTTAATGTTTGGTATCGTTGGATCGACCAGAGCATGGCCAACGATACCAAACATGACAATGTTACAAATTATAAAATATAAAAATATAATAAAAAAATATTCAAAACATATAATCAGGTGTTTTGTTTTGTTTTGTTAATGCAGCAATATTGTTGCCATTTCAATTATAATGTGAACAATGATGCTGCACTAAGGATTTTTGTATGGGGTGCGTTTGTTAAAAATAGTGTAATTTATTTTTCACCCAAAAAAATGTAACAACTAGTCCCCATTTAAAATTTTTGTAACAAGCGCAACTCATATAAAATATAACCGCAAATGCTCGCATTTTAAATGTGAAAAAAAGCACTTTATTTACACCTTGTAAATTATTGAAAATTCCAATTTTATTGCATTTTTTAATAATATAAATACAGACAGGACATGACGCATACATATATATATTCATATAATAATGATATATTATGAATCTGCCGAGTCAGCCGGAAAGAAGAACGATATATAACATGTCTGGGACTGGGTCATATAATAAAATAAGGCTTCAAAACGCGTTTAAACATGATGAGCGAAACCGTTAAAATAAATTAGCTCAGCAGCACAGCACACAAGGCGTGAACCGTGAAGCCGTGAAATGCCTCAGCAGCGAAAGGGTTAATTTTTTTTATCTGTTTTAAATCATTTTATTTGTTGGGTTTTTTTTCGTTTAAGATAATTTTTTTGATCAACTATTTTTACCTTTTAAAACCTTTTGTTCTGGTTTTTATTTTTAATGTCAGACGGTCAGTTTTGCTTATTTTAAATCGTTTTGTTCATATTTTTTTATGTTCCATTCATTTCATACCATTTATTTAACCCTTTCGCTGCTGAGGCGTTTCACGCCTCTGTGCTGAGGTCATATTTACCGGTTTTGCTCATCATGTTTAAACGTGTTTTGAAGGCTTATTTTAGTATATGACCCAGACATATTATATATCGTTCTTTCCGTCAGACTCGGCAGATTAATAATATGTCATTATTATATGTATACGTCATGACCTGTCTGTATATTATAACAAACAATTCAATAAAATATGAATTTTCAATAATTTACAACGTGCAAAGTGTATTTTTTTCACATTTTAACATGCGAGCAATTGCGGTTATATTTTGTATGGGGTGCGCTTGTTAAAAAAATTAGAAATGGGGTCTCGTTACATTTTTTTTGGGGGGAAATTACGCGATTTTTAACAAACGCACCGCATACAAAAATCGTTAGTGCAGCATCATTGTTCACATTATAATTGAAATGGGAACAATATTGCTGCATTAACAAACCAAAAAAAAAAAAAACTTATTTATTTTTTTTTTTATAATTTTTTTTTAAATATTTGTTTATTTTTAATTTTTATTTTTTTTAAAAAACTTTTTCACAGTCGTGTTTGGTATCGTTGGAACGGCCATGCTCTGCCCGATCCAACAGTACCAAACTTTAACCCCTAGCTGCCACGGATCGGGAGATAGGGGGTTCATTGGAACCCCCTATCTCCACTGTTAGTGGCAGCTAGGGGTTAACTCCAAGACTGGCGTCATCGTGCTATGTACGATGACGCCAGTCCTCAGGGGGAGTTCCCGGAGGCTTGGCCGACATCCAAGATGTCGGCCAGCTCCGGGAAAGGATCACGAACTGGCGCTTTTCAGCGCCGATTCGTGATCCGGCTCCCCAGGGGTTAATGACAGGCACCGTTTGGAAGGGCAGGCTGTGCCCTTCCAAGCGGTGCCTGTATTAACCCCCTGCTCCCCGGCGATCGGGAGGTAGAGAGGTCCGAAGGACCTCCCCCCTCCCTTTCAGGCACCTCCTCCGCACATGCGGGGGGGGCGCCTGAATTAGATGTCCTCGCGTCGCCGCGATGACATCTAATGTCCCCACCGGGCTCCCGAGTGCTGGGCTGACATCCAAGATGTCAGCCCGCACCGGGGGGGGGGGGCGCAGCAATCCGCCGGAATCCGGCAGATTGCTGCCTCCTGTGCTCGGACGCGCTGAGCGCGTCCCTAGCACAGGAGAACCACTTGGCTGGACGCGCTGAGCGCGTCCATAGCAGCCAAGTGGTTAATATGATTAAATAAATTTGTGAAATGCCTATTCAAATTATCGTATCTACAGAATTATCGTATCGTATCGGCAGAATTATCATATAGATACGAGAGAAAATAATATCGGATCCGAAAAACAAACCAACAAAATAATTAATATATATAATTTAATTTTATAAAGTACTATTTTATTTTTATTGTATTAATAATTTAATATTAATTATTATTTTATTATATTTTATATTATTTAGTTTACTTTACTTTGTTTTAATTTTTAATATTATAATATAATTTAGTACAGTAACTATATGTACTATGTAATAGTATGTATATGTATGTATGTAGTTGTAGTGTGTGTACTATAGTAAGTAAAGTAAACTATCAGGGTTATTCAGAGAGCGTGAAAAGCAGGAGAATGGCGGGAGAATGAAAAATTCTAGGTCAAAATAGCCGATTTGGAAAGTGAGATGAAAGGGAGAATTTTTCTGGTTTGGCTATTTTGACCTAGAATTTTTCATTCTCCAGTCATTTTCCTGCTTTTCACGCTCTCTGAATAACCCTGTATATATTGTGTAGTACTTTTGTTTACGTCAAAACGAATAGACACAGCAGTCAGTCACTGTGATGAAACGAGGAGAACAGACGTTCCGAAAAACACGAAAATTTCCGAAAGCACGAACAAAAAGTCCATACAAAAAACGAGCAGACCCGAAATCTCGAAAATGATCAATATCCCGGAAAAAAAGTCGATACGAAAAAACGAATCGAACCGAACCGAACCGAAACAGAAAGCTACCGAAACGAGCCGAGACGAAAATTTTAAAAAACAGAACGAACCGAACCGAAAAAAAGGTGCACAAGTCTAATAGCCTCTAACCGTAATCTGTTCCCCCATATAGCATATACCCCTAATCTGTATCCCTAATAGCCTCTAACCCTAATCTGTTCCCCTAATAGCCTCTAACCCTTATCTGTTCCCCCATATAGCCTCTAACCCTTATCTGTTCCCCCATAAAGCCTCTAACCTTAATCTGCCTCACCAGCCACTGACCTCACCGGCCGCACGTCACTGCAGTGTATGTGAGATTATCAGAGCTCCACACCCTGCTCCGCATTTAAATTGACAGTAATGTGCAGTCTGACTCTGAATTAGACCATCCATCACCTTATTTATTACTATCCTAAGATTAATATGCAAGGTGCTGAAGGTATGGGGGATTTTGAGGTTAATTTAGGGGCTGCTACGGTTAATAGGGGCCCTACTCCTTAGGGTTAATTAATTTATGGTGCAAAGTTACCACCATTAAAATAATGAATTAAATTATTTTATTTTGCAGTTAGGGGGAAAGGGAATCAGAATCTTAAGCACAGTGAAGGTTTATCCTGTATTTATTCTGTACTGTTCTGCCGTGAGAGTAGCTGACAGCCAGATAACAAAATACACAGAAATAGTTTTGTGTTTAATCCAAACTGAGTTTACTTTTGGCAATTCTGTAAAACTAAAGAATAAACTAGCATTACAATGAGTGTATAAAACTTTACAAATGAAAGCAGTATAAACGTTTTTCTATACAGAAAGCTGGTATCGACATATAAATCATATGATACATACAGTGGTGTGATTAAGCTATGTAATAAACTTGTAAAGTAACAAAATTTACAGGCATATGCCATATTTACATCTGGGGTGAGAGTGTAACTCCTGTTTTGTATGCATCCACCTTGTTGTCTGCATCCTGCTAGAACTAGTTTTGAACTTTATTAACAAGTGAACAGACAAACACTTCAGGCCACATCACATTCTTGACAGTAACGTTAACGCTCACTTGCGTGAGCGTTAACGTTACCTGCGGTGTCTACCGCATATTGTGATAGGGATAGCTGGAGATGGCCGCCATCTTGTATCCTGGCAGCCATCTTGCCTGATTTTGTATAGAGAAATATTAACTAGCAAGAAATGATCCTTTGCATAGAAACTAAGGGCCCTATTACATTCTTTGCGCAGTTTTGTCCGCGCAGCGCACTTGTTTTGAGCACCGCAAAATGCGTTATCGCGTGAAAATTAACGCTGGTATTATGATCCAAGCGCTTTTTTCATCCTTCAAAATTTTTCGTGCGTAAAAACCACGCGCAAAAATGTGCGTAAAGTAGGTTGCGCGCAGAAATCAGTGTGCGGACTGTTTTTTTCACGGGATTCAGCCAATCAGAATTAAGTGCCGGCTGGTGGAGTAGAGGTAACATCACTGCTCTGCATGGAGAGAGCCTGTGGAGACATGAGTTCAATCCCAGCAAGAGACCTCTCCAGTAAGTGTCCTTGGGCAAGACACCTAACGGTACATACTCGCCACCCAGGACATACTTGAAAACGAGAGAAATCTCATTGTATCCTTCCTGGTAAAATCCTTTCTCAAAAAAAAAAGAACCACCATTTTCTAACGTTAGGTTGTTTGCTGCAGCAAAAAAATAAATAAAACAACTTAAAATTTTATTGTTTGGGTTTGTGTAGAATGTGTAACTGTACTGTGTTGTATTTTTATTTATTTTTTTCGTGTTGGTGTATTTAGTTTCGGCCAGAACGTTCAGATTTGCAGTTACCACCAGCTTTTAAAAGACGATAAAATTATGCGTGCAAACGTCGTTCGTAAAAAGGTGAGCGTAGATTGTAATACCATCCGCGTACCAGCGCAAGAACGCATTTGCGCTCACAATGTTAAGTATAGGATACGCGCACAAATTTTCATGCGCGCAGGGTTCGCGCAGGGTCACTCGCGTTAGACCACAACGCACATCGTATGCGCGAACGTCGTAATATGACGTTCATTGCAAAGGGTTTTGCCCCTCGCGCAAATGCGCAATTGTGCGCGCACAAAAAAATGCGTGAGGAATGTAATAGGGCCCTAACATTCCAGAATGCAGCTGGCATACCCATTAAAATGGCAGACTTTTAGTGTAAAGTAAACATAGTTGCCACAAGGCCTGATTTAATGAGCAAGGGTGTCATGTCCTCAGCCCCTGCTGCGCAGCCTGGGGGCTCTGGGCAAGGTTCTGTGCCAGGAGCTGGCCGGTTGCCAGCACTGGGGAATGGCCGAGCGGTGTCCGAGGGGGAAGGGACTAGCATGGTCACGAGGAGCCACCAGGTTTAAAACAGGACGCGAGGAGTTGCCTCGTCGTCATGTCGTGGAGTCTGATTCCAGCATCGCTACCTATTCGTTCATATTGCCTCTCTGTTGCCAACCCGTTTTTTGTATACGATCCCTGTTCCTGTTATTTGACCCGGCCTGATTTTTGACTATTCTCTTGCTGCTTGATTACGATCGCCTGTGTGGTGCTTTGGTGGTTTAACCCCATCCTTGCCACTGGGGTGTTTACACGCTACTGGAGAAGTGTTCCTTCTCATCGGTGGGTCTTGTCTGTGGCCTCTCTAAGTGCCTACACCCAACCAAGGACTCACGTTCTCCAGCCACATACATTGTTTAAATCTGCGATCGCAAAGTCCTGTTTATTTAATGCTCATGGTCAGTGTGCGCTTACCAGCAACAATACTCTTTACTGTATGTACGACAGACCCCGAAGTGTATGTGTTGTTTCTTACAATCTGAAGGTACCGCTGACCTGCTCCCGATTATCAGCAAACGGTAAAGCAACTTATTTCCTGACTGCCCTGCAGCCCGCGCAATTCACCAACTGTCTGATTTATCTGTGTTTCTCTGCATGTGCTCTAAGTGGTCTATCGGCCTCGAAACCTTTAGTGCTTAGTAGCGACTTAGTCTATTGTTCAATCTTGTTGCCCCAAGTGTCTGATTCTGTGAATGACAATCGGTGTTTAAACGTCAAAAAGATTTATCAGTCCTTAAAGATCTCAACCTCGCTACTCTTGTGGAAGCGCTACAGCACCCGTTACAGAGGGTTAGAAGGCCTTGAAGTAGAGCCAGGCAGAGACAAAGAGAACTATCTTCACAGATGGGACCTTATCTTATAGGGAGTACCGTGAGTCCTGAGAAAATCAGAACTGGGTGATTTAGCTACCTAACTAAATTGTCCCAGTGTCCAAATTTTTATTGAAAGCTAAATTGAGGAATGTTCTTTGTGTGTTCGATCCGGAGGGTGGGGGGATTTGCTCAAGGGATGTACCTGGGATGTGCCTTTTGCAAATCAATGTATAAGAAATGTGTTTTTGACTTAGAGAATCACTTGAGCCAGAGGAACCATCCCGCTCAAGTCTGAGAATGCCTTTCCTGAACCTTGACTCTTGTCCAGAGTGTCATTGTCCGCACAACGCCGACCTTTCTCTTAAGAATTTTACCCTTATTTCTCTTTTACAACTTCCTCTTTCTTAAGTTACCTCAGTTCCCTCCCGAACCAAACACCCACCCCTCGCCTCCCGCCCCCAACTCCCCATAAATAAAAACACACGACAAAGTATTGGCGGTTTGTAAAGGTCACGTCTTTTATTAATTAAGGCCAGAATCATTGCCTTTATGGCAGAATTATAAGCGATCCTCGCTTTCTCAAAATAGGTAACACCAGATAACACTGGTACCAGAAATCCAGCCAGATAACACTGCCAACCGCAATGCACCACAAGCATTGCCCAGAAATAGTAGCTGGCCCCACGTGGCTAAGCTAGCGCAACCACACGCTGCTCTTTTCATAGCAGATAGCAGGCCGAGAGGATCTGCAAACCAGGAGGCACCTGAGTTTGGCCGAAAAACCACCACCCAGACCCCCTAACCTACAGACCCTCCCCCTCTATCGCCTCTCCACATGCCAGGGCCGCATATTTCACCGTAGATCGATATAACCATGTTCGTTACGAAAACAATCCCCCGGTTCTGTCCGCAAAACCACCAACCGGCGTTATGTAACATGGCCAACTATACTATTGGCCGTCTTGAACTAAACCATGTCGATCGTTACCATACCCCGGCTCTGGCCGCAAAAACCACCAGCCGTCTCACGGTAAGACAATCCCCCAGCTTTGGCGTAACTTAGAAAACCACCAGCTGGCTTCATGTAACATGGTAATATTATATTCTTGCCAATAACTCAACTAACCATCGAAGTGGACAATATAGTTCTTCCTCGGATGCCAGTCTCTGTGCTAATCGGTGGAGAAATCAGGTAAGTGACGGTGCGCGGTTAAAGAAATCACACAGACGATCGAAGGAGTCTATGCAGCTTCTCTGGTCAAAGCCAATGATCTCTCTGCTCTTTTTATTAGATTTTGATATGTTTTATAGCAGTTCTATACGTAAGCAGGTGGGAGTCAACTTAACATTTTGATTGACTTCATCATAAAATTGTGGACATACAGTTTATTTATTAAACAAATGAGAATCAAACATCAGCTATTTCCAAAGGTCAAGGTATCATTTGTCATCGGCATAGTCAGCAGTTTTCTTTGCATCCTGGGTGATGTCTTGTAATGTCCTGTAACAGGATGCAAAATGGGTCCTTCATCCTGCTTGTGGTCAATTATTTCTACAGAGACAGCGTGTGGTCCATTATTTCTGCAGAGACAGCGAAATTACGCAAGATACATTTTGGTTTTATCTGAAAAGACAGTTATATTAATTTCTTCTTAAAGACAAAGCAAACTTAACTTAAATGAGCATTTTTCTAGGCCTTTTTCTAGGCCTTTGCATATTATGAAAGCAGATACATATTCTTGTCCACAACAGTCCCCCCTAAAAATGCACATTTCTCAAGTGTCCCCTTGGAGACGAGCCGCGCCTTCATCCGTTCCCCTAATAGTCTCGCCAGCCATCCCAAATCTTCACCGGAGGTTGAGACGAGAAACTCCTATTGAGTAAAACCCCTTTGGAGGGGGGCGTGGCTAGCTGCAGACGGGAGAGGTTGCATCTAGAAGGAGCTCCGCTGTGATCTTATCTCTCCGTGGCCTTTTGTGGACTTTCTTGGCAGATATAGTTTATATGAGTGGCTTACCAGCGGCCGGCAATCGGGTGTGCACCGACCGGAGCCCGTGTGGCCCCCCCTCCGGTCCAGAGAGAAGCTGCTGCCCGCCAACTCTCCAGCCGGAGTATACTGACGGCGGCCATTTTGGGGCCTATCTTTGGGCTTCCGTGGTTCCCCGGCCTCCCTGTCTTGAGACCCCGATCCTGTTGGGACCCACAATGAGGGCCGTGGAGACGGAGGCCCCACGTCTCCCGGCCTTATTGGATGCCTTGCTGCTCTTCCTGGAGGACGATGAGCGCCCACTAACGCGCGGTGACATGCGCCGTATGATGGCGATGCTGCGTCCTGATGGGAGAGTGGGGGCCTCGGATGGAGGTGCTTCAGGGAACGATCAACCTGAGGAGGACCTATGTGGCTGTTGGGCGGCAGAGGAGAAGGAGAGCAAGGTGCTGCAGGCTGCAGATGGTGAGGATCCGCCGGCTGGCTGTGAGATCTGGGACTGCATGGATGTCGTTGGGCTGGTTGCCGAGGCTCCCCCCGGGACTGCACCTCGAGGATCGGCCATCGCAGTGGAGCTGTGTACCCCCTGGATTTCTAGAGCTGTCAGGGAGGTTGTGGGGGCTTCTTGGCAGAGAAATGCCCACTATACCTCTAGCGAGGTTGGAGGCCCTTGTGCTCCACATTGCCTCCCACACGCTATGCTGGGGGCCCTGGTACCCCCCCTGTTCCTGGTTGAGGCATTTTTCCTGCTTTCTCTGCTGAGTGGTTTTTCTTTTTGAGACAGACCTGTACCTTTCCTGAGGCACCCCCTCCTGTGGACTTTGTCCCCATCCCTCGCTGAGACTTTCTATTATACCTTTTGATGACATTTTCGCTGATGTACCCCGGCTGGGGTTGACCTCTATGCCTCTTAGAGACAAACTTTGCTGACCCTTTCTCCCCCTATTTTTTTATTTTTTTATTATTATTATTTTGTTGCCACCCCCCCCCTTCACTTTTGTTTACTCTGGCATATCCGGGTTCACTCAGGGAATGCAGCTGAGGCCTGGCGCCCAGTCTGACCCATGAGTGCCCGGGTCTGGTGCCACTTACCCCCCTCGGCCCCCCTTGGCCTTTTGACCACACGGGAGTATGCTGGGGACGGCACAGTTCCGGCTTTTGCCATTTTCATCCCCTTCCCCCTTTTTTTTTCTCTTTTCTCTCCGCAGTAGATGTTTTGCTCTCAGATGGCTTTCCTTTCCCCCAATTTTCTCTAAGATGACCTTTACTAGATGTGCATACTCTTTTCTCAGATGACTATTGCTGTGGTCCTGCGCGACCACTTTTGGCTGTTTCTGATGTCATGTTTTGGCCCTGCGAGGCCGTTATTATCTGTCTGTCTTGCTGACTATCGCTTATAATAAAAAATCTTAATACGAAAAATCTTAATACGAGTAAAACCCCTTTGTATTCCGGACGTGGGCATGGTCGAGACCGGTGGGTCAAGAATTGGGCCTTCAACTCATCTTGCAATGGGTCACTAACCTTGGCACAAAGTTAAATCACATACGGGTTTCCCGAGGGAGGGGGTGCATGGATTCATAACTCTGTGGTTGCCTCATCACTGGTGGGTGGAGTTTGTCATAAATCTCATTCATAGGTATCTCCATAAATTGTAGACTAGCATAGGAAGTGTCAATATTCTCCCCAGTGTCCCCACACAAGTGACTAAGCATAACAGGGGTAGCGGATTCCACAGTTCTTTACTATTATCTCACCCCAAGATCTGAGCCTCCTTCATATGGCGAGGTTTCCAAAAGGAAAATAGAAAAATCAGCCCCCACGAGTCTTTACCCTGTTTTAAGTACAGATGGGGCATACTACACACCCGGTTCTGCCACATCCCCATCAACAACCGCAAGTCAGGCACCGACTATATCACCTATAATGCCTCATTTGCCCAATTTAGATACCACCCTCCAAACGATAGACCGGACCGGTGACCCGGGTCAACCACCTTTCTCCAGTCATTCTTATGACTCAGTAAATCGTTCCGATGATTCCCTAACGTCCCACATAGGGTTACCTGCAACCAAACCCCAGGTCACCCGTAGCCGGCCCACGACTTTTCCACCCCAACACCAAGATCTCATGACCTTTCCACCCCACCAAACCGACACCACGTTCCCTTTCTACCAAAACACCCACGACATCCACGACACCCTCCGACTCCCAAAAATAATGTAACCTGGATGCTCCCAGCTGCCCGAGTACCGGGACCATCTCCCTGACTGGGAGATTTCACTTCCCCTGACGTCCCCATTATGTATGTCACCTTCACACCATCCCAAGCCTCCTCCCTAGTAGGCACATTACCTGACCCGGAAAAACAACCTATGCCCTTTTATAAACGCATAGTTCAGATTCAGAAAACTTACTCTGCAGCATGGAGAGATCTTTTAAGTTAGGGGGAAACAAAAGCAGGCGATGGGTATTGGCCCATAATGGAAAAAGGATTTACTTCTGCGCGCTTAGTATCTGATGTCTCATACTAGTCAGGTATAGAATTTTGCGAACAACTCAGAGAGTGGGCAAAGGACAGATTAGCTGACCAAGCAACTACTATAAATGTAATGTAATATATATATATTTGTGTATATAGTGTATGTATTTGTATATATGGATGTATATGTGTATGTATATAAAGTATGAGACGAAAAAGGTATAAATTTAATCGGCGGTTGGACAGGGACACCTGTTCCGACTCGTGTAAACGGTTACAAAAAATGATGAATTTTTATAAGTGGGATGAAAGTTATTTTAAACCAGAATCTGATAATCTATAGGATGCGAATGATAGTTTATGAGTCAATGTGAGAAGAGGTTAGGAAATCCTATCCTAGATATGGCAACTACAGGTTGCTTTCCAGTAGAGAGCATTAAGAAGGTGAATAGTATGTATGTATGTATGTATGTCAGAGATGTAAAGCATGGTAAGCAAAGACCAAAAGCAAAGTAGACAGATGAGACATGACACCTGCTTTGTTTGTGACATGATTCCATTGTTAGGTGCTTGCCAAGAGACTCTGCGTTGTTTACTGTTGTAGTGTATATGTGAAGTACAAGACATACGTATCCGGAATTATTATTCTTGTAGATAGAATCGTTTGTCTATATTAATGGAGGGATTTTTTTTGCTAACGCCCTAATGGTTTATTATTTTAGTAAAAAATAGTTTTATACAAAATTTTCTCGGGATAGAGAGGCTACGCATTCTATCAGTATTGCTCTGCAGGACAGAGTGCTACAGAGCCCGGTAGAATTAAGTCTTCAGAAAAAAAAGTGAGCTTTAAAATCTCCCGTATTATGTTTTTTTTATGTAGAAAAAAAAGGAAGCAGGACGCAGACCAGAAAGTGAAACTAGAAAGATTAAATTGGTTCCTCTTTTTTCCTATGACCGTGCAGATCAGATATTTTAACCCTGCAGAGAGAGAAGGAAAAAAAAAAAGAAATATACAACTCTATGCAGTTTAAAGGTAGAGCAAGTTTTTTTTACCTCCTGCAATAGCTTATTTTGGTTTAAAATGGATAGTATGCAAACTGTCAGTATCAGAAGATTGCAGGTTTTTATTTTCTAGTTAATTTAGAGGATTTTCTAGTTAATGACGACCCCACAGACAGTGTGACCTAGCTATGTACATGATAAAGTTACTAATGCCAGAAAAGTTTTATCCCCCTATTCTCTAACAGCTCAAGATATTAGTTACAACAGTCTAGTGATGCCTGCTGATTAAGTATTAATTTGCATAATAAAAAGAAAGACGTCAGCAGCACCGAGTATTGGCACCGCATGACGTTTCTGCCTACCTCCAAAAAAAAAACAGCACAAATAACTGTCCTCCGCAAGGCACCTGCGCCTGCAATATTCCCTCCTGCTCCCTGATAATGTCACTCTCACCAGATGTCCGAGTCTAAACCCCGCTACTCTCTTTCCTTTTCCAGAGGGGGGTAATTCCGATTGTGATTCTGATTCTGATAGTGGTAATGCTGGTAACTATGAGGCCCCTCTGGCCTCCGGTTCTGATGACCCCACTGACCCCCTACCCCTCTATCCACATGATTGCCTCGAAGCCATGTTCCCAGAAACAGCACACCTGCCCTCTGTGTGCAATACTGGTGCCCAATACTCTTCACAGCCCCTTACCTGACACTGTATGGCTCCCGCTTTGCAGACGAGTCCAGGAAATATCACACCGAATTTTCAATTCTGTTCAACTTCCCCCCTCGCCCCCACCCTTTCTGCCAGAAGAAAAAAAAAAAACAAGCGGAACTACACACTCTTACACAGGTTGCAGTGCTAAAAGTAAAAGCACATAGAAAGCTTAATACACCAGAAGCTGATATTAAATAATTTAGCAGACTAGGCAGTAAGACAGACTAAAAGGAACTCAAGCAGCTTGTCCCACTACTAGTACAAGACTCCTGTCTCAGAACTACAACTCACACAGTTGCAGGGCTCTGCAGTCTGCATCACACAGTGAGAAGGGAGACTGGGAGAAAAGGGGGGCCACAAGCATGCACAGACTCCTCTGCATAAGAAATAAAGTGTGCTTACCTAAGGCACTCTATCCGGCTGTAGTACAATAGGCACATGGGCCCTCACACCTCTCAAAGACAATGATGAATGCCCTCATCGGTCTACACAATCTATCACCTTTCGAAATACTGTTTCCCTCAACAATTACAGTTACAATCTAACAGCCTAGTAAAATATGTCACCAGTATTTCAAAAACATTAACTGATATCTATGGTCAGGTGTTCTCTTGCATTCCAGACCCTGAAAGTATTGACGGCACTCATCAAGTAGTCCCGGGAGATTGGGTACTAGTGAAGAAGTTTCTTCAGAAAAATCCACTTGAGCCCAGATACGACGGTCCTTTCCAGGTCCTCCTCACAACAGCATCGTCAGTAAAGCTGGAAGGAAAATCCACCTGGATCCACGCGTCCAACTGTAAAGAGACCTGTACACCAGAAACGGACCAGACAACAACCCAACCATGATTATGTATATCCTTCTCATTTGGGGGGTGGGAATCCAGGGGAAAAATGTGGCTGTCATAATGGGACAAGCGGCTGTTGCTATGGTGCAAGCAGTTGTGGGGGAACAGGTGGGCATTGACATAATTCCACAGGTTGTCAAACAGATTGCTGATGGCACAGCAGTTGCTGCCGCTGAACACAAACAAACCACTTTCTGGTACTATTCCTCTAACACTCGAGTGGCCACTTACACCTTTAACTATCGTGATGTAAACCCTTGCCCAGGCCCTCCTGCAGTGTATCTGGAGAAATGGGATCCCACACAATTATGATATATATGTGCGTTACCAATAGCTATTGGGGACAGGAGTGTGGTAGTTTTGGATCAGTGGGATGGAATACTGGGGTTTCCTGGGGACACAAACCACAAAGCGCCCTAGACGAGAAAGATAACAATGGTAAATCACTTCTTGCTCGCATGACACTGAAAATGGCCCCAAACACATGCCTCGTCCAGGAATTGCAGGAATCAGATGATGACACAGTCTTTAAATCTAGAACAGGGGCGACGGCACTGAAACTAATCCTAACCCCAGAAAATCCTGGACCTGGGGATGCCGGTACCTATGTTCTGGGTTTGTGGGTAAAAGGGGGTTCAGAGAATCCTCAGACCCTGAGAAAATTCCACCTGCGAGATATGTACCTTGCCCCTGCCTGGGTCCCTCCACGCCAACAGTCCATACCCCTTAATCACCACATGAGGATCTCTTCCACTGGTATAGTAGCCATCGCTGATCCCACGTTCAAGGATACTATGGCCATTGAAACAGGATACTCAGATATGAATGTTTGATTAGAATGGATGAAATATAGCGCTCAATCCCACAACAGAACCAATTGCTATGTGTGGTACTGCTAGGCCTCATCTAGGTACGGTACCTCTCAATATCCCCGAGGATATCGAGGAATGTTTTCTAAGTTTGTTTACCAACCCCACTCTAAATCACGATGCTTGCAAAGAATGGAAATCCAAATACCCACTCCAGACACAACACCCCAGACTCTCAGACCACCCTGTCACTTACCTGATTTCTCCACCGATTAGAACAGAGACTGGCATCCGAGGAAGGACTATATTGTCCACTTCAATCGGTGCCAGTCTCTGTTCTAATCGGTGGAGAAATCAGGTAAGTGACGTGCGCGGTTAAAGAAATCACACAGACGATCGAAGGAGTCTATGAAGCTTCTCTGGTCAAAGCCAATGATCTCTCTGCTCTTTTTATTAGATTTTGATATGTTTTATAGCAGTTCTATACGTAAGCAGGTGGGAGTCAACTTAACATTTTGATCGACTTCAGCATAAAATTGTGGACATACAGTTTATTTATTAAACAAATGAGAATAAAACATCAGCTATTTCCAAAGGTCAAGGTATCATTCGTCATCGGCATAGTCAGCAGTTTTCTCTGCATCCTGGGTGATGTCTTGTGATGTCTTGTAATGTCCTGTAACAGGATGAAAAATGGGTCCTTCATCCTGCTTGTGGTCAATTATTTCTGCAGAGACAGCGTGTGGTCCATTATTTCTACAGAGACAGTGAAATTACGCAAGATACATTTTGGTTTTATCTGAAAAGACAGTTATATTAATTTCTTCTTAAAGACATAGCAAACTTAACTTAAATGAGCATTTTTCTAGGCCTTTTTCTAGGCCTTTGAATATTATGAAAGCAGATACATATTCTTGTCCACAACACATTGTCTTTAACCAAAAAGCAATCTCCCCGGCCGGCTCTGGCCGCAAAAACCACCAGCCAATGTAAATGCCAATAACAATCCCCCAGCTTTGGCCGCAAAAACCACCAGCTGGCTTCATGTAACATGGTGAAATAATCTCACTGCACCTCAGCTAACCATGTCTTTTATCAAAAACAGTCCCCCCAGCTTTGGCCGCAAAACCACCAGCCGAAGTAACTGTCAATACAAACCCCAGCTTTGGCCGCAAAACCACCAGCTGGCTTCATGTAACATGGTGAAATTTATCTGACTGCACCTCAACTAACCATGCCCATATCTAAAGCAATCCACCGGCTGTGGCCTCATAACCACCAACCGGCTTCCTGCAACATGGTGTGACTCCATATGGGATCCCACGGGCGGTCTTGTAATGACTGGCGGAATCACCACTTCAATTGCCCCTATCCGAGGTCCAACTGAACTCTGCGTGACCTTTTCGACTCAGTATTCAGGCAGTAACCTAAAATACAGGGTGGGTAGGGTGGGAAAAGAAAAAAGGTTAGAAGTGATCTTCAGACTCTTGCCCTCCCGTTTTTACTACCTCTACCCCTCCCCCTTCTGTTATCTGCCCTGAGTCCAATCCCAGCCCCAGACTGGGAACAAAGGGAACTCCTCCCCAGCCTTCAAAATTCTTGCTCACCATATCTGCCTTGAAACCCAATCCCAGCAACACACTGGGAACACAGGGAACTCCTCCAACTTTCTGCTTCTTGCTCAATCAGGGAAAATCCTTAAGCATCGTCGCTTCCGATTCCATCGTTCCTCAGTACTAAGAATTTTACCCTTATTTCTCTTTTACAACTTCCTCTTTCTTAAGTTACCTCAGTTTCCTCCTGAACCAAACACCCACCCCTCGCCCCCGCCCCCATCTTCCCATAAATAAAAACACACGACAAAGTATTGGCGGTTTGAAAAGGTCACGTCTTTTATTAATTAAGGCCAGAATCATTGCCTTTATGGCAGAATTATAAGCGATCCTCACTTTCTCAAAATAGGTAACACCAGATAACACTGGTACCAGAAATCCAGCCAGATAACACTGGCAACCACAATGCACCACAAGCATTGCCCAGAAATAGCGCGACCACACGCTGCTCTCTTCATAGCAGATAGCAGGCCGAGAGGATCTGCAAACCAGGAGGCACCTGAGTTTGGCTGAAAAAACACCACCCAGACCCCCTAACCTACAAACCCTCCCCCTCTATCGCCTCTCCACGTGCCAGGGCCGCATATTTCACCGCCACCAAAAATGAGGACCCTCATTTTCCGCTAGGCTTGTGCACCGATTTTTTTTTCGGTTCGATTCTGTTCGGTTTGTTCAGATTTTGTAAATTTTCGTTTCGACTCGTTTCGGCCGATTTTCATTTTGGTTCGTTTCATTTTTCGTATCGACTTTTTTTCGTGATTTCGGAAATTTTCGTGTTTTTCTGAACGTCTGCTCTCCTCGTTTTAAAGTGTCTATTCGTTTTGACGTAAACTAATGGTTTTTCGGATACGATAATTATACGATAAGATAATTCTGCCGATACGATAATTCTGCCATTGAGATTTCTCATGTTTTACAAGAAGGATACATTGAGATTTCTCATTTTTTACAAAAAGGATACATTGAGATTTCTCATGTTTTACAAGAAGGATACATTGAGATTTCTCATGTTTTACAAGAAGGATACATTAAGACTTCTCATGTTTTACGAGAAGGATACATTGAGATTTCTCTGGTTTTACAAGTAGGATACATTGAGATTTCTCATGTTTTACAAGAAGGATACATTGAGATTTCTCTGGTTTTACAAGAAGGATACATTGAGATTTCTCTGGTTTTACAAGAAGGATACATTGAGAATTCTCTGGTTTTCCAGGAAGGATACATTGAGATGGGAAGGATACAAAATTTAATTACAGAATCAGCGATATAAATACGATGTCCGAAATTACTGAAATGGAACCGAAATCAGGAATGGAGCCGAAATCACGAATGGAACGAAAATAAATTTCTATTTTACACATTTCTAGTCCATTCGAAAATTCTGAAAAGTTTTCGTTTCGGCACGAAAATTTGTTCGGATCTGCCGTTTTTGGATCTGAAAATTTTTGGAAAATCGTCCGAATCCGAATGCACCAATCGGGAAATTTTGTGAAAATTCCGAAACCCGAAACGCACATCCCTATTTTCCGCCACCAATAAAAGACCGTGACCTTCACACTTACCTTACCCAAGGTTCTTTATCTCACCTTTGGGGCTGCCAACAAAATGTTGTTCCCCGCCTCAAACAAATGGACCCCTCTTCCTTATCCCCTAATGCCCACTTTAGTGAGGCTGACCTAGGTTCACTCCCCTCTTTGTGCCCGCAGCGTGAATAGCTGCCCAGCACACATAGGAGTGTCCCAGGATCCATACTCTCTTGGCCCGTTCTGATAGAAACCCAAAAACAGAAGCTATTAACGCCAAAAATACATACCAACTTTTATAGCAACTGAAATTAACCAAACCTTAATACAGAAAAAGATTTATTTATTTTTATTTTGTCCCCTCTCCCTCATTTCTGCAGCGGCCTCACATAACGCCTATACGCATCTGACTTTCATCTTCTCCACATGTTTTAATATGCTCCTTAGGGTAACCCGACTGCGCTGCCGTGGTGGCTGCACCCATTCTGAGAGAATGCAGGGCAATGCAATCCCCTTTCCATCCCAGCAACATTACAGCCTTTCCCAAAGCCGCTTTGAAATGAAACCTGGACAAATTGGTTCCATCCTCATGCCTCAAAAAACATATGGCCGCTTGCAGGAGCCGCCTCCAAATAACCTCTTACACATAACACCGTGCATGCCTCCACTTAACCTCTGTATTACACTCCAGTCTTTGTATAGTATACACCCCCTGTAAGTAATGGATTCCTTTTGTTTTCACATGCTTCCGTCAGCCCCCCAGCAACCAAGGTCGATCAGCTCACGGTTATCTGATGCATTGTTCCTAGCTGGGTGTGATTACATTGTCTCTGCACCTTTCCTCTCTGTGTGTGTGTGTCCCTTGCAAAATCTAAATAAATGCAGTCTCCATTTTGGGTTGAAAAAAAAAGCCCGGATCTTATGTACGTTATTTCCCGCATTCTGGGCCATAAGCAGTACTTCTGCGGAATACTGACTTCCAGTAGAGCAGTCTGCACATGGACAGGAACCCCCACCTTACAGCCTCGTTCCCTGACTGCCCTCTGGGTTAAGCTAAATGGGGACTTCTCCAAAGGACCAGCCATTCTACCTAACAGCACCTCTTTCCCCCACTTTTCTCTCAAGATTTCTGGCAGTTCATATGCTGATTTCAACTGCTTTACTTTCGCTTCACCCCTAATCAGTATCTTGAATCCTTCCTTAAAAAAACATTACTCCATTCTCCTTATCCTCCATCACCAGCCCTGGAATCCTTTACCAATAGTACGAGGCTACACATGTGAAGGTCTTTAACCCACGTCCACCAATGAAACGGTTTCTTGCTTTGTATATTAATCTATAGGCCCGAAGTTAAGTCAACCTACCCAAAATAATGAAACTGCATTTGCTAACATACAAAATCACTGTTTAGTTGATAAGCCTCTTCAGAAATTATAACAGACACATTTAGATGTGTATTTGATTAGTAATTGTTATATATTCATAAGTCTGGCAGAAACAATCTGGATTAATTTAGTTGCGCAAATGTAAATTTTACAGATTGTACAGTTACTGCTGCCGCACTTCCTCATTGACAGCAGACCATGTGACTTTTTGAGGCTTAAGATGCCCGCCTGCCATACGGTCACTGATTACCTATGTTTATAAGATCATACAGACTATACAAATAATAAGGTTTGATTAAGTATTACAAAGTGAAGCAAATATCAACGAGCACATTCTAGCTAATAATGCAAATCACTACAATGGGTAAATTAGCGCGTATTTAACCAAATAGATTACACACACACGCATATAGTATAATGTCAAAATAGAGACAAATTCACAGAATTGGTACACTTAATACTCATCCACTCCCAGGCTTTCTTATGATGATGGAATGAGTGGGAAAGATGTGGGAGTTGCTGCTCATGTTTCCTCCATTTCGGACAAAAGTCTATCCGCTCTCTCAATAAAGACAAAGTTAGCGTTCTGAAATAATTATTTACTCAACTGTAGCAAGTGCGCAAAAAAGATTGTACATTACTGCTGTGTCACTTCAAAATTGCAACAATTAGTATAGTGAACTTAAATACAGTATACAAATTAATTTATTCATCAACTTATTGCTTAGCCCTTGGGGTTACTTTCTTTATTTCAAATACACACAGGTGAGACAACCCCCCCCCCCTCCCTTCCAGAATACATTACAGATAACAACAGGCTCCAGCCACTGGACAATAGAAAAGACAGTCAACACAATGGAATGTTTACCCATGTATCTTCTCTAAACAGTGTGCTTAGGGAAACCCAGGATGTTAGAGTGCAAACTCTTGAGCAAGGGGCCTCTCCTACTGTTTAATGAGTACAAAATATAACAACTTATAACTGTAACATACAGATACACACTTTGACAACAGCATAGCACATCACACACACTCTACACTATATACAGAGACAATAAACTGTAAAGCAAAATACTTGCAAATAAACATTGGGGTGGCCGTTTCGTCACAGGTTGCTTTGTATGCTTCCGGCCTGTTCAGTACAAAAATGACTGCAGCTCATTAAAATTTATCTATTTTGGAGTGCTATTTGGTGCTAGAACACCCACTATTCATGTGTGTGATTCTTAAAATTGACCGTCAGTCATTTGCTAGAGTGAGCACTTTAACTATAAAGGCACGTAAATCTTCAGACAGACACAGGCAAAATTACTGGAACCCAAATGCACCAAATAACATACAAAACAACAAATCACTGAATTCTGGCAGAGTTATACCAGAACAATTAACCTATTCATAATTACTATCACGCAGATACTACACAAA
Organism: Leptobrachium leishanense; assembly: GCA_009667805.1. Classification (NCBI taxonomy): domain Eukaryota; kingdom Metazoa; phylum Chordata; class Amphibia; order Anura; family Megophryidae; genus Leptobrachium; species Leptobrachium leishanense. The sequence continues at coordinate 129,381,688 of CM019072.1, read as the reverse complement.
ATTAAAAAGGGAATACAGTATTGCAAAGTTTAACGAATATCAAAAAGCATCTACTAAATAAAACCTACAAATCAATACAATGGAATACCTGCACCTATTTATCCAAGTAATAATAGAACTAGGATATATACTGTATATTTAGCAGACTATAATAATAGGGAATACATAACAGATTGATACAGCCAGTAATACTTATCCAGTCGTTGGTTTTCATATGATGATGGTGATGGTAAAATGGAGTTAGCTGTCCAGAAAGAAAAAAGGTTAGACATGATCTTCAGACTCTTTCCCTCCCATTTTTACTACCTCTACCCCTCCCCCTTCTGTTATCTGCCCTGAGTCCAATCCCAGCCCCAGACTGGGAACAAAGGGAACTCCTCCCCAGCCTTCAAAATTCTTGCTCAACATATCTGCCTTGAAACCCAATCCCAGCAACACACTGGGAACACAGGGAACTCATCCAACTTTCTGCTTCTTGCTCAATCAGGGAAAATCCTTAAGCATCGTCGCTTCCGTTTCCGTCGTTCCTCAGTACGATGCAATAAAAGAATTCCAGTAACGTTTCTGGGGGCTCGTGTCCAGGATTGGTCGACGGGGAACGGAGATGACTACTGGACAGTAGAGGTTGTCTGCAGGTCCACGAGGCACAGAGTGGGATGTCCGTTGCAGGTGAGCTGACATCTACAAGGCGCCAAGCAGGAGTTTCTGCTAAAGTGGAGCTTGACTCGTCTCCAGCGGACTCCCAGCCCGGTGAACCGGGAACATCACTGAGTCGCAGGAAACAGCGTCGGCGCAGCGACTGGAACAGGTAACCTGAGTGTATTGCCCTCCGACCGAAGTTGGGTAAGAAAGTCTTGATCACACTGTATACAATAGTCCGGAGCTAGCCACCGAAAGCCGGGGAGAAGGCGAGTACCTGGTAGTGCGGCTATTGGAGGGGAAAAGTTGGACGTAGAGGTCCCGTCCCATGGAAAGCACTGGGCATGTAGAGGTGTCGCAAGCTGTTATGCACTCGAGCACATTGACGTGTTCTTGGTGAGGCTGAAGGTAGTCTTGCTTGGGCGTAGAGGCCCCAGACTGCAGGCAGCAAATTGGTTAAGGAAATAGCCTTACCTGGAGAGAAGCTTCAGGCCAGGCTAAGTTAAGTTCTGAGTAGCTGGTAGCTCCGAAATCGCAGGTGGTGACTTCGGGAGCTGAAGTGGTTACGGATTAGTGGTTTCTCTGATTTCTGTGTGTTTAATGGGTGTCCAAGAGGACCAGCGGGAGCTGCAGAATTTAGGGTGTCTGAGAGTGGCTCTTAGCCCTGGATACCGTTTGAGAGTGTCTTTCAGCCCTGGACGGTGTTTGAGAGTGGTTCTAGCCCTGGATAATGGGACTTGCAGTTTATTGTGTTTTGCTAGTCACAGAATAGGAGACGTTGCTAGTTCAGAAGCAGGAATACATTGAGGTGAATTCTATTGTGCTGAATGTATCTGGTATTGTATGCATGAGACTGCTGAGAGTGAGAGTGAACGTGCGCCTACCCGGTAACGGGGAAGCAAATCTGAGAGTGGACTTTGATCGTGCAATTCCGTTTCAGGCGACTGCAAACGCCACAAGATAAGGAAACGATTCAAGACATGAAAGCACTGTTGATTGACATACCAGACTGTAAATTATTACTGTTTTGTTTATGGGATAACAGCTGATTGAAATTAAGAATGGGAAATAGAGCTTCCCAACCGCAAAAGGGAAAGTCTGGGGAAACACCGCTGAGATATACTGTATGTTACATAATTTTGATGCACTGTTCTCAGTCCATCAGTATGGGGTTGTAACGGACGCCGTAGCACTCACACAGGAGTAGCGAGTGTGCGATCTTTAAGGCAGAAATATCTGCTTGAGATTAGCACAATTCTTGGTATAAACAGACTTATACTCCAAAGCCAGTGAGTATAACAGGACAACTGATTTGCCACTAAGCTCCAAAGGTTTGGAGACCGATAGACAACTTAGAGCACGGTCAGAAACACAAAGATACTTCAGACAGTCAATGAATTGCACAGACTGCAGGGCAGTCAGGAACATAAGACAAGAAATTGGGAGACCTCAGCGTCTAGAATGGATCTCCGTAGGTCTATTCAACAAACCACGGATACTGGAAACGCCAAAATTTTTGCACAAAGATGGGTATAGGATAAAACTTTTTATTCCAAATAAAAATAAAATTTACATATACAAGGCCCTTGTATATGTAAATTTTATTTTAATTTTATTTTTATTTGGAATAAAAAGTTTTATCCTATACCCATCTTTGTGCGAAAATTTTGGCGTTTCCAGTATCCGTGGTTTGTTGAATAGACCTACGGAGATCCATTCTAGACGCTGAGGTCTCCCAATGTCTTCTCTTATTCTTGTGTGGAGTTTGGACCATCTCCAGGGAACGTCCTCAGCACTTAATTTTGAAAGATAAGTAACATTTTTCTCCATACCACCAGCTGCTTGTTGTCAGTCAGGAACGTAGCAGAGTTAGTGTTTTCTGATAATCGGAAGTGGGTCAGTGGTACCTTATTGTTATCAGAGGTTCCTGCCACACATATGGGTAAATGGCTGGTACAGTATCGAGTATACTTGGTGGTTTGAGCGGAATAAACATATACCGTACTTAAACAATATTTTTCGATTGCGGTTTTCACATAAGTTTGTGGCAATGATACATGAGCCCTTGGTCAGGTATAGTAACCTAATGAGGCCACAAACGATACCCCAGAACGAGATGGGACAAAACCCCAACAACGAGTGAAAGCCCCAGCGGCAAGCATGAGGTTAAACCACCAGAGCACAATACTGGCGATCTTTAACGATCGAAGCAACAGAATGGTCAAAATACAAGCCAGGTCAACATCAGGAGCAGGAATCGTAGACAGAAATGGGTCAGCAACGAAGTAGTAATCAGAATAAGCTAAGCGATGAGGGAACAGAACTCCACGTCCGGGCGACGAGGCAACTCCTCGTGCCTTGTTTTAAACCCGGCGGCTCCTCGTGACCACACCAGGGACCGCCCCTTCAGACACCGCTCAGCCAACACCAGGTGCTGGCACTCAACCAACCAGAGGCACCAAACCATGCCCAGACCCCCCGGGCAACACAGCAGGGGCTGAGGATGTAACAGGGGTTAAATTGAGCAAAGAGGAATTGCTTAGAATGTGTACAATTGACTGGCCAGCTCAAGCCCACTCCTGGCCAGGGGAGGGGGTTGATGGATCCAGTGCTAATTCGAAAGATTTATGTTATGCAAATTTGATGTTCTATTTTTGGTACACCAATACGAAAAAAGAAAAGCTGCAAACCCTGTGTACCGTGGAATGGTCCACAAGAGCCCCGTGCGGCCAGAGGAGGGGGTCAATGGACCAGATGGTAATCTAGATGGTTCGAACAAGAGTAATTACAGTACTGTATAATTTGTGTATATAATTGAACAGAGTAATTTGTATTGGCCATCCGGATTTTGTATCTGTACTGTCCTGTATCTGTGACCTGGTTTTATGTGTTCTGTGTGAGTATTATGTCAGAGAACTTCACATCGCGTCTATTTGTGTTTGTTCTTTGTTACTAAAGGATAATGTGTTCAAAACAGTAATTGAATTTAAGCAAGCATGGGATAGGCATAAGGCTATCCTAAACAAAAGATAAATCCAGGTAAAGTATCCATGTAATTGGGCAGACTAGATGGGCCGAAAGGTTCTTATCTGCCGACATTTTTCTATGTTTCTATGTTTCTATGTGTTTCACGGTGTGTAAACGAATGGTTTAGTGTATTTGAGCATGATGAGACTGGAATCCGGAGGACGCATTTGTGTTATGACAGACTGACTTTGTTTGAGCGTATATATATACACTATATTGACAAAAATATTCGCTCACCTGCCCAGCTCTTGATTTGGATGGGTGAGCGAATACTTTTGGCAATATAGTGTATATGTGTTATGCAACAGCGAAGAAAGGCAGTGAGATGCAAACTCTGGCTGAGAAGTAGGGATGAGCTGTTCGGTTCGATCAGTTCGGAGTTCGATTCGAAATTTGGCCGTTCACAAGTTCGCGAACTTCGAACTTTTTGGCGTGTTCGGTTCGAGTTCGCAAAATTTTTTTTTTTAAAAAAGTATAAAAATGCTTAAAAAATTCTAAAAAATCTAGAAATAAAGAGACTCTTTGCTGCAGAATATTATAAGCAACGGTTTATTAGATATTGAACTAAAAACTAATGTGTACGTGCAAAGATTCTCACCTCTAAATGACCTGTGTTCTGAAATGGCGTAAACAACAGGTGTTTTTAGTCAGGTCTAATGAATTTGATACATTGTATGTATATAGACTATACTGAGGGTGTGGTGTCTGCTTCTGAGAAGTGTTAATTTCTCTACTAAATCTTCCTCTAATATGCAGCATTTCACTGCTGTGTGCTCAGCTCATTTTTACCGCTTTCGCTCATCATGTTTAAATGCGATTTGAAGCCACATTTTATTAAATGACCCAGACATATTAGATATCGTTCTTTCCGTCAGACTCCGCAGATTCATAATATATCATTTTTATATGTATACGTCCTGTCCTGGCTGTATATTATGACAAAAAATGCAATGAAAATTGAATTTTTAATCATCTGCAGTGTGTAAAGTGTTTATTTTTTTTCACATTTAGCACATGAGCGTTTGCGGTTATGTTTTCTATGGGGTGCGCTTGTACAAAAATTAGAAATGGGGACTTGTTACATTTTGGGGGGGAATTACGCGATTTATAGCAAACGCACCCCATAGGAAAAAATCATTAGTGTAGCATCATTGTTCACATTATAATTGAAATATGAACAATATTGCTGCATTAATAAAAATAACACACAAAAAAAATACCGTTTTTTTTATTTTTTTACTTTATATCTGGTCATGTTGGGTATCATTCGAAAGGCCATGCTCAGGCCTTTCGATTGACACCCTCCATGACCCCCTAGCTGACTGTAGATATCGGGGTTCAAATGAACCCCCTATCTCCACCAGGGGATTCTGGGCAGCTAGGGGTTCCCCGGCTATCTGATGTCATCACGCTATGCGTGAGGACATCAGGCAGTGATCCAAGATGGCGGCCCCCACCGGACCTAGGCCACACTTCGGCGCCGCAAGGCATCTCTATACACAGCCCCATCAGCATCTCTATACACAACCTCACAGCATCTCTATACACAGCCCCATCAGCATCTCTATACACAACCCCATCAGCATCTCTATACACAACCCCATCAGCATCTCTATACACAGCCTCACAGCATCTCTATACGCAACCTCACAGCATCTCTATACAGAGCCCCATCAGCATCTCTATACACAGCCACACAGCATCTCTATACACAACCCCATCAGCATCTCTATGCACAGCCACACAGCATCTCTATACACAACCCCATCAGCATCTCTATACACAAACAGCATCTCTATACACAACCCCATCAGCATCTCTATACACAAACAGCATCTCTATACACAACCCCATCAGCATCTCTATACACAGCATCTCTATACACAACCCCATCAGCATCTCTATATACAAACAGCATCTCTATACACAACCCCATCAGCATCTCTATACACAGCCCCATCAGCATCTCTATACACAGCCTCACAGCATCTCTATACGCAACCTCACAGCATCTCTATACATAGCCCCATCAGCATCTCTATACACAGCCCCATCAGCATCTCTATACACAGCCTCACAGCATCTCTATACGCAACCTCACAGCATCTCTATACACAGCCCCATCAGCATCTCTATACAAAGCATCTCTATACACAACCCCATCAGCATCTCTATACACAACCTCACAGCATCTCTATACGCAACCTCACAGCATCTCTATACACAGCCCCATCAGCATCTCTATACACAGCCTCACAGCATCTCTATACACAGCATCTCTATACACAACCCCATAAGCATCTCTATACACAAACAGCATCTCTATACACAACCCCATTCAGCATCTCTATACACAGCCTCACAGCATCTCTGTGAACCCGCAAATGAACCCCCTATCTCCACCAGGGGATTCCGGGCAGTTAGGGGTTCCCCGGCTATCTGACATCATCACGCTATGAGTGAGGACGTCAGGCAGTGAGGGGGAACCCGGGGGTGGAGCCGCCATCCAAGATGGCGGCCCCCCCAGAGCTAGGCTGCACTAGTGCAACACCATGCCTAAGGGGTTAAAGCCAGGCACTGCTTAAAAGGGGAGACTCTCTCCTTTTAAGCGGTGCCTGGCTTTTTTTTGTGGGACCTCCCCATCGGGAGGGAGAGGGATCCGAACAGAACCCCCCTGCCTTCCAGGCGATCTCCCGGCATTGCCGGGGGGTCGCCTGGAAATGACGTCATCGTGCATGGCGCGATGACGTCATTTACGTCGGGAGGAGCTTGACTTCAGCGTCTGAGGACGCTGAAGTCAGAACGCCGCGGGACCCCGGACAGAGAGGTGAGTATCTCCGCCGGGGGTCCCGCAAAGCTGATGACGTGTGGGACACGTCCTCCTCAGCATACAGCGGGAGTAACTGAGCCACACGTCGTCAGCAGTGAAGGGGTTAAAAACGTCTTTTTTTAAACTTTTTGTCCTTGTTTCCTGTCCCCAGAGCACTACCCGGACCAGGACATTGTTTTTAAATGTTTCTATACATCCTAGAAATCCGCCACTTCACGGGCAGGTTATGGGGACCTCCTAGGCATGATATTTGAAGGAATTTTTCGTTTTTATTTTTAACCCTTATTTCATAGAAAACTCACTGTCCCTTTAAAAACTTTTTTTTTTTACATTTTGTCCTTCTTTCCTGTCCCCCAGGGCACTACCCGGACCCCCATACATCTTTTATGGCAAATATCTAGCATATATGCCCTCTTGGAGGGCACTCTAAAAATCGAATTTTGAGTCCTATTGACTTGTATTGAGTTCGAGTTCGAATTCGAACTTCTGAAAAGTTCAAGTTCGAATGCGAACCGAACTCGGGGGTGTTCGGCTCATCCCTACTGAGAAGTAATGAGATTTTCCTCCACTAACGCTTTCTCCCTGCATCCACCCCCCCCTTCTTCTAGCCCACACTATCTGCACAGAGGGGAGTGAGTTCTCTGTTCTTCAATAAACAAAGGAGCAGAATGTGAATTAACCCTTTTGTGTCACTCCAATGTATTTAGAAACTCAGCCAGAGATACACAACAGCTAGGAACAATTTCAAAATTATATTAAAAATTGTTACAGTTTTACAATATGGAGAAAGATTATTGTAGACTGCTAACTGGTTTATTAAAAGTTTTTATGAAGTTAGCCTACAGTTCGGCTGCATACTACAATAAAATAAGTAATAAGAGGGTTGTATGCAAATGGTTAACAAGTCTGCAAATAGAATGTATATGTAGCGCTGGGTTTAATTCCCTGTTGTGGCAGTACCTATTTTTGGCCACCGGAGGGAGACAAGCGCGAACATTGGGACTACATTTCCCGGCATGCTTTGAGAGCGGACACAGGAAGTGGGTGGGACACAGACCCTTACTGTCACGATTCGCGCCGCAGACGCGGTAAAAAAGGCAAATGAAGTGCAGTTCCAGTCCTGATTTTGCCTTTACCTGGACTGGTGTCTAACTACACTGGGATCTGTTCCTGATTTTCCTTCACCTCTCCAGCCTCAGGTGTGGGCTGGGCCTGCATTGCCAATTTAATCCAGCCTCACCTCTGAATCAGGGCTTCTGCATCGTCTTTTCTAACAATAGAACGACTCATTGCAAGCCTGACCTGTGTGCTATGCACTGACCTGCCTGATGCTCAGCTGGCACTCTGAGAACCCCTCCTTCTGATATCCTGAGAACCCCTCCATCTGGTATCCTGAGAACCCCTCCATCTGGTATCCTGAGAACCCCTCCATCTGGTATCCTGAGAACCCCTCCATCTGGTATCCTGAGAACCCCTCCATCTGGTATCCTGAGAACCCCTCCATCTGGTATCCTGAGAACCCCTCCATCTGGTATCCTGAGAACCCCTCCATCTGGTATCCTGAGAACCCCTCCATCTGGTATCCTGAGAACCCCTCCATCTGGTATCCTGAGAACCCCTCCATCTGGTATCCTGAGTACTCCCTTATCTCTGCTACCCTCCTTCCTGGACATTCCTTGCATTCCCCATTTTCTGGATCCCTTTGCAACTCCCATCATCCCATCTATTGATTAACCCGTGTATGACATTGGATTCTGGACTCTGACTACTTCTATGCCAGCCGCCTGCCACCGACCAATGCCTGATTTAACCACTCTCCAGTCTTGACCTTTCTGATACCGCGCCTGATCTTATGTTGTCTTCTTGCCTTCTGTGTCTTTTGATCCTCCACCCTCTGTACCAGTTAGTGTGTTCTTTTGTATCTGTTTTCCATTTTTTGTTCAGTCAAGCTCTGATTTGTGTTTTATTCTTTATTCAGTGTTCAGTTCCTGTTCACCTGTGTTTATTCTTTATTCAGCATCCAGTATCTTCTGTTAGCCCTATTGTGCTATTCAGTGTCCTGTCCTGTATACCCCTTCTGCTAAGTATATCTTGTCCTCTGTATATTTTATCCTGCCCATCCAGCTCCTATCTATCGTTATTAGTTATTCAGATTCCCCTTCCTGGTTTAAGTTTGTTTATTCAATAAACCTATGTTCTTGATTACAACCCCCCCCTTTTCTGCCTCTTCATCTGAGTAACCGCATATTGGGCTCGAATCCTTAACCCTGCAGTGAGCCGTGACACTTACATCCTGAGCCTCGTGGAGAGAGCTGGGAGAGCGCGCCAGGGAGTGAGAGGAGCAAGACGTAGAGCAGCAGAACGAGACAGCGACTAGGCCGGAGCGCAGCTGGGGCCTGACAGAGCTAAAGACCGGGTTATTCAGCCTTACCAGAGGAAGACCCAGAGATTCACAGTACTACCCGCGCTGATATTGACGAAGCTGGAAGACCCCGAGTTAGGAGTACCGCAGATCGATCAGACAGGGAGAGCAGGCGGTGAGCTGGACATCTTGCGGCAGGTGCAGAAAGCCCGACAGCGGATCCGGTGACCAAGAGAACCCCAGTCAACATCGAGCGGAGAGACGTCCTGGGTCGAGGGGAGCATCAAGTATCTGGCGGATGGGTGAGAGGCCTTCCAGGCCGTTGTGAAAATAAAGCACGCTGCTGTTTATTTCCAAAACCCACAGGGCCCCAACTTGACTAGTCGAAGATACCTCTTAAGCAATTCACTGGCCAGTTGAATATTGTACCCGGGTACCATAACACACACACACACACACGTACATTCTGGGACATAACCTGTGCGGGACTCACTCCCCAAACACAAAAGGGAGTTAAAGATTTATTTTCCTTTTCTTTTCCGCTGCGCGTTTCTCGAATTACGAAGCATTGTATTTTCTCTTTTCCGCTGCGCGTTTCCCGAATTACGAAGCATCGTATTTCTTTTCCGCTGCGCGTTCCTCGAATTACGAAGCATCGTATTTCTTTTCCGCTGCGCGTTTCCCGCATTACGAAGTACTGTAAATATATATACGAACACCGTGTTATTCATTATATGCCATTTATTCTAGTAAACTATATAATTTATAAAATCCACAACGGTGCTGGAGTATATTTATTCCCTAGTGCGGGGAGACTGACCCGAGGTTCAATTTCAGCGGCTCCTCCGGGAGTGAGCGCTACATATGTTTACAGGTGAAACTAAAAGTTTATTTATTTCAGTAATGCAACTTAAAAGGTGAAACTAATATATGAGATAGTTCAAGCCGAGATTTGTCATAATTGTGATGATTATGGTTTACAGCTCATGAAAACCCCAAATCCACAATCTCAGAAAATTAGAATATTACATGCAATCAATAAAACAAGGATTGTACATAGAACAATATCGGACCTCTGAAAAGTATAGGCATGCATATGTACTCAGTACTTGGTTTGGGTCCCTTTTGCAGCAATTACTGCCTCAATGCGGCAATGTGGCATGGAAGCTATCAGCCTGTGGCACTGCTGAGGTGTTATGTAAGACCATGCTTCAATAGCGGCCTTCAGCTCTTCTGCATTGTTCGGTCTCATGTCTCTCATCTTTCTCTTGGCAATGCCCCATAGATTCTCTATGGGGTTCAGGTCAGACGAGTTTGCTGGCCAATCAAGCACAGTAATCCCACGGTCATTGAACCAGGTTTTGGTGCTTTTGGCAGTGTGGGCAGGTGCCAAGTCCTGCTGGAAAATGAAGTCAGCATCCCCATAGAGCTCGTCTGCGGAAGGAAGCATGAAGTGATCCAAAATCTCCTGGTAGACGGCTGCGTTGACCCTGGACTTAATGAAGCACAGTGGACCAACACCAGCAGATGACATGGCTCCCCAAATCAACACAGACTGTGGAAACTTCACACTGGACTTCAAGCATCTTGCAGTGTGTGCCTTTCTATTCTTCCTCCATACTCTGGGTCCTTGGTTTCCAAATTAAATGCAAAATTTGCTCTCCTCAGAAAAAAAGGACTTTGTACCACTGAGCAACAGACCAGGTCTGTTTTTCTTTAGCCCAGGTAAGACGCTTCTGACGTTGTTTGTTGTTCAGGAGCGGCTTGACAAGAGGAATACGACATTTGAAGGCCATATCCAGGATCCGTCTGTGTGTGGTGGCTCTTGATGCACTGACTCCAGCCTCAGTCCACTCCTTGTGAAAGTCCCCTACACTTTTGAATGGCCTTTTCCAGACAATCCTCTCCAGGCTGCGGTCATCCCTGCTGCTTGTGCACCTTTTTCTTCCATACTTTTCCCTTCCACATAACTTTCTACTAATGTGCTTTGATACAGCACTTTGGGAACATCCATCTTATTTTGCAATTACCTTTTGAGGCTTTCCCTGCTTATGAAGGGTGTCAATGATGGTTTTTCTGCACAACTGTCAGGTCAGCAGTCTTTCCCATGATTGTGATTCTTACTGAACCAGACTGAGAGACCATTTAAAGGCTCAGGAACCCTTTGCAGGTGTTATGGCTTAATTAGCTGATTAGAGTGGGACACTTTGAGCCTAGAATATTGCACCTTTTCACAATATTCTAATTTTCTGAGATTGTGGATTTGGGGTTTTCATGAGCTGTAAACTATAATCATCACAATTATGACAAATCACGGCTTGAACTATCTCATATATTAGGATACAAAGCCGGTGTCAGGCGCTGGCACTTTATCAATTCAGCTCCAGTCAGGGCTATCCAGCCCACTTTTTCGTCCTCCGAGGATCAAAATGATGAAGGGATGGGAAAAATAAAAAGAAAAAAGTATTGTGCAGACTGTAATAATCCAGTTAGGATAAACGCAAAGAAGGAGATATGCTCACACTTTGAGGTGCCAATTTAACCAAAAAGGCACCAAACCGCACGCAGATCGGTGGATTTTAACCCCTTAACGCCGCAGGGCGTTCCATGCCGTCCTGCATTTGGCGGGCTTTAACGCCGCAGGACGGCATGGAACGTCCTCGGCGTTAGGAGCCCAGCCGGCGGTAATACTTACCTCCCCGGCGGCTCCCACGCAGATCTGGCTTCGATGAAGCCTGATCTGCGTATTTTCAAGCCTCCCGGCGCACTGACGTCATCGCGCTGGCGCGATGACGTCAGTTTCAGGCGCCCCCCCCTGCCGGAGCATGGGGAAGCGCCTGGAGGGAAGGAGAGGGATCCTTTGGATCCCTCTATCTCCCCATCGCCGGGAGCTACGAGGCTGTGGCCAGCATCGCTGGAACGGTCACAGCCTGACCTTTCCAGCGATGTATGGGGGTTAACCCATGAGTTGCCAGGTCGCGACCGGGCACTAATTTGTGCCCGATCGCGGCCTATTTCCGGTGGGGGCCGCCATCTTGGATGGCAGCCCCCACCTCTGGGTCCCCCCCCGCGTCAACTGACTCATCGCGCCATGCGCGATGATGTCAGTTAACTGGGGAAGCCCCTAGCTGCAAAGGGATTTCCTATGGAAATCCCTTGCAGGAGATAGGGGGGTTCTTTGAACCCCTTTATCTCCTGATCGGTAGCAGCTAGGGGGTCATCCCTGATATCGATGGAAAGGTCTGAGCATGGCCTTTCCAACGATATCAAACATGACAATGAAAAAAGTAAAATAAAAGTGTAAAAAATAAAAATAAAAAAAACAATTAATTAAAAAATAAACTTTTTTTTTTTTTTTTGATGCAGCATTATTGTTCACATTTCAATTATAATGTGAACAATGATGCTTCACCACTAATTTTTTGGGGGGGGGGGTTTAGCTAAAATCACGTAATTTCTCCCCCCCCCAAAAAAAAAATGGGTTCCCAAGTCTACCCCATAGAATATAACCGCAAAGGATCGGATAATAAAATGTGAAAAAAAAAACACTTTACACACTGTGGATGATTGAGATTTTATTGAAAATTCACATTTTTTTACATATTTAGTTATAGCATTCTGGCAGGACATGACGTGTATATATATAATTATGATATATTATTAATCTGCCGAGTCTACCGGAAAGAACGATATATAATTTGTCTGGGTGGTATAATAATACGTGACTTAAAACCGCGTTTAAACATGATGAGCAAAAACTTCAGCAAACTTCACTTCCGAAAGAGCGCCAAAGTCGTAAAATTACTCCCGTCCTTAAGGGGTTAAGTCAGGGGCACCGATTCCCCTAATTAAGGCTGCAAATTGAAAATTTGTAATTTAACAAATATTTCTATGTAAATGTGTCTGGTGACTCACCCTGTTACCTCATTTGTGATGCATTATGTGTTTGTATTTCATTGTGTGTATGATTTTGCTTACGCTTGAACCAATAAAGATTTTTTTTTAACAATAAGTATGATCCCATGCCTGTTCCTTTACTGTCAACCATTGCATGTCTCCCCATAAACCCACCATCCATAGGAGTTTTGCCCTTTACTCTCTATCTGCTTTTCTAGAATAAAGGAACCCACCCACTAACATTAGCAGTAACTAACTAGATTACTTAAGCATTAAGCCTGAGCTACACTGAGCGAGTAGCGATGCACAGCGTAGCGAAGCAAAGTGAAGCAAACATTTTGCAGGCTTGACTTCACTCCGCTCTGCCTCACAGACAAACTACACTGCATCACGTTTGCTTCTCTCCGCACTGGACAGGAATCCAATAGTCTGCAGATCAAACTAGAGAAATTACAATGTACAACATGGCAAAATTTATTTTCACAAAGCACATTTCATATAGGCAAGATCTAAACACCACTTATATCAGCCACCCGACCGCACTGACACATTACTTCCATTTAAAAAGTTTCTATTGAATAAAATACATATAAATTACTGCCAATTTAATAGGAACTGTATAAAAAAAGTTAACCCTAATCATATAGCACCCCCGTGTCCATTTACCCACTGCGCAGCCTGCACACACCCTGACCATATATATCTATATATCTCACACACACTCCATACAGACCTCAGGTATAGTGTAAACAGTAGTATACCTGTATATACACACTACAGTATACACTATACCCAGGGCCGGCCCGACAATGGTGCAGAGTGGAGCAGCGGCACCAGGCGTCAGAAATTCGGGGGCGGCAAATCTCAGCCCCCGCCATCACTGCTGTGCTCTGCACTATTTTTTTTTTTGCGGCGGCGGCAGATCGTGCGGCGGCAGCGTTCCTTCCTTCAACGGGCGGCAGCCGCATGAGTATCTCCCGCTCGCCTGAGATCCATCCGCCAGCCTGCCGCGATCAAGATCACGTGATCTCGCGAGATCGCGGCAGGCTGGAAGGTGGATCCCAGGCGAGCGGCAGATACTCACGAGGCTGCCACTCGTTGAAGGAAGGAACGCGGCGGCCGCACGATCTGCCCGTCGGAGCCTGGGCCTGGCAGAGGTGAGCCTGGGGACAAATATATCCATGAGTGAGCCTGGGGACAAATATATCCATGAGTGAGCCTGGGGACAAATATATCCATGAGTGAGCCTGGGGACAAATATATCCATGTGTGAGCCTGGGGGCAAATCTATCAATGAGTGAGCCTGGGTGCAAATATATCCATGTGGGAGCCTGGGGCAAATATTTCCATGTGTGAGCCTGGGGACAAATATATCCATGTGTGAGCCTGGGGGCAAATATATCCATGAGTGAGCCTGGGGGCAAATATATACATGAGTGAACCTGGGGTAAATATATCAATGTGTGAGCCTGGGGGCAAATATATCCATGTGTGAGCCTGGGGGCAAATATATCCATGAGTGAGCTTGGGGGCAAATATATCCATGTGTGAGCTTGGGGGCAAATATATACATGAGTGAGCCTGGGGGCAAATATATATACATGAGTGAGCCTGGGGCAAATATACATGAGTGAGCCTGGGGCAAATATATACATGAGTGAGCCTGGGGGCAAAATATACATGAGTGAGCCTGGGGCAAATATATACATGAGTGACCTGGGGGCAAATATATCAATGTGTGAGCCTGGGGCAAATATATCCATGAGTGAGCCTGGGGACAAATATATCCATGTGTGAGCCTGGGGGCAAATATATCCATGAGTGAGCCTGGGGACAAATATATCCATGCGTGAGCCTGGGGCAAATATATCCATGAGTGAGCCTGGGGGCAAATATATCCATGAGTGAGCCTGGGGGCAAATATATCCATGCGTGAGCCTGGGGCAAATATATCCATGAGTGAGCCTGGGGGCAAATATATCCATGAGTGAGCCTGGGGCAAATATATCCATGAGTGAGCCGGGGCAAATATATCCATGAGTGAGCCTGGGGCAAATATATCCATGTGTGAGCCGAGGACAAATATATCCATGTGTGAGCCTGGGGCAAATATATCCATGAGTGAACCTGGGGCAAATATATCAATGTGTGAGCCTGGGGGCAAATATATCAATGTGTGAGCCTGGGGGCAAATATATCCATGTGTGAGTCTGGGGGCAAATATATCTATAAGTGAGCCTGCGGGCAAATATATCCATGAGTGAGCCTGGGGGCAAATCTATCCATGTGTGAGCCTGGGGGCAAATATTTCCATGTGTGAGCCTGGGGACAAATATATCCATAAGTGAGCCGGGGGGCAAATATATACATGAGTGATCCTGGGGGCAAATATATCAATGTGTGAGCCTGGGGGCAAATATATCCACGAGTGAGCCTGGGGGCAAATATATCCACGAGTGAGCCTGGGGGCAAATATATCCATGAGTGAGCCTGGGGCAAATATATCAATGTGTGAGGCTGGGGGCAAATATATCCATAAGTGAGCCTGCGGGCAAATATATCCATGAGTGAGCCTGGGGGCAAATATATCCATGTGTGAGCCTGGGGGCAAATATATCCATGAGTGAGCCTGGGGGCAAATATATACATGAGTGAGCCTGGGGGCAAATATATACATGAGTGAGCCTGGGGGCAAATATTTCCATGTGTGAGCCTGGGGACAAATATATCCATGTGTGAGCCTGGGGACAAATATATCAATGTGTGAGCCTGGGGGCAATATATCCATGAGTGAGCCTGGGGGCAAATATATCCATGAGTGAGCCTGGGGCAAATATATCAATGTGTGAGCCTGGGGGCAAGTATATCCATGAGTGAGCCTGGGGCAAATATATCAATGTGTGAGCCTGGGGGCAAATATATCCATGTGTGAGCCTGGGGGCAAATATATCCATCAGTGAGCCGGGGGCAAATATATACATGAGTGATCCTGGGGGCAAATATATCAATGTGTGAGCCTGGGGGCAAATATATCCACGAGTGAGCCTGGGGCAAATATATCCACGAGTGAGCCTGGGGGCAAATATATCCATGAGTGAGCCTGGGGCAAATATATCAATGTGTGAGGCTGGGGGCAAATATATCCATAAGTGAGCCTGCGGGCAAATATATCCATGAGTGAGCCTGGGGGCAAATATATCCATGTGTGAGCCTGGGGGCAAATATATCCATGAGTGAGCCTGGGGCAAATATATACATGAGTGAGCCTGGGGCAAATATATACATGAGTGAGCCTGGGGGCAAATATTTCCATGTGTGAGCCTGGGGACAAATATATCCATGTGTGAGCCTGGGGACAAATATATCAATGTGTGAGCCTGGGGGCAATATATCCATGAGTGAGCCTGGGGGCAAATATATCCATGAGTGAGCCTGGGGCAAATATATCAATGTGTGAGCCTGGGGGCAAGTATATCCATGAGTGAGCCTGGGGCAAATATATCAATGTGTGAGCCTGGGGGCAAATATATCCATGTGTGAGCCTGGGGGCAAATATATCCATCAGTGAGCCCGGGGCAAATATATCCACGAGCGAGCCTGGGGGCAAATATATCCTTGTGTGAGACTGGGGGCAAATATATCCATGTGTGAGCCTGGGGGCAAATATTTCCATGTGTGAGGCTGGGGGCAAATATATCCATGAGTGAGCCTGGGGGCAAATCTATCCATGTGTGAGCCTGGGGACAAATATATCCATAAGTGAGCCGGGGGGCAAATATATCCATGTGTGAGTCTGGGGGCAAATATATCCATGAGTGAGCCTGGGGGCAAATATATCCATGTGTGAGCCTGGGGGCAAATATATCCATGTGTGAGCCTGGGGGCAAATCTATCCATGTGTGAGCCTGGGGGCAAATATATCCATGAGTGAGCCTGGGGGAAAATCTATCCATGTGTGAGTCTGGGGGCAAATATATCCATAAGTGAGCCTGGGGGCAAATATATCCACGAGTGAGCCTGGGGCAAATCTATCCATGTGTGAGTCTGGGGGCAAATATATCCATAAGTGAGCCTGGGGCAAATATATCCATGTGTGAGTCTGGGGGCAAATATATCCATGTGTGAGCTGGGGCAATGTACCCATGTGTGGGCACTGCTGGGTATGTGACGCTGGGCACCGCTGGGCTCTGCTGGGCATGTGAAGCTGGGCACTGCTGGGTATGTGGCGCTGGGCATGTGAAGCTGGGCACTGCTCAGTATGTGACGCTGGGCATGTGAAGCTGGGCACTGCTGGGCATGTGAAGCTGGGCACTGCTGGGTATGTGACGCTGGGCACTGCTGGGTATGTGACACTGGGAACTGCTGGGTATGTGACGCTGGGCTCAGTTATACACACCTCACATGACTGTATCACAGAGCTCTGCAGCAATAAAATTCTAATGTACGGTGTGTATGAGTGTTTGAATTTTATTGCTGTGGCGCACTGTGATACGCTCATACACACTGCGTGTTTTTTTTTGGGGGGGGCAGCATTTCATCCTTCGCTCCAGGCAGCACAATGTCTTGGGCCGGCCCTGACTATACCTGATGTCTGTATGGGGTATATATACACTATACTAGTGATGAGCCGAACACCCCCGTGTTCGGTTCGCATTCGAACTCGAACAATTTCAAAAGTTTGAGTTCGAACTCGAACTCGAACCGAACTCAATGCAAGTCAATGGGACTCAAAAGTTAGATTTTTAGAGTGCCCTCCAAGAGGGCATATATGCATGATATTTGCCATAAGCGGTGTATGGGGGTCCGGGTAGTGCCCTGGGGACAGGAAACAAGGACAAAAAGTTTTTTAAAAAAAAAAGTTTTTAAAGGAACAGTGAGTTTTCCATGAAATAAAGGTTAAGAATTAAAACTAAAAATTCATTCAAATATTGTGCCTAGGAGGTCCCCATAACCTGCCCGTGAAGTGGCGGATTTGTAGGATGTATAGAAACATTTAAAAACAAATAAATGCCATTTCAAATGACGGTAAATGGTTTTCCTTTAATCTATTCATAAACCACTGCTTGGGGTGGCAGTCTGTATGAAAAGAGGAGACATTTTAGGCACGCAGAACAAGTTTAGTGATTTTTTGGCTAAATTATGGTGAAACTTATGCAGGCTTTGGATGAAAGTAACAATAGGTGCTTTAAAATTGGGCCTTTAGTGTCGGCAACAGTGCCGTCACACCGTAACCCCTCTGTGGTATTGTGGAAGAGTGCAGTGGTGGACTCTGCGGTCCAATATTAAAATGATATGAATCTGGTATAGGCGTCAGTGGAGGTGCACCCAAATATTGTGCCTTTGGTGGCAGCAAGTGCCTTCACACTGTAAGTAACCCCTCTGTGTCTGTGGTATTGTGGAAGAGTGCAGGGTTGGACCCTGCGGTCCAATATTAAAATGATATGAATCTGGTACAGGCATCAGTGAACCCAAATATTGTGCCTTTGGTGGCAGCAAGTGCCTTCACACTGTAAGTAACCCCTCTGTGTCTGTGGTATTGTGGAAGAGTGCAGGGTTGGACCCTGCGGTCCAATATTAAAATGATATGAATCTGGTACAGGCATCAGTGAACCCAAATATTGTGCCTTTGGTGGCAGCAAGTGCCTTCACACCATAACCCCTCTGTGGTATTGTGGAAGAGTGCAGTGGTGGAGGTTTTGGTAATGCAGAAGAGATCCCCGATCTATTCAGCTACATCAGCAGCTATAACAAAGCCGGGTCAGCAATGGTTAGGCACTTGTACTGTGCTACTGTATATGGTGAGAATCGGCGCACACCAGTAGCAACAGGAAGCAAACAGAACAGGCAGGGAATACACAGAGAGAATAGTCAAATGGCATGCAAAGTCGGCAACAGATCGGGTTCTCAGAATAAGCAGGGTCAGTAACAAGTATACAAACTGATTCGGTAAGCTAGCGATGCGGGAATAAAGGCTGAGACACACTGAGCGTGTAGCGACGCACTACATAGCGAAGCGAAGAGAACAAACATTTTGCAGGCTTGACTTCACTCCGCTCCGCCTCGTAGCGTGTCTACACTACATTACGTTTGCTTCTCACCGCACTGGACAGGAATCCACTAACTGTATTAAAATGTACACACAATACCGTTTTATTTTCACAAAGCACATGTTATATAGGCAAAAAAGTTTCTACTGAATAAAATACATCGAAAATTACTGTTAATTTAATAGGAATAGTATAAAAATATAAAAAAAGGTAACCCCTGATCATATATATTATAGGGACATGGAGCGCCGTGTATAGAGTAGGGATGCATTGATACCACACACAGACATATACGTATTGTATATATCAACACGCAGACCTATATATACGTATATATCAACACGCAGATATATATATATGCCCACCCACAAACCTCAGACCATATATACACATACGCACATGGGGGTGGCATGTGGACAATCTCAACTAAATGCGCCCCCTCACATTTGGCTGATCCCTCCAGAAGAAATGTTGAACCCGACAGAGCGGGGGGCGGCGTCAATGCAGGGTGCATGTGGGGCCCAGGAAAGCATGCTGGAGCGCCGCCGATTAGGGATGTGCACCGATTTTTTTTTTTTCGGTTCGATTCGATTTTTAGAATTTTTAAACTTTTCGATTCGGCTCGTTTCGACCGCTTTCTGGTTCGGTTCGGTTCAATTCGTTTTTCGGGTACATTTATTTTTCGGAATTTCGACCATTTTTCGTATTTTCGTGTCACTTTACTCGGTTTTTGTATCGACTTTTCGTGATTTCGGGAAATTTTCGTTTTTCGGAATTGTACATGGTTTTCGGCATATCGCCCATTTTTCGTATTTTCGGGTCACTTTGCTCGTTTTTTGTATCGACTTTTCGGGATTTCGGAAATTTTCTTTTTTTTCGGAACGTCTGTTCTCCTCGTTTCAAAGCTGTCTAACTCTATTCGTTTTGACGTAAACTACTATGGTTTACTTTTTTATACTTTATATATTTTTTTATAATAAATTTTTGGTTTGTTTTTCGGATCCGATAATTCATTCTGTTGATACGATAATTCTGGCGATTCTATCGTGTTTTTTTTTATTAAATAAAGATCCTTTTTTTCTTATGAATATACATTTCACAACTTTATTTATTTAATCACATTAAAAAAAATGGTATGAAAGCCAAGGAACAAAAGAAAAGGAACAAAACAAAACGGGCAACTAAATTAATAAGGGGGATGGAAGGGTTAAGTTATGAGGAAAGACTAACAAGCTTAAACCTGTTTAGTTTAGAGAAAAGGCGCCTTAGAGGGGATCTGATAACCTTATATAAATATATACGGGGCCATTATCAACCATTGTCTGATAACCTATTCATTAACAGGTCTATACATAGGACAAGGGGTCACCCATTTAGACTGGAAGAAAGAAAATTTAGCTTAAAGCATAGGAAGGGTTATTTTACGGTGAGAACAATAAAGCTGTGGAATTCTCTGCCTGTTGAGGTGGTTGGGTCAGAGTCTGTACAGACTTTTAAAAAACGACTGGATGACTTCCTGCAGACACAGAATATTAAGGGTTATAATATTTAATATGTGGGTAAAAGCTTCTTGATCCAAGGAGAAATCTGACTGCCATTCTGGGGTCAAGAAGGAATTTTTTCCCAGTATGTTGCATATTGGCGAGCGCTTCAGACTGGGTTTTTTGCCTTCTTTTGGATCAACAGCAGTAGGTTATGTGGGAGAGGCTGAACCCGATGGACGCATGTCTTTTTTCAGCCTATATAACTATGTAACTATGTAACTATGATTTAAAAAACGGTAAACTGACCCGAATGGTCTGACTTTAAAAATAAAAACCAGAACAAAAAGGTTTTAAAACGGAAAAATAGTTGATCAAAATGATCTGAAATGAAAAAAAATTATAAAATAAAATGATTTAAAACAGACAAAAATATAAATTAACCCTTTCGCTGCTGAGGCATTTCACGGCTTCCCTTCACGCCTGTGTGCGGCACTGCGGTCTGCTGCTGAGCTAATTTTTAACAGTTTCGCTCCTCTTGTTAAAACGCGTTTTGAAGCCTTCTTTTATACTATGACCCAGACATGTTATATATCGTTCTTTCCGGCAGACTCGGCAGATGATTCATAATATATCATTATCATATGTATGCATCATGTCCTGTCTGTATATTATAATAAAAAATGCAATAAAATTAGAATTTTCAATGTTTGTTTTACAAGGTGTAAAGTGTTTTTTTCACATTTTAACATGCGAGTGTTTGCGGTTATATTTTATGAGTTGCGTTTGTTAAAAAAAATTGAAAAGGGGACTTGTTATATTTTTTTTGGGAGAAAATTACACTATTTTTAACAAACGCACCCCATACAAAAATCCTTAGTGCAGCATCATTGTTCACATTATAATTGAAATGGCAACAATATTGCTGCATTAACAAAACAAAACAAAAAACCTGTTTATTTTTTTTTATATTTTAATTTTTTAAAATTTTTAACATTGTCATGTTTGGTATTGTTGGAAAGGCCATGCTCTGGTCGATCCAAAGATACCAAACATTAACCAACCGATAGCTGCCGCGAGGAGGTGTTGCGTGAAGCTGCAAACAGGGACAAATAAACTAGACCTGAGCAGCACTAAGGATCTTTGGGTTGTGTCAGAGAAGACTTCACGCAGTGCTGCCATCAATATTTTTTGATCAATTGTTGGTTATACAATGAATGTGACTGTGGACAAAAATCCGTGTTGTTGTGACATCGCCTAAGCTTAACAAAACCAGGCCACGTCGGTAATGAAATCTCAAGGCAGTACAACAAGGTTGTGTTAGTGTGTGACATTTTTTGGCCAGGCAGGAAGTGTAGAATGTGCACAGTCACATTCATGGCCACAAATATGTTGACAAATTTATGACAAAGGGTCCATAGAAATGTCAATACATTTATGTACATATAATTTTAACAGTGTGGAAACCAAGCAATACATATTAACTTATTAAGTAAGGAAAAGCAACGCACACAAACAGGAAAATATAGAAAAAATAGAAAATTTATTTACAACATAGGGAAGGGAACATGCCAAGGATGGCAAACTGCCCAAACAGTTACTGGCATTTGAGGAGATGTTGGAGCTGGTCCGCATCTTGGATTACAAAGATTATGATTGCTGTAAGGGCCCTTACGGCAGGAAGAATAACACCCGCAAGGATCGTATCCTTGACAAGCCACGCACCACCATCCTGGAGCTGTTCGGGAAGGACCGGACGAAGGACCATCTCCGAAAACGCTGGTCCGACCTCAAGGCACGCGAGCAGGAGCAGCTGAGGCACATTCCGGTGACATTCGCGAGGAGGCTGCCACTGGTCTCACTGCTGCTCCAGGATGTCTGCGGCATTGTTTATGTGCTCCCGCAGTTCCTGGAGCAGTTCCTGTATGGCGTTGATGGAGGTAACTGCCAGGCGTAGCTCGCCGATCGCCTCCCATCTGGCTTCTCCTTCTATATATCCAATAAATGAAAGAAGGAAAATACAGTAAATAAAGCAGGTTTCTATTTTTACTGAAAGTCTTGAAAAAATATAACAGTAGTATATACCAGAGCTGGCGGCCTCCTGAGGCTCCGACTCATCCTCCGACTCCTCCCCCACCACCACCATCTGCATATCCAGTGCTATATCTAAGAAATTAAAGAAATAAAAAATACAGTAAACAACAAAACTGATTTATTTTTTAACAAAAGTCGATGCAAAATACAACAGTAAAAAAAAAAAACCTGGACTGGCGGCCTCCTGCTGCTCCGGCTCCCTCTATCCAACTTCGCCCTCCTCCTGCTCCTCCTCCTCCTCCTGCTCCTCTTGTGCTATAAATAAAAAAATTTAATTAAAATACAGTAAACAAAAAATGTTTCTGTTTTTGACCAAAAGTCGTTGCAAAATAAAACAGTATATACCAGCGCTGGTGGATGCCCGTGGCTCCTCCTCCTCCTCCACTGGGGCACTGGTGCCCGCCGGGCAGATGCTGCCTTCTCCCTGTCTTCTGCCAAATCCAAAAAATAACACGTAAATAATGCAGAATGGAAAAAATGGTATATCTATACACTATATTGTTGAAAGTATTGCGACACCCCTCCACTACCCCACTACCAGCTTGACCCCCCACTACTCCCATCTCATAGTTCTAAAGTCACAAAATATTTATTTATTTCCTCTGCACACAGACATATATTACCGTTCAATTATATATTTTTTTCAGAAGTAAACATTACGTTTATTCAATAAAAACTATTATTTGTGTTGTGTGCATACAAAACGCATTGTGTGACTGCTTTTAGTTATTTTATAGAAGGCCTCAGCCTCAGTTTCACTTTCAGTTTCTGCTAATAAAACTGGATATTGCAGAAACAACAACAGAAATCCGCCATTTTGTTTTGAAATTTGCATCTAAAGCGTTCAATGACACTGCTGCAGCAAACTGAATCGCTGCGCTGCAACAATTCAGCAGCTGCTGAGGATGTATTGAACGCGGCTCTGTTTGGATGCACTTACAGAAGAACTACATGTCCCATCCTATCACTTAGCAAAGACGCAGAGATTTTTATTGATGCGCAGGTGGGAGCCAATATTGGGCAGGCTGCGGGTCTTCTCGTATGCATCACTCTCACAACAACCCCCCCCCAGCACACTACAGTACACACAGTGCCAAAAGAAATCCAGCATTGTAACTTCATCTACATACATCAAATGTCACAATTTTCACGAATACGTAAAATCACAAAAAGGAAGAGCTATGGCAAAAATGCATGTATGACGAGTCGTGAAACCGCAAAGCTATACACAATCACATTGCATGAAAAAAGGACTAGATAAATCAGCGTATTTCTTTGCACATTAGCACATGCAAGTACATTATTATTATTATACAGGATTTATATAGCGCCAACAGTTTGTGCAGCGCTTTACAATATAACATGACACATACGTTTCGCTATGACGCGCCGGATGTGTCTCAGCTGCTCCTGCTCGCGTACTTTCAGATCAGACCAGCGTTTCCGGAGCTGGTCCTTCCCGAACAACTCCAAAATGGTGGTGCGTAGCTTGTCTAGGATACAATTCTTTCTAGCGTTCTTCTTCCTGCCGTAAGGTCCCTTACAGCAATCGTAATCCTTACGATCAAAGATCCGGACCAGCTCGAGCATCTCCTCAGACATATTGCTGGCCCGCTTCTTTCTGGGTGGTGGTGGTTCATGGAGAGACGATGCAGAGGTGTCAGAATGGCACTCGTCGTCTCTTGCAGCCATGGTGAATAATAATAACAATATTTTGTCCAAAAAAAAGTTGTCAAAAAACGGCTCAATAAAGTTACGACATCCGCGCGCACGCGCATGCGCGACCCGCGGACGAATCGGATCCGACCCAATTATGAAAATTCTTATCGGATCATTGGAAACGAAAAAAAATTAATACGCATTTACAAATGCAAAATTTACAGAATCAGCGATATAACCGATAATAGTAAGTCCAGAATTACCGAAATGGAACCGAAATCATGAATAGAGGGAAAATAAATTTCGATTTGACACATTTCAAGTCCATTCGAAAATTCCGAAAAATTTTCGATTCGGCTCGGAAAACTTTTCGGATTCGACTTTTTCGGATCTAAAAAAATTCGGAATTTCGGCCGCATCCGAAGACCCGAATTGGGAAATTTCGTGAAATTTCCGAAATTCCGAAACCCGAAACGCACATCCCTACCGCCGATGAGGCGGTTTGGTAGTGCGCCACCGTGGTCGGAACTTCCCTTACAAAACTGGGCCCCATAGCTGCTGGGGTCAGTATATATTAATGTGTGAGCTATTGGGGGCAGTATATATCAATGCGTGAGCTACTGGGGGCAGTATATATCAATGTGTGAGCTACTGGGGCAGTATATATCAATGTGTGAGCTACTGGGGCAATATATATCAATGTGTGAGCTACTGGGGGCAATATATATTAATGTGTGAGCTACTGGGGGCAGTATATATCAATGTGTGAGCTGCTGGGGGCAGTATATACCCGTGTGTGAGTTGCTGGGGGCAGTATATACCCATGTTTGAGCTGCTGGGGGAAATATATACCCATGTGTGAGCTGCTGGGGGCAGTATATACCCGTGTGTGAGTTGCTGGGGGCAGTATATACCCATGTTTGAGCTGCTGGGGGAAATATATACCCATGTGTGAGCTGCTGGGGGCAGTATATACCCATGTGTGAGCTGCTGGGCAGTATATATCAATGTGTGAGCTACTGGGGGCAGTATATATCCATGTGTGAGCTACAGAGGAAATATATATCCATGTGTGAGCTACTGGGGGCAATATATATCAATGTGTGAGCTACTGGGGGCAATATATATCCATGTGTGAGCTACTGGTAGCAATATATATCAATGTGTGTGCTTCTGGGGACAATATATATCCATGTGTGATCTGCTGGGGGCAGTATATACCCATGTGTGAGCTGCTGGGGGCAATTTATACCCATGTGTGAGCTGCTGGGGGCAGTATATACCCACGTGTGAGCTGCTGGGGCAGTATGTACCCATGTGTGAGCTGCTTGGGCAGTATATACCCATGTGTGAGCTGCTGTGGGCATGTGGGTTGTGCGTTGTATGAAAGGGGTTTATGGGTGTGGCCTGTGTAGGGGCCCCACTAACTTCTATTGCCCGGGGGCCCCATTACTTGTCAGTCCGCCCCTGCGCAAAGGATTCTGGAATATGTAGCTTCAAGTAGAGAGAGCCTAATGCAAACTTGCAGGAAGAAAACTACACCCCCCAACAGTGCTAAGGGGAGCCCTTGGTTTTCCAGGGAAGGAAGTGCACGTGTGGGGCAGAGAGAAGCCAGAGAGGAAGATGATGTGGACAGTCCTGTTTGGCGGATCGTGCTTTCAGCTGTCCTCATGCATCCAGCGGAGATGAGATCCGGTTGCCCTCGTGTGTTGCCAGTATCAGCAGGGAGCGTGATTGAGTGCATCCAGTGGAGAAGATATCCAGTTGTCCTCGTGTGCTTCCCGATCTAGAGATAGTGATCGAGTTACCGTTCAGTGGGGAAGGAGTGAGTGCATCTAACGGAGAGAGGTATTCGGCTACCCTGCGTGAGTTGATATTGCTAACTTTGTTGTACGGCCTAGTCCTGCTGCCCGCACAGTCTCTCCTCGAAGGAAGATAGTTGCAGTTACAAGCATAGGCATCTCTACAGGGGGCAAGGGGGGGCAATTGCCCCCTCTAGGTTATTCCTTGCCCCCCACGTGCCCCCCACCAAAAATCAGCATCCAGCTTCCCACACTTTTCGGACCGCGGTATCTCCGTTCCTGTGCATCGCATATGGACGTGTCATTGGAAAGGGCAGATTCTGGCCTTTCCAATGATATCCAACATGACCATATTCAGTGTAAAGTAAAAGTCATGAAACCTTAAATAAAAATAAGCACTTAAACGTAAACATTTTCACAGGGTTGAAATGGCTCAGCAGTGAAGTGGTTAATGTTCAGACTATAAATTACATTGTGTATTACATTAGTTTTTGCCTTGTTTTAGTTGTATATTAAGGGGTTAATGGGTAGGCTTCATCCCTCACAGTATACATTTTAGTTTTTCCTTGATTAATGGCATTTTAGGGGTTAATGGATTGGCTACATGCCTCACAGTGTATTCATTTCATGTTTTCCCTTGATCAATTGCATTTTAGGGGTTAATGGGTAGGCTAAATGCCACCATGTTTATTAAGTTTATTGTATTTCCCTAGGTTTATGGCATTTTCGGGGTTATTATGGAAGTTAGAATCTAAAGGGTCTAATGGTCTTTAGATCCTCTGCTTTTCGTCACATTTCGGGGAATTAATTTTGCCGAAAATAAGGTGAATTCCCTATTTAGGGAAAGGTCACTGTAATTTGCTAAAAGTGGAGTTGCTGAAGCTGCAATCAGACATTCAGCGAAAACTGATGAATTGCAGCAAATAAAATATCGAATTTAAGTATCAGGTTAGTACAATAAAAAGGTATCATTGCATCACATTACTCTTGGGTTTTGGAATCTTATTTATATACTAGTTGTTAAGCCTGCCCGGAGGGCAGTCTATTGTCGTTGCCGCCAGCTCAGAATTCATGTCCACATATTTGGTTTTCAACGTCCTATCCAAGAGTAGCTCTCTATATAAATGCGTTTGTAACGCGTCCGTCGCCGTCCCATCCGCAACAGGAGGGCCAACTGAGCAGCTCTGATGGGTGCACGCACAGCTGACAGCGCATTACAAAGGCATTTATATATTAGAGCAGGTTCCCCTTCCCTCTTAGATTGTAAACTCATGGAAACACGACCCTCTTAGATTGTAAACTCACGGAACAGGGCCCTCAGATTGGAACTCACAGGAACAGGACCCCTTAGATTGTGAACTCGTGGGACCCCTTAGAATGTAAATTTATGGGACACCCTTAGATTGTAAGCTCATGGGATAGGTCGTAAACTCATGGGACCCCCTTAGATTGTAAACTCATGGGATAGGTCGTAAGCTCATGGGACCCCCTTAGATTGTAAACTCATGGGACCCCTTAGATTGTAAGCTCATGGGAGCAGGCTCAAGGTGGTGGGGTGCCCAGTTGCAGGGAGGCCAATACTTACCTTGTTCCAGCGCCGTGATCAAGTCCCCAGGTTTTTGCCGCGCTGGTTTCGACATGCGGCGCCCAGAGCCTCCCCTGCGCCAGCCGCCGGGGGAGACTCAGGGCAGGTGGGATCCGTGAGGGACAAAAAAATAAGCCGATCCGCTGTGCGCCTCTCCAACGGATTTTTGTTGTCCCTTGCGCATGCCGGCTGTGCGCATGCCGCGGCGGTTGGATGTGCGTGCACCCAGCAGTACGCTGGTTGCGTGCGCATTTGAAGACAGCGGCTGTGGCTTTGTAGCAGAGATAAAGCCACAGTGTGGCATAGTATTGATTATAGGGTTCTGTGTAATAACAGACCTAGGATGCAAAAAAGTGAGATGGTGGTCATTTGCATATCCTACTCAGAATTCCTTGCTGCATATGGGGAATGTGGCACAGGAGCTCTGGGATACAATTCTTTGAATTGCTATGATGTGCAGGTGGCTTCTGCAATAATAAACATAACTAATTATAGTGTGGAGGCTTTTTATCTCGCTTTTAGTCCTCCACCACAACCCTTGTATATATATATATGTAAATATATATAACTGTAACTGGTACCACTCACATGATTGTGAGCCTCTATATCAGGGACATGCAGTGAGGTCAGTGGCTGGTGAGGCACTGGTTAGCATCAGAGCCAGATATACACAGATATTAACTAACTTTCTGCGGTTTGAGTTTAGCTTTAAATTGTCTTTTACTCATTTACTGGTACCCACAAATATTATGTACTGTTTTTCTCACCATTAAAAGGACTTTCTAACGATACCATTATTTTCATCATATCATATACTTTACTATTAAAAAAATAATATAATGCGATAAACGTCTTTTCTGTGCCTGTGACTGTCATACTGTGTATCCGCCACTAGAGGGAGTTGCCTGTGCCTGTCATACTCTGTATCTGCCATTAGAGGGAGCTGCCTGTGCCTGTCATACCCTGTATCCACCCCTTCTGGTCAGAGGCCAGCCTGCAATGCAGGAGGTTTTTTGAATGCCTTGGACCAATGGTGCTTTCCCATTGGTTCAAGCTATTCCATTGCTCTATCTGTGCCGTCACTAGTTTTTGTGTACCCCACTCTTCCCCCAACCCAACCCCCCCCCCCCCCCGCCCAACACACATGGCAGTATAAGGAGTTTGGTTGCTATTTTACTACTATTTGGAGTAATAGCTTACATTTTAATAAAAAAAATAAAAACAATCAGTGTTAAAAAGAAGCAACAGTAACATCTGAATATATCAAGCTTCATACACATTTTATGAATATGACTCGTCTGTGGGCATTTTACAGTTTCAATTTGTGTTAGTCTTGGCTTAAAATTGGCATTGGCCTCTTTCAATTTAGAGTAAAATTCCTCTCATCTCATGTTAGTATTAAAATAATAAAGTTTATAGCTGCAGAGGACATTTACACATCCTAGTAATTCAGAGAGAACCGCTTACAGAGCTACATTCGCCATATGCAACAAAGAACTCTGGTAGGATATGCAAATGAGATTCACAGCGTCTCACTTTTTTGCATCTAGGCTCTGTAATAACACAGAACCTGCCTTGTCCAATGCCATGCCTTATTAAATGGCTTTTTTTTAAGCAAAGACCAGGTTATGCAACCAGACACAATCACTCCTGTACAGTTGTTTCAGGCTCGTTTACTCTCATCAGCAGGAGATAGAATGTAACTGGTTGCTATTGATGCTTTGCCCCTAGGGTAAATTAGTAAGCATTTCAATTGTAGTGGAGGGCAAAAAAGTGAGATTAAAAGCCTCCACACTGAGGGCGGAGTCTGGACGCCGACCGAGCCGGACGCATGGTGTAGGAGCTCCTGCACCTAGCCGTCAAAACGGAGCATAGCAGCAGCACACAGATCAATTTGACCCACCATTTCGATTCCCCCTTACCGGGAGCATGCCGGGAACCACCCGAGGGAGCAAAAAACCGGATCCACCGACCCCTGTAGTGGCGCCAATTTTACAGCGCCGCGGCCTGGATGACAGCCAAGATGGCGGCCGGATCCGCGGCGAGGACACAAGTCTGGACTCGGTCCCAGGAGGGTCCCAACCAGCGTCTAGAGCCAATATATCGCAGATTCTGGCCAGGATGGGGGACATGCAAGCGAGTCTGGCGATGGACATTGCTAAAATAGCCACGGAGGTACGTGCTGAAGTGGGGGCCTTGGGCCTACGTATTGGAGAATTGGAGGAAGGCACGGGGGACCTCGTGGCGGCTCACAATGCGCTGGCGCGCACTACTGACACGTTATCTCACCGCATGGACCGTATGGAACTTGCTCTGGAGGATGTCGCCAATAGATCCCGCCGCAACAACATCCGCCTGCGGGGATTGCCCGAATCTGTACAAACACGGGAGCTACACGAGACGGTGCTGGGCCTTCTCAAACGCTTGGTACCAGAGGTGCCCCCGGCGAGGTTACTCATGGACAGGATTAACAGAGCCCTGAGAGCTCCCCGGGCTGACTCCCAACAGCCTCGTGATGTCATATTCCGCCTTCATTATTACACAGTTAAGGAGGAAGTCATGCGTAAAAGCAGAGACGTGAACCTGGTGTATGAAGATGTGAAACTCGCTCTGTTTTAGGACCTGGCACCGGAGACCTTGCAGCGTCGAAGGGCCTGGCGCCCCATCACAGCCCACCTGGGCCGTCATAACATCCGCTATGCCTGGGGCTTCCCGTTCAAGCTCTTGGCCTTCGCTGGTGGTAAAACCTCCACTCTCACCCTACAGTCAGACCCGCAGCAATTCTTCACCCGCCTGGATTGCCCCCCTTTACCGGACGCGAGTAACCTGCTCTCGTCCCCCTCCCCGGCACCTCAGCTTACACCGCGCTGGGAGAAGGTGCCCTCCCGGATTCGAGAGGAGGGGGACAGGGATCCCGGCTGAGATGATGGGGAAACCTCGGTGGTGATGTTGATTTTTCTCTTTTTGTTTACTTGCCCACATGGTATCAGGTGGTTGCATTAGCTGAGTTGTGAATGTTCCCCAAGTGCTATATAACCCTGTAATGTTCGGCTGTTAATGTTCATGATAATGGTGGGGATACTGTCGTTGTTGTAAAGTTTCGTAATGCTGTTTTTAGATAGTTTTTTCATGCTCCTTTACTTGCTTGGTGACGTCCGTTCTGCGATCCTACTGGTCTTCAACCAGGGTCGCGTCTCCTTTCTGACCATCCCCATGGTCGTTCTGGCAATGGATAAGTCCGGAAGTTTTTTCTCTCCTTTTTTCTTTATGTGTCTTCTTCTCCTCTCTCATCTTTTCCTCCCCTCCCAGTCTTTTACCCCCTTTGTCCCTCTGTCTCCTTTCCCCCCATTGGGGTCCTCAGGGGTGCCGCCCTGTCCTTTGTACCTGATCTGGCCTGCCCGTGGCGTTCCCCTCCACTCCGCCCATGATTCCTGAATGCCATATTTTGTCCCAGAATGTTAAGGGACTAAATTCCCCTACGAAGAGGAGATTGGTCCTCCGAGAATTAAAACGCGCACAATGTCAGATAGCATTCCTGCAGGAAACGCATTTTGCCCGGGCACGCCAGTTCAGTCTCACAGACCGCACCTTCCCACGCTCCTTTTTCGCCTCCAGCACCGGTAAACGCCGGGGGGTTGCGATTTTACTACATAAAGCATGCCAGATGACGCTTCAACATGTGGATAGAGATGATGAGGGCAGGTATATCCTAATCCGGGGGACAATTAATAATGTGGCTATCTCTTTGCTGAATGTTTATGCCCCCAACACCCCGGAAGATTCTTTCTGGGCCCATCTTACGACGCTCCTGCAGCTGACGGAAGGCTCCTTTCTGGTCATGGGGGCGGACTTTAACGCGGCCCCAGCGCCAGCAATTGACAGGAAATCAGGGGCGTTAGGTGCCAGACTTACGGCGTCTCCTCAGGATGCGATGCTAGCTCGGTTTATCCATGACACGCAGCTGCTCGACATTTGGCGACTCCATCACCCAGGAGACCACGATTTCTCCTTTTATTCTCACCCCCACTCCTCATACTCAAGGATAGACCTGTTCTTGTTGCCAACCAGAACGATCCCATTAACTACCCGCTCGGCGATAGGCTCCATTAGTTGGTCTGACCATGCGCCCGTATCTGTATGGGTGAGACTGCCGGGTTCTCGATCGGGTTGGTCCTGGCGACTCAACTCTTCCATCTTACAATCGGCTGCAGTGCTGGAAGAAGTGTCTGCCCACCTGGACAGATACTTTGAGGAGAATGACCTAGACGATATTGGTCCTGACTCCTTGTGGCTGGCCCATAAGGCGGTCATACGAGGTCACCTGATTCAGATTGGTAGCAGGCTGAAGAGGGAGAGGATGAGTCTGCTGGTGGAACTTCAGGAGAGGCTAGCTGACCGGAAGCAGCGCACAAGTCCTCTCACTCTCAGGCTGATTTTGATGCCCTGACAACTGTACGCCGGGAACTCCGGTCAGCCTTACTGACGGATGTGGCCCGGTCCTTAGCCTGGACCAGGCGGACCTTTTATGAATATTCTAACAAGGCACATACTATGTTAGCGCGCAAATTGAGGAACCAAACTAGATCCAAACTGGTGACCTCGGCCCATACGCCCCAGGGTTCGATCACTACTATCCCCAGCGAGGTAAACCAGATTTTTTACTGTACTTTAAGCAATTATATAACCACTCCCCGGATCACTCCCTCCGCAATCTGGAACATGTGCGGGAGGTGCAGGAATTCCTGGCCACGTGGAAAGGCCCGGAGCTCCCCCCCTCTTCTGGAGGGGTTGGGGTCAGAAGTCTCAGAAGCCGAGGTGGCTTCAGTGATTAAACAAATGAAACCCCATAAGGCCCCGGGCCCGGACGGGTTTACGGCTTTTTATTATAAAAAATTCTCTCCTCACTTGAGCAAATATCTAGTTAAACTATATAATGGAATTTTGGAGGGACGATCGGTGCCTCCGGATTTCCTCCGATCTGATGTGATATTGATTCCTAAAGAGGGCAAAGATCCTTCCTTCCCCCACAATAATAGACCGATCTCTTTACTGAATGTTGATTATAAGATATTTACGAAAATCCTGGCCAACAGACTAGGAGCACTCCTCCCCTCCATTATTCACCCGGACCAGGTCGGGTTCATTCCCACGAGGCAGGCATACGAAAATACAAGGAGAAACGTGGTCCTGATCGAGAGAGCTCGCGCAACGGGGACGCCTTCTCTGCTCCTCTCTTTGGACGCGGAGAAGGCGTTCGATAGGGTGGGCTGGCCTTACTTATTTCACCTACTGGAGCACTGGGGATTTCCCCCTGGCTTTTGCGCTGCTATCCGGGTCCTGTATAATTCCCCCCTTACGAAAATAATCACCACGGGGGCCTCCCCGGAATCTTTCCCCATAGGTAATGGAACGCGACAGGGTTGCCCCCTGTCACCCATGCTCTTCGCTCTAGCCCTTGAGCCCCTGCTGGATAAATTACGGTCCTCCACGTCTATCACGGGTTTACAGATTGGTGGGGAGGAATTCCTGGTGTCAGCTTATGCGGACGACCTTCTCCTGACCATCACGGACCCGGTCCATTCTGTGCCCCATTTGCTCTCCCTTCTTCGGGATTTCTCGGATATTTCCGGGTTTAAGATCAATATAGATAAATCTCGCGCGTTGCCGATAGGCATACCGAAACCGGAGGTCGACCGGTTGCGTCTCCTCACGGGATTTCACTTCTCCACCTCTTCTCTCACATATCTGGGAGTGAAGCTGACCAGTGATCCCGCAGCAATGATTAGAGCTAACTATGATGTACTGATCCAACGTCTTATAGGTGATATGGACACTTGGGATGCCTTTAATGTCTCCTGGGTGGGTCGTATTGCTAGCGTAAAAATGAATCTACTCCCCCGAATCCTGTACTTGTTCCAAACCCTCCTGGTGCCTGTCCCTCCGGCCTCGTTGGCGCATCTACAGTCCCATGTGGACCGGTTCATCTGGCATAATAAACGACATAGGGTGGCTAGAAGAGTGTTACATAGACCGAGGGTGGTGGGAGGCTTGGGAGTTCCGAGTTTGTTACAATATTATCATGCTGCCCAACTAGCACAGTTTGTTACCTTTCATGCACCACCTGGTACGCACCGTTGGGCGGACTTAGAGTCGCATCTCTTTGCTCCTGACTTGCCGCAATTCTATTTTTGGCTTCCCAAAACCTATCGTCCAATCCTTCGCTCCACCTGCACTGCCACCATTAACTCTCTCCAAATTTGGGACACTGTGAACCGTCGCTTCACTTTTGCCAAAGAACACTCAGCTATGATGCCTTTTCTCCGCAACCGACAGTTTCAACCGGGCCTATGCCCTCGACTTTTTGCAAATCTGGAGGACTTGGGCCTTCAGAGGATCCACCACCTTTACTCAGCGGGGGCACCGCTTCAGTTTGAGAACATCCGACAGAAAGGTCCGGTGGGACCAGCGGACTTCTTTCGCTACCTGCAGGTCATGGACTATGCGCGGACGCCTGAAGTCCGTACGGCCGCCACGTCTTCCTTGATGGCGTTTGAGGCTCGCTGTAATGACGCTCGCATCACGAAATCAATGATATCCTCGCTTTATGTCTCCCTCTGTTCAGGCTCTCCGATCTGGGGGGACCCAACTTATGTTGCACGCTGGGAGCGAGATGTGGGGGATGCCCTGCCCAGTGAAGAATGGGAGGATATTTGGGACAATGTGGCACACTGCTCCATCAATGTGGCCCATCAGGAACAGGCTTACAAGATGCTGTTTCGCTGGTATGTTACCCCCTCACAACTTTCTCACATGGACGGGTCTTCCTCTGACTTATGTTGGAGAGGTTGCGGCACTAAGGGCTCGTTCTACCACATGTGGTGGACATGCCCCCTGATCCGACGCTTTTGGCTTCAAATTCATGCTCTCATCCAAGAGGTCCTACAGTGTGGAGTGGATCTCGACCCATGGACATTCCTTCTTCACCGCACCCAGGACGCCCTATTGAGACCGGAGAATAAGCTGTTGCATAAAATGGTCTTGGCGGCTAGAAGAGCGGTGGCCCAAGGCTGGAGATCTGTGTCCCTTCCGTCTATGGCGCAGGTGCACCTTCGGATTAGAGATAACATGGACATGGATCGTTTATCGGCTCTTGTACATGATACCATGCCCCAACATAGTAAGATTTGGGACCCCTGGCTGGAGTTTGATGTGGGTTAAGAGCTGGACTGCTTGTTTTTCTGGCGGGTTATGATACCTGGGTTATGTACTCCTTTGGGGTGGTACCCTATCCCCTTCCCCCTCCTCCCCTCCCTATGAGGTCTCTTCCTCTCTCTTTTTCCTCCATGTTTGTGTTTCTTTGATCTTTTTCTTATCTTTTCTTTTACCCCCTCTTCGGGGTCTCCCCCCTGCGGTCCTTTGGCAGGGGCTCCTCAGGGCTGACCAGTGGCAATCTCTAAAATTGTGGTTTTGTGATAAGATGCCCTTTTTGTCTTTGAAAAATGGAAAATAAAGAATTATAAAAAAAAAAAGCCTCCACACTGCAAGTAATACATTTTATAGCTGCAGAGAACATTTAAACATCCTAGGCTAGCAATTCAGAAAACTGCTTACAGAACTCTTGTGCTACATTCTCCATATGCAGCAAAGTATCTCGACAAGCAAAATACAGGTACCCTTTGTAGACAAGTCTTTCCTGTTCCTCCACAGAGCTTTATCGCCGCTGCTGTTAGTTTGGGTAACAAAAATCTTCCACCTACAGGTCTTACCAAGTGCAGTAGCTTTTCTACAAAGTGCTCTAGTTTTCAGATTCAAGTATTTAGTTTAGTGCTGAAGAGGAGGGGCAATGGGGATAGATATCACCTTACAGAGAGATGGTGAGAGTAAACAAGAAAATGCATGTTTCAACTAAAAAGATTGGCAAAATAAAATGAAATAAAGAGAATCATGAGGCAGTTTGTTCATAGAATATATTTCCGGTCATATTGAACAGTACAAGAATACCCCATTAAAGTTATTGAAGTTCCCTAACCGTTTATCTTTCTCACCGTTTAAGTCTGGGATTAGAATTAGGTTTGGGATCAGCCTAAATATATTCCCACTATAACCCTAACTTTAACCTAAAATGCACTCAACATCTCTGCGACAGATCTCTGTACCCCAACAGGGTCGCATCTGTCACGGTCGCCTCCTTGCAGGACCATCCCCATGCCTTCCTCCAGTCCTCAGATGAAGTTTAAGGACCAGGACACAGAGAGCATGTTAGCATCCCCAGAGAAATAAAACGAGGCTGTAGATCTGTGGGTCAGGATTGAACAGACAGAACTAACACACTTTCAGGAAGGGCTAGAGACAATGGAGTATTACACCCTGGCGCCCCCCCCCCTTCCAGCCATGTCCAGACATGAAACAATATGATGTCATGTAATCACCGGCCTAGCAACAGAATGTCTGAATACATTAGATAACAGAGTAGAAGATTACATAACTTGACAATCAGAGACCACAGTAATTTATATAAATTACAGTAACAGTAATCAGATAATGGGGCAATATTCGCTTGACAAACAATATTAACAACTCCTCAGATATGCAACAGATACATATGTACCTTAACAATAGACCAGTGATGTCCAAACTCCAGCCCCCAGATGTCCATGAACTTCAACTCCCATGCTTCATCCATGTAATGCAGTCAGAGATTTCTGGGAGTTGTAGTTCAGGAACATCTGGGGGGCCGGAGTATGGACATCCCAGCACTAGACATTAACATTATTCATTCATAACTCAGATTACATATACAAAAGAGAGGGCAAGGAAGTGACACAGAACATCCGGCCTGCACCTCCCAAATACATCTCCAGATCCATGCACCCCAAGTCCAAATGACATGCGTTGAAAGGGAATCAGGCCAGAGACAGGCCGCCATGATGTCCCAGGCGGACATCTTAACCAGCAATTTGGTTCACGTGAAATGTACATAGCGACTATTAGCTGAATTAAGACAAGTTTGCATAGAGTCTTTGGAATTCCTTAAACTAACAGGCAGAGCAATTAAATTAACAAGATCCGGGCAGATGCTGGCAGAAGTGGCAGGATGGAGATTAGTTACATCAAGGTGTGGAATGTCTTTGTATTCTGAGAGGGGAAGGTACAGACCCACGTGGGGTGGGACAGTGTCACCATGGGGTGGGCTACTTGGGATGTACCCGATTATCTATTCAAGGTATAAAATGCTATGTTTGGATGTAAACGGGGCTCAGTCTTTGCGATTCAATCCTGTCTGAGCATCTGTGACGTCACAATAAAGTTTGCCTTTCCTGAAGAGACTCGTGTCCAGTCAGTCATTATCCGCGCCGGCCTGGTCTTCTCCCGAGTGAGCCAGGTGGATTCCGGTAACATTTCTGGGGGCTCGTCTGGGATCCGACCAATTCCGATACGGCAACGGCTGCTGGACAACGTAGCAGTCTACTGCAGGTGCGAGTGATCCCGAAGGTTGGGCGTCCGTTGAAAGTGAGCTGACTTCTGCAAGGCGCCAAGCGGGATTTCCCATAACGTGGACCTCAACTCGTCCCAAACGGACCCGACCCGGGAAGCTGAGACGCCATTGAGTCCGAGGAAACAGCATTCAGCGCAGCGATTGGAAAAGGTACCATATTGATTATAAACCGGTAGAGAGTAAAACGCCCGGCCATAGTTGGGTAAGGGGACCCCCGTACACGGTCTCATTGGTATACCGGACCCGCCGCCAAAAGCACGGGAGCCAGTTAGTTGCACCTCAATGACTACTGGTTAGCGCGTGACTGGACCCGGCGGGCTGGATATCAATTTGGTTTGTTTGTAATTGAATTGTGGTGTTGTATTGCCACGTGGTGCAGTGTTGATATTGTGATTTTGAGAACTGCACGTGTGTAAAAGAGGAGGAGAGATTTCTGTGGGTGGGCTGAGAGCCCCGCATAAGTGTTATTGCATATCCCAGTTAGATTAAGGGGCCGGCAGGAGAACTTTAGGGCTCCCGGGCCATTGGTAGCTGCAGATTAAGGGTGCTTGGGTGGGCGAAGAGCCCCGGAGCAATAGGAGAAGCAGACGTGTTGATAGGAATGGGATATGCATAGCTAGATAGAGCGAGAGGGATAAGATCTTTGAGAAAGTCGGAGTATTGTAATTATTTTGATTTCTGCTGAATGTATCTGGTATAGTACGTGCTGTGACTGCTGAGAGTGCTGTGAGTGAACGTGCGCCTACTTGCTTAGCAAGGAAGCAAATCTGAGAGTGGACCCTCGAAGTGCATTTCCGGACTGGGGCGACTCATCCGGTTACTGAAAGAGGAAGCGAATACGTCACGATTGAACTGTTGATTGAAATACCAGACTGTCAATTTAAGTTGGTTCGGTCAAAAGTGCTATTTACATTGTGAAGGAATTACTGCTGAAAAGGGTAATCATGGGTAACGAGTCATCAAAACCCAAGAAGGCGAAGGATGGTGAAACACCTCTAGAATATTTGGTGCATAATTTTAAGGGACTGTACGGAACGCACCACTATGGTGTAGGATTAAGTAAAGAAAAAATACAAATTTTGTGCACTATAGTCTGGCCAATATTAGTCCCCGAGTGGCCAGAGCAGGGATCTATGGATCCAGTGCTGATACAGAAGATGCACTCCCAGATCACCGGGAGATATGGACACCCAGACCAGTACCCATATATAGATATCTGGAGGTACTGTGTGAGAGATAAGAGCCATTTTGTAATGCTAGCAGGTCAAAATAACAAAAGGGTGTCCCCAGATAATATTAAATATCAAGATGAATGTAAACCTGTTGTTGGTAGAGCATCCCAAGGAGTCCGATTCTCTCCCGCCGCCTTATCCGTCCTGCTACGGGGTGGCCCGGCAGGCTTTGGATGCCGTGGCTGCGCAGGTGGGGTTGGGGGGCAGGCTGCTGCTAGTCCTTTGCTTGCTCCCTCGGCCCCGGCTGGTAGTGGTGGGATGGGGGAGGCTGAGGGTGGTGAAGATGGTGATCTGCCCACCGATAAAATCAAGGTGCCAGATGGGACAGTATATCGATTAGAAACTCCACAGAGGGAGGAAAGGAGAGATGCAGACCCCATAGTTGTAACCTGTGCTGATAATAATATTGTTGAACCCCGAGTAGTGTATCAGCATAATCCCAGTAAACTACAACTCCCATTATGAGAGGTGCCGGGTCCCCTGCTGGAGAATGGGGAGCCAGGGCCAACACAGTTCACGTACGTCCCGTTCACCACCACAGATTTGTTTAATTGGAAGACCCATACCCCTCCCTACTCTGCAAATCCTGCAGCCGTGGCTAGCATGATAGAATCTGTCATGCTCACGCACAATCCCACATGGGCAGACTGAGCAGCTACTGCTGACAATGTTTACTACCGAAGAAAGAGCCCTTATAAATAGCCCGCAAACTTTTATTAGTCCAAGCAGTTGAGGACAGTAAACCAAATCCAGAAGCATGGGCCGAGGAGCACTACCCTAAAACTGATCCCAAATGGCCATACAATACTGAAATGGGTATAACTCATCTTCAGAGTTACTGGGCGGCAGTGTTAATGGGAATAAAAGCGGGAGGAAAGATGCCCACAAATATGGGAAAAATAGCCGAAGTAATGGAAAACCCAAAAGAGTCCCCGAGTGCATTCTCAGAGAGATTGCTAGATGCATTCAGGATGTATAGCCCAATAGATCCAGAAGCAACAGAGAACCAACGACTAGTTAATTCCTCCTTTGTGAGCCAGGCCCAGAGAGATATACGCAATAACATACAGAGAATAGATGGGTTTTTAGGCAAAGGGATTAGTGAATTAGTGGAGATTGCTAATAAAGTTTATCATAACAGAGATCTAGAAGAGAAGCGGGAGGAGATACGAAGACAGAGAGGGCAGACCAGTGTAGTTGCCGTAAACATGGGAAGAGGTAGGGATGGGCATGATGGAGACAGGGGAAGAGGTAGAGGTGGCCAAGGCAGGGGTGCCCCCTGGAATGGATTGGGGTGCAATCAGTGTGCATTCTGTAAAGGTGAAGGTCACTGGCGCACTATTACTCGAGAAAAATGGGGGGGCACAGTGACCAGGCAGATTCAGGGACGTTAAATGGTCAAGTGACAAACGGGAGATATGAGCAAAATGATGCCGCTGGTCCTGGGTTTGTGGGTTTGGCGAGAACTTCTTTTGAAGGGCAAGGTGCATATTGACACAGACCTGGGCCCATCCCACTCGGTAATCACGAGCCCACGGTCATTGTAAGAGTGGGAGATAAAGATGAAGTTTTCATGGTTGACACAGGGGCTGAATATTCTGTTGTAATGCAGCCAATTGCACCACCGGTGGGTAATGAGGCTGATAAAATGGGTGCGTCTGCTAAATATCCATTTCTCGCATCACGTACAGTTGTGTTCAAAATTATTCAACCCCCAATGCTGTAAAGGGTTTTAGGGAATTTAGTGTACATTTGTAATTGTATTCAGAATGAAATCCTACAAGGACTTTTTAAAGAATCATATGCAACTAAAATGACATCAATTGGTTTTGTAATACAGTAGTAAATGTTTCTTTTGTGAATTCTTCATTGACACAATTATTCAACCCCTTAAAGACTACCACTCTGAAGAACAGAGGTTCATTCAAGTGTTTTCAATCAGGTATTGAAAACACATGTGGATGTCACGGAGCAGCAATAAAGCATAATAAGCACCAATTAGGCAGCTTTAAAATGACTGTGATACCCAGTGTCAGGGTGGCACCAGGCGTGAGCCGAGGTGGGACCCAAAGTTCAGTATAAATCCCAGACGCTGGGGTTGAACAGGTTAATGAAGACACTGGATACAATGAAGCAGGTAAATAAGGATATATTGAAACTGTAGCAGATGAAGAACACACAGGGCTTGATAACAGCAGGTATGGTGAATGTGCAGCACAGTAATCCAGTGGTCTCTCCAGGTACTACAGAATGGAGTGCACAGCAATAGAGGAATAAGCAGTCTCTGGTAGCAGAATGGTACCTGGAACCAACACAGTGGTTTACTTCAGAAACTGGATACTAGAAGGAACAGTCCAGGAAAATAAACAGCGGCAACAGGATCAGGCTTGCAGGGATGTTCAGGAAGGGGATCCTCTCAGTAGCAATGCAAGATGAACAATGCCAGATCGTAGAGGAAAGGGCGTGACCAGGCTTTAAGCAATCACACAGGTATCCAGAGCAAAAAGTTAACCCTTGAGTAGGTGCAAACAGTCTCCCAGACTAGCCACAGCAGGCTCCAAGGGTTGGGGCATGACACTCAGCTCCTTCTAGACATTTACTGGTGTGGTTACAAACATGGTGAAGTCAAGAGAATGGTCCAGGAAGACAAGAGAAGAGGTGATTACTCTTCACAGGAAGGGCAATGGCTATAAGAAGATTGCAAAGATGTTAAACATACCAAGAGAGACCATAGGAAGCATCATTCGCAAATTCAAGGCAAAGGGCAGAACTCCCAGGCGCACCCCTTGCTGTCTCCAAAGAATAAGAAGAGTCGACTGCAGTATGCCAAACGTCATGTGGACAAACCACAGAAGTTTTGGGATAGTGTTCTGTGGACTGATGAAACAAAATTAGAACTGTTTGGGCCCATGGATCAACGCTATGTTTGGAGGAGGAAGAACAAGGCCTATGAAGAAAAGAACACCTTGCCTACTGTGAAGCATGGTGGGGGGTCAATCATGCTTTGGGGCTGTTTTGCTTCTGCAGGTACAGGGAAGCTTCAGCGTGTGCAAGGTACCATGAATTCTCTTCAGTACCAGGAGATATTGGATGACAATGTGATGCAGTCCATCACAAACCTGAGGCTTGGGAGACGTTGGACCTTTCAACAGGACAATGATCCCAAGCATACCTCCAAGTCCACTAGAGCATGGTTGCAGATTAAAGGCTGGAACATTTTGGAGTGGCCATCGCTGTCACCTGACTTAAATCCAATTGAGAACTTCTGGTGGGACTTAAAGAAAGCAGTTGCAGTGCGCAAGCCTAAGAATGTGACTGAACTGGAGGCTTTTGCCCATGACGAATGGGCGAAGATACCCGTAGATCGCTGCAAGACACTTGTGTCAAGCTATGCTTCACGTTTAAAAGCTGTTATAACTGTAAAAGGATGTTGTACTAAGTACTAAGATTGAATGTCACTTGGGCTTTGAATAAAACTGATAATGATGTGAGCACAGAAAAGACATTTGTGGTTATTTCATTATAAATGTTATGTTATATTTGTCTGACCTACACGTGCCTCTTTGATTTAATTGTAAGCAAGATGACTGAATGATCAAAATGAATATCAAACTGGCCAAAACACTCAATTTCAGTGGGGGTTGAATAATTTTGAACACAACTGTAAATGCAGCCTGGGTGGACACAATGTAGAACACCAATTTCTGTATATGCCTGAATGTCTGATCCAACTCCTGGGGCGGGACATCCTCTGCAAATTGCAAGCCCAAATTACGTTCCTTCCCGGGGTCACACTAGATTAGACCTGCCTGAGAGTGGCGGCTCTGTTCGGCAGAATAATCCGGCCAGCCCAGAGACCAAACCAATAAAAATTGCAGTGATTATGCCTAGAGAAGAAGAATTGCGCACGGCACCAACCGTGCCAGGTGCACCAGACCCATACGCACTACTACTGGGCAGTCCTGGAGTGTGGGCGGAGGATAACCCGCCTGGCTTAGCAGTGAATATTCCCCCAGTATATGTTGATCTGAAACCTGGTGCAACGCCTGTGGCTCTACGACAGTATCACATTCCAAAGAAAGTCAAACAAAATATCCAGATACATTTACAAAGACTGAAAGATCACGGAATATTGAAATTTTGTGTGTCTCCATGGAATACACCGTTATTGCCAGTACAGAAAGAAGGGACTCAGGAGTACCATTCAGTCCAAGATTTAAGGGCAGTTAACGAGACTACGGTAACCTTACACCCAGTTGTCCCCAATCCGTACAATTTATTGGCATTAATCCCCGGAGATAAAAAATTCTACACGGTGCTCGATTTAAAAGACGCCTTCTTTTGCATCCGCCTTGCTCCCGCAAGCCAACTCCTTTTTGCATTTCAGTGGGAGGATTCCAAGTCAGGAGCGCATCATCAGATGATGTGGATACACCTTCCTCAAGGTTTCAATAACTCACCCACAACTTTTGGCTGCGCGCTCAGCCAGGACCTCCTGTCCTTCAACGCTCAGCCCGACAAAGTTGTCCTATTGCAGTATGTTGATGATTTATTGCTTGCTTCTCCCACAGAAAAAGACTGTTTATCAGCCACCAAGGTGCTTCTATTTCTGCTATGTCGAGCAGGGTATAAGGTTTACAGAAATAAAGCACAAATATGCAAACAAAGTGTAAAATAACTAGGTTTTCAATTAACAGGTGCACTGGGAGCTGAACGAAAGGAAGCAGTCTGCCATATACCCCAACCAAGACACGCAGGCAGACCCGTGAATTCCTAGGTGCTGCAGGCTTCTGCCGTCTGTGGATCCCCAACTTCACTGAGATTGCCAAACCCCTCCATCAAGCTACCAAGGGGGGAGAACAGGATCCATTCACATGGGAAGAAGAACAGATGGCCACCTTTCTAAAACTAAAGACCCTCTTAATGGAAGCCCCGACTCTGGGCTTGCCAGATCATAGCAAGCCCTTCCAGCTCTACGTGCATGAACACAACCAAATGGCAACAGGAGTTCTAATCCAGAATCTGGGGTCATGGCCAACGCCTGTGGCCTATCTCTCCAAACAACTTGACCTTGTGGCCTGTGGCCTACCCCCCTTGCCTAAGAGCCGTGGCTGCTACAGAAATACTGATCTCAGAAGCTGACAAGTTGACCCTGGGACAAGTTCTCCATGTCAAAGTACCACATGCAGTCAAAGCTCTGCTAGATGTCAAAGGCAGTTACTGGTTCAGCAATAGCTGGATGACGAAATATCAAGCAATGATGTGTGAGAATCCACGGGTTCATCTGGACCTCATCGCTACCTTGAATCCTGCTACATTACTACCTGACTCTAAAGAAGACCCAAATCATGAATGCCTTCAGGTCATGGAAGAAGTATTCAGCAGCAGACCAGATTTGAAAGACATACCCCTAGTCAAATACGACCTACAACTCTTTACTGATGGTAGCAGCTACATGTATGATGGAAAGAAAGTATCCGGCCATGCAGTTGTCATCAGGAACGGGAT
Source organism: Leptobrachium leishanense (assembly GCA_009667805.1). Taxonomy (NCBI): domain Eukaryota; kingdom Metazoa; phylum Chordata; class Amphibia; order Anura; family Megophryidae; genus Leptobrachium; species Leptobrachium leishanense. Next base: position 129,338,029 of record CM019072.1, on the reverse strand, counting down.
TCTAGAAGCATACTCCTTACCAGGCCACACATCAGCGCAACTAGCAGAGATTCTGGCTTTGACAAGAGCTCTGGAAATTTCCGAAGGCAAAAGAGTAAATATCTATACCGACTCCAAAAATGCCTTTATGACTGTCCATGCGCATGGTGCACTTTACAAGGAAAGAGGCCTTCTCTCTTCATCAGGGAAGCAAGTCAAATATTCTGCAGAGATCTCAGCTCTTCTGGACACCGTGTGGAAACCAAGTGCTGTCAGTATCATGCACTGCCGAGGTCACCAATAAGGTCATGACGAAATACCCAAAGGAAATAGATTGGCAGACCAAGCTGCAACAGCAGCAGCAAAGCCTTCAACTAATGATTGTCTGTCTCACCATCAAGTCACCAAGATCCTCCTCTGCAAGCAAGACAAAGATAGCTCCATGCCAAATTATGAATTCTATATGAACTGGAGAAGATACGATCCCAATGGTGAATTTATTGAGATTATTCTGTGCAAATGGGATGAAAACTTTGACTTACTGGAAGACAACCATGACTACATTCAGTGGCTCTTCCCCACTCATGAACAAGGCCGAAATTCTTACTCAAGACCACTGACTCCCCAAGAAAAGAGTCTTATGAGTAACACCTCAGAAATTCAGCAACGACTCCTTCGAGCATACAAGATGATGCTGAAGTTCTTCGGCGTAAAATTAGTGGGGGAGGATAGAGAAGAAGACACGAAAGTAATTGAAGTTGAACGAGCAGAAAATTTCGCCGAGCGTTTTGACAATCTGACAATCAACCCGCATAATAATTTGAGAATTACTCGTGTCCTGCTGAGCTTGGGAGAGCTAGGAGCTGAGGAATACCAAGCCCCACTGGTGAAGTTTCTCCTCAAGGAGATCCTTATAGAACATCGACTGCCAAACATGAAAAAGAGTGCAATGAATTTCTTCATGCCAGCTGTGAAAGATGTGCAGGAAAGGCAAGATTTACTGTACTTTGCCTGGCTACACTACCAGCCGAGAGAAGAATTCATGTGGGGAAATCAGGAGGAACTTGAAAAGTACAAGGCCCCACCTTCAATGATAGCCCCGTTACTGCCAGCTCCCTTGAGCGAATGGACGCCTGTGTATTTAGAAAAGGAGAAGAAATGGCTCTCAGAAGAACTGGGACAATATGGAGAAGACGGATGGTTCCAGTTGGTAAGCAACCAAATAGTCCTCCCTGCAACATTAGCCCCCGAAATTCTCAGAGCACTTCATGCAAGCACTCATGGAGGAAGGGAGATGATGGAACAACAGTTAGAACTGCATTTCTATGTTCCTGGTCTGTCAGTCATCTGCAAAACAATAGCCCAGCAGTGTGTGACTTGTGCCAAAAACAACTCAAGGACAGGCCCATCACAGCCTCCGGGAAAGCAGCCTGTTGGATTATCACCAATGGCGTCACTGCAAATAGACTTTACGGTGCTACCACCCTGCAAAGGATACAGGTACCTCCTCCTGATGGTGTGCACCCTGACAGGGAGGGTTGAGGCCTTCCCGACGAGGACTGAGAAGACGGCGGAAGTAGTGAGAAGCCTAATGAGAGAAATTATACCGCGCTATGGACTTCCGCTCAAAATTGGGTCAGACAACAGCCCAGCTTTTGTTCAGAACTGTTTGCAACAGCTTGCTCACCTTCTGGACATAACCTGGAAGCTACATACAGCCTACAGGCCCCAAAGTTCAGGAAAAGGTGAACGCATGAACAGAACGCTAAAGACTTTAATGTCAAAACTGTGTCAAGAAACGTCACTGGGCTGGTTGGAGGTGCTGCCGATAGTCTTATTGCATATTAGATGCAGGCCAACCCCACAATTGAAACTAAGTCCGTACGAACTCATGTTCGGGTGGCCTACTCCCTTGATTAATGGTCTAAAGGGGGACCTTCGAGCATTGGGTGAAACAAAATTGAATGAGCGTTACTATTCGGTCAGTCAATGCAGAAACTGAATACTTGGGTGGGAGATAATCTACCTCATTTCTTGTATCCCCCATTGCATAAGTATTGTCCAGGTGATTCAGTATGGGTGAAGGAGTGGAAGAATGACCCATTAGGCCCAAAATGGAGGGGTCCTTACCTTGTCCTGCTATCCACCCCCACAGCAGTGAAGGTTGCAGAGGTGGTTCCGTGGATACACCATTCAAGACTAAAGGTAGCTGCAGCCAGTCCTGATCCAGAGTGGAAAGTCGTCCTCAGCAAGACCAATCCACTCCAGTTGAAATTGACAAAAGCTGCAGTTCCACATACTTAGGAGAGTCAACAAGTGGGTGTCTTGAAGGCCATAATAATGCCTGACCACCTGCCAATGCTGGAGAATGGGGAGACCCGAAGGGAGACCTCAGGGGAACTTTTTGAAGAGATACCCCTCTCTGAGCCCCAATCTGGGGTGCCTCTCACTTTAGTGGTGGTAGGGGGGAGGGCTACGGTGTATGTGACTATTAAGAGGATTGTTCAAGCTATTTTGACGCTGGGGCAATCCTGGTGTTGGTACTGTACTTTGCCACCTTTATTTCCGCCCTTTTGAATGGTGGGAAGTGCCCAAAGACAACAGAGAGGGTGGATATCTCTCACATCTGGAATGGCACTCACCCCATCGCAGAGAATAATACCATGTGGAGACAAAAACGCAACCTGGGGCCCATGTCTACACCAAGAGGTCATCTGTTGATAAAATTTAAATATGCATACGCGAAGAAATCAGGACAAAGAACATGTTGGGTGTGCAGCAGATTGCACCCAGAGACAATCTACATCCCCTTTGCTGTAATTCCTATGAACTTGAGTACATTTTTAGTCGGAAACATTGCGATTCATAGTATAAATGACCCGCAGATAAAGCCAGATGAAACGTTGCCAAATTATCCGATAACAGGGCCCACATATCCGCCTGATTGGTGTTTCCAAATAGGAATGGATAATCTGAGTATGAATGAGAGCCCGTGCCAGTCCAGTCGGTTTAATTTTACTGCACACACAATTAGGTCAAGAACGGGACCTGGGATGTTTGTGGTTAAGCCACTCAATGGAACAAAAACTAACAATAGCTAATGTAACAACGACTAGACAGAATGCAAAAGACCTCTTGCTACGACTGGTAAGGATGATGATTGAGGTCCACAAGATAACACGTCATTTGTCCCCATTTATACTGACGGGAGGATACCAGGTGTGTTGCGGGAGTGTATGATACACGTGGGTACCACCTACACTCAATGGGATGTGTTACATAGCTACAGAGCCGTAGCTAGCTCCTTTTGCACCCGAGGCAAAAACAGAAAATTGTGCCCCCCCCACATAATTTTAAAAATCAGAGTCCCCGACCAGTGGCGCAGTGCTGAGCTCCTGGATGCTCCCCGCGACCAGAAGCAGTGGATTGGACCACCCTTTGTACCCTACATATATAGTGCACACTTAGTACATGTACAAATACAATACACACAGAATACATGCACATAGCAAAAGAACATATAGCATAATATACACCCCCCCAGAATAATATACACAGCACTGAGCCCCCAGACTATTTTCCCCAGTTCACATGGATATTATTGACCCCAGCTCATATGGGTATATATTGCCCCAGCTCTCATGGATATTGCCCCAGCTCTCATAGATAATGCCCCAGGTCTCATGGATATGCCCCCCAGCTTATGGATATTCCCCCCAGCTCTATGGATATGCCCCCCAGCTCTCATGGATATTGCCCCCAGCTCTCATGGATATGCCCCCAGCTCTCATGGATATGCCCCCCAACTCTCATAGATATTGCCCCCCAGCTCTCATAGATATTGCCCCCCAGCTGTCATGGATATGCCCCCCAACTCTCATAGATATTGCCCCCCAGCTCTCATGGATATTGCCCCAGCTTATGGATATGCCCCCCAAGGTCTCATGGATATGCCCCCAGGTCTCATGGACAATGCCCCCCAGTTTATGGATATGCCCCAGCTCTCATGATAATGCCCACAGGTCTCATGGATCATGCCCCCAGTTTATGGATATGCCCCCCAGCTCTCATGGATATGCCGCCCAGCTCATGGATATACCCCCCAGCTCTATGGATATGCCCCCCAGCTCTCATGGATATGCCCCCCAAGGTCTCATGGATATGTCCCCCAGGTCTCATGGATATGCCCCAGCTCTCATGGATATGCCCCAGCTCTCATGGATATTGCCCCAGCTTATGGATATGCCCCCAAGGTCTCATGGATATGTCCCCCAGGTCTCATGGATATGTCCCCAGGTCTCATGGACAATGCCCCCCAGTTTATGGATATGCCCCAGCTCTCATGATAATGCCCACAGGTCTCATGGATAATGCCCCCAGTTTATGGATATGCCCCCCAGCTCTCATGGATATGCCGCCCAGCTCATGGATATGCCCCCCAGCTCTATGGATATGCCCCCCAGCTCTCATGGATATTGCCCCCCAGTTCTCATGGATTTGCCCCCCAGCTCTCATGGATATGCCCCCCAGCTTTCATGGATATTGCCCCCAGCTCATGGATATTGCCCCCAGCTCTATGGATATGCCCCCAGCTTTATGGATATGCCCCCAGCTCTCATGGATATTGCCCCCCAGCTCTCATGGATTTGCCCCCCAGCTCTCATGGATATTGCCCCCAGCTCTCATGGATATTGCCCCCAGCTCATGGATATGCCCCCAGGTCTCATGGATATGCCCCCAGTTTATGGATATGCCCCCCAGCTCTCATGGATTATGTCCCCAGCTCTCATGGATATGCCCCCAGCTCTTATAGATATTGCCCCCAGCTCTCATAGATATTGCCCCCCAGCTCTCATGGATATTGCCCCAGTTTATGGATATGCCCCCCAGGTCTCATGGATAGTGCCCCCAGGTCTCATGGATATTGCCCCCAGGTCTCATGGATAGTGCCCCCAGGTCTCATGGATATTTCCCCCAGGTCTCATGGATATTGCCCCCCAGGTCTCATGGATAGTGCCCCCAGGTCTCATGGATATTGCCCCCAGGTCTCATGGATAGTGCCCCCAGCTCATGGATATGCCCCCCAGGTCTCATGGATATGCCCCCAGTTTATGGATTTGCCCCCCAGCTCTCATGGATTATGTCCCCAGCTCTCATGGATATGCCCCCCAGCTCTTATAGATATTGCCCCCATCTCTCATAGATATTGCCCCCCAGCTCTCATGGATATTGCCCCAGTTTATGGATATGCCCCCCAGGTCTCATGGATAGTGCCCCCAGGTCTCATGGATAGTGCCCCCAGGTCTCATGGATAGTGCCCCCAGGTCTCATGGATATTGCCCCCAGGTCTCATGGATAGTGCCCCCAGGTCTCATGGATATTGCCCCCAGGTCTCATGGATAGTGCCCCCAGGTCTCATGGATAGTGCCCCCCAGCTCTATGGATATGCCCCCCAGCTCTCATGGATATTGCCCCCAGCTCTCATGGATATGCCCCAGCTCTCATGGATATGCCCCCCAACTCTCATAGATATTGCCCCCCAGCTCTCATAGATATTGCCCCCCAGCTGTCATGGATATGCCCCCCAACTCTCATAGATATTGCCCCCCAGCTCTCATAGATATTGCCCCCCAGCTCTCATGGATATTGCCCCAGCTTATGGATATGCCCCCCAAGGTCTCATGGATATGTCCCCCAGGTCTCATGAATATGCCCCACAGTTTATGGATATGCCCCAGCTCTCATGGATATGCCCCAGCTCTCATGGATATTGCCCCAGCTTATGGATATGCCCCCAAGGTCTCATGGATATGTCCCCCAGGTCTCATGGATATGTCCCCAGGTCTCATGGACAATGCCCCCCAGTTTATGGATATGCCCCAGCTCTCATGATAATGCCCACAGGTCTCATGGATAATGCCCCCAGTTTATGGATATGCCCCCCAGCTCTCATGGATATGCCACCCAGCTCATGGATATGCCCCCCAGCTCTATAGATATGCCCCCAGCTCTCATGGATATTGCCCCCCAGCTCTCATGGATTTGCCCCCCAGCTCTCATGGATATGCCCCCCAGCTCTCATGGATATTGCCCCCCAGCTCATGGATATTGCCCCCAGCTCTATGGATATGCCCCCAGCTCTATGGATATGCCCCCAGCTCTCATGGATATTGCCCCCAGCTCTCATGGATTTGCCCCCCAGCTCTCATGGATATTGCCCCCCAGCTCTCATGGATATTGCCCCCAGCTCATGGATATGCCCCCCAGGTCTCATGGATATGCCCCCAGTTTATGGATATGCCCCCCAGCTCTCATGGATTATGTCCCCAGCTCTCATGGATATGCCCCCAGCTCTTATAGATATTGCCCCCAGCTCTCATAGATATTACCCCCCAGCTCTCATGGATATTGCCCCAGTTTATGGATATAGAAACATAGAAACATAGAAAAATGTCGGCAGATAAGAACCTTTCGGCCCATCTAGTCTGCCCAATTACATGGATACTTTACCTGGATTTATCTTTTGTTTAGGATAGCCTTATGCCTATCCCATGCTTGCTTAAATTCAATTACTGTTTTGGCCTCTACCACTTCTACTGGAAGACTGTTCCATGTATCCACCACCCTCTCAGTAAAATAATGCTTCCTGATGTTACTTTTAAACCTTTGCCCCTCTAATCTAAGACTATGTCCTCTTGTTTTGCTATTTTGTTTCCTTTTAAATATACTCCCTTCCTCTACCTTGTGGATTCCCTTTACGTATTTAAATGTTTCTATCATATCTCCTCTGTCTCGTCTTAAAAAGTTTTCTAGTCTACTCTGTGTCTGTTGTAAAGTCCCTAAGCTTGACTTTCAGGAATCCTATGTGAGGTTTTAATAAGTTTCCTACATTCCACCCTTATATATTACATTAATATGCTATTATTAAAGCATCCTTTGGTAACTGCATATTGGTTTTTGATTGAGATTTGTAGAGTGGTGTATGTGAGGAACAAGATGGCTGGCTTTAAAATATCTGTGCAGGTCCCACCGAGACTTGAACTCGGATCACTGGATTCAGAGTCCAGAGTGCTAACCATTACACCATGGGACCTTATTCCATAAAATATCTGTGCGGGTCCCACCGAGATTTGAACTCGGATCACTGGATTCAGAGTCCAGAGTGCTAACCATTACACCATGGGACCTTATTCCATAAATGATGCCCCCCAGGTCTCATGGATAGTGCCCCCAGGTCTCATGGATATTGCCCCCAGGTCTCATGGATAGTGCCCCCAGGTCTCATGGATATTGCCCCCAGGTCTCATGGATATTTCCCCCAGGTCTCATGGATATTGCCCCCAGGTCTCATGGATAGTGCCCCCAGGTCTCATGGATAGTGCCCCCAGGTCTCATGGATATTGCCCCCAGGTCTCATGGATATTGCCCCCAGGTCTCATGGATATTGCCCCCAGGTCTCATGGATATTACCCCCCAGCTCTCATGGATTTGCCCCCCAGCTCTCATGGATATTGCCCCCCAGCTCTCATGGATATGCCCCCCAGCTCTCATGGATGTTGCCCCCCAGCTCTCATGGATATTGCCCCCAGCTCATGGATATGCCCCCAGGTCTCATGGATATGCCCCCAGTTTATGGATATGCCCCCCAGCTCTCATGGATTATATCCCCAGCTCTCATGGATATGCCCCCAGCTCTTATAGATATTGCCCCCAGCTCTCATAGATATTACCCCCCAGCTCTCATGGATATTGCCCCAGTTTATGGATATAGAAACATAGAAACATAGAAAAATGTCGGCAGATAAGAACCTTTCGGCCCATCTAGTCTGCCCAATTACATGGATACTTTACCTGGATTTATCTTTTGTTTAGGATAGCCTTATGCCTATCCCATGCTTGCTTAAATTCAATTACTGTTTTGGCCTCTACCACTTCTACTGGAAGACTGTTCCATGTATCCACCACCCTCTCAGTAAAATAATGCTTCCTGATGTTACTTTTAAACCTTTGCCCCTCTAATCTAAGACTATGTCCTCTTGTTTTGCTATTTTGTTTCCTTTTAAATATACTCCCTTCCTCTACCTTGTGGATTCCCTTTACGTATTTAAATGTTTCTATCATATCTCCTCTGTCTCGTCTTAAAAAGTTTTCTAGTCTACTCTGTGTCTGTTGTAAAGTCCCTAAGCTTGACTTTCAGGAATCCTATGTGAGGTTTTAATAAGTTTCCTACATTCCACCCTTATATATTACATTAATATGCTATTATTAAAGCATCCTTTGGTAACTGCATATTGGTTTTTGATTGAGATTTGTAGAGTGGTGTATGTGAGGAACAAGATGGCTGGCTTTAAAATATCTGTGCAGGTCCCACCGAGACTTGAACTCGGATCACTGGATTCAGAGTCCAGAGTGCTAACCATTACACCATGGGACCTTATTCCATAAAATATCTGTGCGGGTCCCACCGAGATTTGAACTCGGATCACTGGATTCAGAGTCCAGAGTGCTAACCATTACACCATGGGACCTTATTCCATAAATGATGCCCCCCAGGTCTCATGGATAGTGCCCCCAGGTCTCATGGATATTGCCCCCAGGTCTCATGGATAGTGCCCCCAGGTCTCATGGATAGTGCCCCCAGGTCTCATGGATATTTCCCCCAGGTCTCATGGATATTGCCCCCCAGGTCTCATGGATAGTGCCCCCAGGTCTCATGGATAGTGCCCCCAGGTCTCATGGATATTTCCCCCAGGTCTCATGGATATTGCCCCCCAGGTCTCATGGATATTGCCCCCAGGTCTCATGGATATTACCCCCAGCTCTCATGGATTTGCCCCCCAGCTCTCATGGATATTGCCCCCAGCTCTCATGGATATGCCCCCCAGCTCTCATGGATGTTGCCCCCCAGCTCTCATGGATATTGCCCCCAGCTCATGGATATGCCCCCAGGTCTCATGGATATGCCCCCAGTTTATGGATATGCCCCCCAGCTCTCATGGATTATATCCCCAGCTCTCATGGATATGCCCCCCAGCTCTTATAGATATTGCCCCCAGCTCTCATAGATATTGCCCCCAGCTCTCATGGATATTGCCCCAGTTTATGGATATGCCCCCAGGTCTAATGGATAGTGCCCCCAGGTCTCATGGATATTTCCCCCAGGTCTCATGGATATTGCCCCCAGGTCTCATGGATATTTCCCCCAGGTCTCATGGATAGTGCCCCCAGGTCTTATGAATATTGCCCCCCTGGTCTCATGGATATTGCCCCCAGGTCTCATGGATAGTGCCCCCAGGTCTCATGGATATTGCCCCCAGGTCTCATGGATAGTGCCCCCAGGTCTTATGAATATTGCCCCCCTGGTCTCATGGATATTGCCCCCCAGGTCTCATGGATATTGCCCCCCAGGTCTCATGGATAGTGCCCCCAGGTCTCATGGATATTGCCCCCCAGGTCTCATGGATATTGCCCCCAGGTCTCATGGATATCGCCCCCCAGGTCTCCTGGATATTGCCCCAGCTCACCTCTCCTTGCCGGCGGACACTTGCTTCCTGCTTGAATGGCCGCTGACAGGAAGTGCAGCCGCTCGCACTTCCTGTTAGCGGCCGTTCAAGCAGGAAGCAAGCGGCCGCCGGTAATCATTTCGGGCTGGGCGCTTCACAGCTGTGAAGGGGCGCAGCCATGGCTCGAGAGCTGCTGGAAAGCTGCGGGAATGCAGGTTCCCGCAACCTGCGTTCCCGCAGGACTCGAGCCATGGCTGCGCCCCTTCACAGCTGTGCCCGAAGCAGGCGCCTCACTCGCCTCTCCCTTCCTACTGCCCTGCATAGCTAGGATGATTCCTGTCCAGAGGGTACAGGGCGATGACACAAAACCTTACACTACACTACATCCAGAGATACCCCTTGGTTTTTGAGAAACAGAAGCGGGAGTTATTTTCCCAGGGAGATCAAACATGGGCATGGTTTCCGGCATGGACTGGCTGGGGAATTGAGTTGATGAAAAGATTGAATAACTATTCTGTGTTGAAGGATGAGATTTTGAATATAACGAGTAAGGATATCCAATTGTTGAACCTTGAATTGCGTGAAATTCGAAAGTTGTAAATGATACACGATATGGCATTGGAACAGATACATGTGAACAGATACATGTGAAATGACTATGCATTACGAATGTTGCACTTTTATTAGAAACTCATCAGATGAAGTCCCTGACTACTGCCAGGTAATCCAGGATCACCAGGAGAAAGTTTTTCAGCTACAGAACAAGGCTAGACAGATTGTGGCAGAAGGCTGTAACCCTTTTCGAGGGTTTGGGTCATTCGGAGATTGGTTTGGATCCATGCTGGGATTTATTTTACGGATTGGATCCATGATAATGATGATGATAGTGATCTTGGTAGTAGGGATGCTGCTATATCGCATTGGGTTATGCCTACAGCCATTATGTAAGAAGGTCTTGACACCCACACAAAAGCTACCACTGATGATTACTCCTGATTTGTTCCCAATGAAGACGGTGCCCCCAAAGTACAAGGTGTTCAATAATGAGACTGGTGAAGTTTAGTGGCTAAGGGTCTCAGGAAGGAGAACCTGAAACCCTAGCCAAGGGGGGAATGAAAGGGAATCAGGCCAGAGACAGGCCACCATGATGTCCTAGGCGGCCATCTTAACCAGGACTTTGGTTCACGTGAAATGTACATAGCGAATATTAGCTGAATTAAGACAAGTTTGCATAGATTATTTGGAATTCCTTAAACTAACAGGCAGAGCAATTAAATTAACAAGATCCTGGCAGACGCTGGCAGAAGTGACAGGATGGAGATTAGTTACATCAAGGTCAGAGAGCTAGGGGCCAGAACAATGATGAATGTGAAGCCAGCTGGGGCCTTATCAGTAATATACAATAAACAAGTTCCAGGGAGGTAGGCACAAACAGGATTTGGCCGTGGCCGAGTGTTAAATTCTCTAATTGTCAAAATACTGTGAAAGCTGCCAATTTATTGCCAATATGTGGAATGTCTTTGTATTCTGAGAGGGGAAGGTACAGACCCACGTAGGGTGGGACAGTGTCACCATGGGGTGGGCTACTTGGGATGTACTCGATTATCTATTCAAGGTATAAAATGCTATGTTTGGATGTAAACGGGGCTCAGTCTTTTGCATCTGTGAAGTTCGCCTCCTGAAGAGACTCGTGTCCAGTCAGTCATTGTCCGCGCCGGCCCGGTCTTCTCCTGAGTGAGCCAGGTGGATTCCGGTTACAGCGTCACAGTCCCTTACTCTGCTCTTATGGTTGAGCCTCCACTAATAAAGTTGCTAAGGCAGTGAAATTACAATTGTATGATTATTTTTTTGAACGGACGGATGCGGATACAAGTAGGCCCAATGCCACTGGTGGACATATAGGTAAAGTAACCACTCCAGCGCCGGCCATTACTGCAGTTTCTTCTGCATCTGTCACCTGCAAGATAAAATATATATAATGTTAAATGTCTCAGATCAGAAACAGCACATAATGGAATATGCAGGATCTTCAGAAATGGCACAGAGTAACACTACCAGCATAAACTGTCCCTAAATAGTAAAGAAAATAAGAGGTTGTGTACATAACAGGCTGAAGAGAATCCACTCCATGCAGCAATTCATTGATCTCCTCCATATAGAAGAAGAAAAAAAAGATCCTGCTTTTTCTTTTCAAGCCAGTAGCAATATATTATTAAAGCGCTCTCTGTTTACACATTTATTGTTTAAAATACACATTAATAACTCTGCAACAACAAAAAACAAAAACAAATTGACTGTAGTGTCATTAAGCATTATTGAGGCCTAATGATCTGTCAAATCAAATGTTTTAATAAACCCTGATATTCATAAGTAATATACACAAAAACACTATTACACATCTATATTTACAAAACTGTCACACTCACACACACAAATTCCCCATACTGACACAGTAAACCATTTGGCTAAAGAAATTGGACGCTAGATATCCCTTATACCTGGACAAGTATAATTAGAAACATAGAAACATAGAAAAATGTCGGCAGATAAGAACCTTTTCGGCCCATCTAGTCTGCCCAATTACATGGATACTTTACCTAGATTTATCTTTTGTTTAGGATAACCTTATGCCTATCCCATGCCTGCTTAAATTCAATTACTGTTTTGGCCTCTACCACTTCAACTGGAAGGCTGTTCCATGTATCCACCACCCTCTCAGTAAATTAATGCTTCCTGATGTTACTTTTAAACCTTTGCCCCTCTAATCTAAGACTATGTCCTCTTGTTTTGCTACTTTGTTTCCTTTTAAATATACTCCCTTCCTCTACCTTGTGGATTCCCTTTACCTATTTAAATGTTTCTATCATATCTCCTCTGTTTCGTCTTTTTTCCAAGCTGTACATGTTAAGATCATTAAGCCTTTCCTGGTAACTCTTCTCCTTCAAGCCGTACACCATTTTAATAGCCCTTCTCTGAACTCTCTCTAAGATGTCTATATCCTTCTGGTAGGGATGCACCGATACCACTTTTTTAAGACCGAGTACGAGTACCGATACTTTTTAAAAGTACTCACCGATACCAAGTACCGATACTTTTATTTAATGTCATGTGACCGCTTTCCAATAAGAACAGACCATATAAAAATGCCCCCCGCTCACATGTATATCCCCCCGATATATATATATATATATTCATACTGCCCCAGCTCATGGATTTGCCCCAGCTCACTCATGGATTTGCCCCAGCACATGGATAATGCCCCAGCACACACATGGGTTATTATGCCCCCACAGCTCACACCATGAGTATGCCCCCCCAGCTCATGGATATGCCCCCACATGGAATATTGCCTCCAGCTCATGCATATGCCCCCACATGGATATGCCCCCTCATGGATATTGCCTCCAGCTCATGGATATGCCCCATCATGGATATTGCCTCCAGCTCATGGATATGCCCCATCATGGATTATGCCTCCAGCTCATGGATATGCCCCCACATGGATATGCCCCCACATGGATATGCCCCCTCATGGATATTGCCTCCAGCTCATGGATATGCCCCATCATGGATATGCCCCCACATGGATATGCCCCATCATGGATATTGCCTCCAGCTCATGGATATCCCCACATGGATATTGCCTCCAGCTCATGGATATGCCCCCACATGGATATTGCCTCCAGCTCATGGATATGCCCCATCATGGATATGCCCCCACATGGATATGCCCCCACATGGATATGCCCCCACATGGATATGCCCCCACATGGATATTGCCTCCAGCTCATGGATATGCCCCCACATGGATATTGCCTCCAGCTCATGGATATGCCCCATCATGGATATGCCCCCACATGGATATGCCCCCACATGGATATTGCCTCCAGCTCATGGATATGCCCCATCATGGATATGCCCCCACATGGATATGCCCCCACATGGATATGCCCCATCATGGATATGCCCCCTCATGGATATTGCCTCCAGCTCATGGATATTGCCTCCAGCTCATGGATATTGCCTCCAGCTCATGGATATGCCCCCTCATGGATATGCCCCCTCATGGATATTGCCTCCAGCTCATGGACCGCCCCCCCCCCACTATACTTACCTTCCTGGGCGCCGCCGAGAATGTCTCCGCGCGCCCGCTCGTTGGAAGGACCCCAGCCGCGACCACGTGATCCCGGCTGGGGTCCTTCCAACGAGCGCGCGCGCGGAGACATTCCCCGGCGGCGCCCAGGAAGGTAAGTATCGTCGCGGAGAGCAGCTGCAGGGCCTGTCTGAATGCTCTATCAGCATTCAGACAGGCCCTGCAGCTGCTCAGTGTGTTAATACTTACCTTCCTGGGCGCCGCCGGGGAATGTCTCGGGCGCGCGCGCACGTTGGAAGGACCCCAGCCGGGATCACGTGGTCGCGGCTGGGGTCCTTCCAACGAGCGGGCGCGCGGAGACATTCCCCGGCGGCGCCCAGGAAGGTAAGTATTGCGGAGAGTGCGGGGCCGGCTGTCCGAATGCCGATAGAGCATTCGGACAGCCGCCGCAGCCCCTCGGATACCGGAAGCCGGCTCAATGTCGGCTTCCGGTATCGAAAAAATATCGGGGGTACTGCACGAGTACCAAGTACTCCTGCAGTACCCAGTATCGGCCCCGATACCGATACTAGTATCGGTATCGGTGCAACCCTACCTTCTGGAGATACGGTCTCCAGTACTGCACACAGTACTCCAAGTGAGGTCTCACCAGTGCTCTGTACAGTGGCATGAGCACTTCCCTTTTCCTACTGCTAATACCTCTCCCTACACAACCAAGCATTCTGCCAGCATTTCCTGCTGCTCTATTACATTGACTACTTACCTTTAGATCCTCTGAAATAATAACCCCTAAATCCCTTTCCTCAGATGTTGAGGTTAGGACTGTATCAAATATTCTATATTCAGCCCTTGGGTTTTTACGTCCCAGGTGCATTATCTTGCACTTATCCACATTAAAACTCAATTGCCACAGCTCCGACCATTTTTTTAGTTTACCTAAATCATTTGTCATTTGGCTGATCCCTCCAGGAACGTCAACCCTGTTGCAAATCTTTGTGTCATCAGCAAAAAGACATACTTTTCCATTAATACCTTCGGCAATATCACTAATAAAAATATTAAAGAGCATGGGTCCAAGTACTGACCCCTGAGGTACCCCACTGGTAACAAGACCTTGCGCCGAATAAACTCCATTTACCACAACCCTCTTTAATTAATTAATTAATTAATTTCCTACCCACAATGTATGTTTTACATACTGCAAGGCAGAAATTTTTTCGTAATAACTGTAGACATGTGTAATCTTAGGCCGGGGTCTGACGAGCGTTTTTAAGAGAGGAAGGAAAATCCGTGAGAGTGGACCTTCCTTCCACTCTGAAGCCCATCGGGCCACCTCGCTGAAAGCAGTTAGTGTGCTCAGTGTTGCAAGGTTCGGTCCGCCTATGGAGCATCGCACTTTGCAGCCCAGTCGAATGTGCGTCGTAGCGCTTTAACGGGGAGGCTTTCAGAACATTCGCAACACGCCCGCTGTAGCGCGCGCACTACAGCGTGTGTCCGGCCCCCTCTAAGCGTCACAATGCTGCGACTAACGCTGGGAGGCACATCAATACGGGCGCACAAAGTACGCTCGTTTGATCCTCGGACTTATTAGTATAGCCACATACTATGCACATTTATAAAAACACATATTTGCTACATTTGCACTCATCATAAACCCCTTCACTACCAAGTGATTTTTGTTGAAAGAAAAAAAAATGCTATCATAACATCCCATATTTCAAATAAATGTTAAATATAGGGTGGAATAGAAGTTTTGCGCAGAAATTGTTATTCTGTGATAGTTTATTGTTAATTTTTCACGTATTTGTTTATACTTTGAGCTCTCGATGGTGTCCCTTATCTTACACAATTTCATTTTATATTTAAAGATTTTTATTATGCAAACAAAAAGATCACATCTTGATCAATATAGTAGGCCTCACAGGGCCAAATAGACATAGAAGACACATAAAACAGGGGAAAAGGTGTCTTAAGAGTACACAGCTGTAGTCAAGGACATGGCCTTAATCTCTGTAACCTAGAAAGTGGATGAGTCCGGAGGAAAAAAAACAAAAAAAAAAACCTCCCTTACACAAAAGGAGGGAGGTAAGAGGGGAACTGCCCACTATAACGTGACCTAGGTGGCTCACCTCGACAGCCCTAAGACAGTGGAGGGCCTGGCAGGCCACATGGCTAGGAGGAACCGGGGCCAAAAAAGGCAGACAGAGCCGCGGTAGCTGCCCAGAATGGCACACCTGGGCCAACTCCATGTTCCCACTCAAAAAAAAAAAAGGGGGGTGGAAAAAACTCCGGAACCCACGAAGTCCTCCTGGAGGCCTAGTCCCACAGAATGGCATTCAAAAAAAAAAACAGGGGGAGGGGGTAATAATCAAATACAGGGGAGGTAAAAAAAAAAATAATACTCAAAATTAAGTCCCAAAACACAATCCAGACATCATCAAAAGTGGGGCAAACAGTTCCAGGAGGCAAACAGAAAAACAATCGGCAAGAGGGAAAAATAAAAAAAATTACAAAAATGGGTGGTGGGGGGGAACAGATCCTTCATCCAGGCCTGCGGAGCAGCCGCGATCCCCAAGGCAGCCACCACAGCCCGCTCCTCGTCCAGGGTTATTTTACACAATTTCAAAACGGGGTCTGCATTATTATCATTCAGGCGGAAAAGACCTTTGTGTTAGATTAATAAAATGTCCAGATCTCCTCTTTATGGGGATTTGTAGAGATCATAATGAGCAGTGAAAGAAATACCAATAGAATATAAAGCTATGTATTGAAATTACAGTAACGCCTTGTATCTGTACTGTACAGGGATTTACACTCATTATAACCCACAAATTGAATCCCTGTATAATCTATTTGAACTTTTTGTTGCAGTGAAGTTTAGGGCTGATTGTAAAGGAATTGGTTTGGAGGAAACTTGGAGAAGATTCTAGGAAGAGAAGAAATGAAAATAATATTTAAATTTGGGTCTATGCAACCCAACGGCCTTAATGTGGATTTTGAGCTGTGCCACTTCCTAGACTACCCCCCCCCATTATTATACCTCCCCCATTTCGACCCTTACTCATAGACAACATGTCAAAGACTGAACTCCTACTTATTCCTCCCTCCAATGCCTCCCCACCTCCTGACTTCTCTATCACGGTGGAGAGTATCACCATTTCCCCATCAAACCAAGTTCGCTGTCTTGGAGTTACACTTGACTCTGCTCTTTCCTTCATCCCCCACATCAAGTCTCTTTCCTCCTCCTGCCGATACCAACTGCGTAATATTTACAGAATTCGGCCATTTCTTACCGCTGTCACCACAAAACAACTCATACACGCCCTGGTAATCTCCCGACTCGACTACTGCAATAATCTCTTATCTGGCCTCCCTCTGTCCCGCCTCTCCCCCCTACAATCCATCCTGAACGCCTCTGCCAGGCTAATTCACCTCACCCGCCGCTCTGTCTCTGCCACTCCCCTCTGCGAGTCCCTTCACTGGCTCCCCATCCACTGCAGAATTAAGTTCAAAATCCTTATCCTTACCTACAAAACCCTCACTAACTCAGCTCCCCACTACCTGTCCTCACTAATCACCAAATACACCCCGGCCCGCTCCCTAAGGTCAAACAGTGACCTGCGACTAGCTTCTCCCCGCATCACCTCTTCCCATGATAGACTGCAGGATTTCTCATGCGCAGCCCCCACTCTCTGGAACGCTCTCCCTCGTACTGTCAGACTTTCCCCTAACTTCTCTTCCTTCAAACGCTCCCTTAAAACGTTCCTATTTAGGGAAGCCTACCACCCAACTCACTGACGCAACCATCAATCACTCTCACCTTACAGTCCTCTACTCCTGTTTCCAACCCCAACCTTCCTAGATTGTGAGTTCCTACGGGAATAGGGCCCTCATCTCCTCCGGTACTGTTTGTCAAATGTTGTTCAATGTATTGTAACCCTGTTTATACTGTGCTTATTGTACAGCGCTGCGGAATATGCTGGCGCTTTATAAATAAAGAATAATAATAATAATAATAATAACCCCCCCTCCAGCAATCCAAAATATCTCCTTTAAAATATCCCCTACAATGTAAGGGATTTTCACCAGACCCAACTTTCACCCGACCCATAAAACGCAACTCATAAAGATATATAGATTAATATTGGTCACTTAGGTCATTAAAAGGACCCCCTTTCTTCCCTCAATACAGCTATTACTGATAAAAATACCCAATAATCTTAATCGTCAATCCAAAAACATCCCATAACACCAAGGGATATTTATCAAAATAAAACCTGATTTACGTAACACACAATTTCCATATATATGTCACTCAGGTCATTAACAGCACATATTAAAGATTATAACCTGTGTATTATTTAAACTAAAATTAATATTTAGATACAAATAATCACAAATAAGGTTTCATGTTTATACACCAATAAGGAGCTAGATTTTATTTAGACACATTGGTGTCACTAATATAGTAATTTATGTATTTTTTTAAACCTCAATCAATATATGGGTGCAAATAATCCATCTAGGTCTAGGCACCAATAAGAAATCTCATTGGATATACTGGTGTCACTAATATGTACCTTTTAAATCGCAATCCATACATGAGTGCAAACAATCCATATTGGTCTAGGCACCAACAATAAAAAATCACATTAGATATACTGGTGTCACCAATATTCGAAATTCCTCCATTTATCATACCTCAATTATCGAAGAATCAATAAACAGACCTAGCTTCAGATCCCAGAACTGAAAGAGAAACGAACAGCGCACGGAACGAGAACAATGAAACGCAGGAGTGGAACGCAAAAGACTTCCTGCTCTCGGCGCATACGCATAACAATCTCACCAATACCAATGAAAATGAAGCTAAAAAGATAAAAGGACAAGACGCCGAGGATGAGTACAGACTGAAGAGGCCTATAGGTATCGGTGAAATGCATTTCTGTACCTGCTTTTAACGTTTTTCTATAGATTTATTTTAAAATACGTCAAGAAACTATTATTATTATTTTTACAATAAAGCATTTATCAACTTTACTCCTGCTCCAGCTTCCAATTTGTGGCAAAGGAGGAGACCAACAAGGGAGGTTCAGTGTTCCTAATATTTACTGATTGCCTGGAACCAAGGGCCTGGATATAGACACCAAAATCTGTGAGTACTATCCGTATTGCTGTACATTGTCTGCAACTGTTAAGGGTAATCTGCGCCATCAGGTGCTGTGACGTGCGGCACTTTGGACTCGAAGTACATGGGCCTAGAAATGTATTTGGGAGGTGCAAGCCTGATGTTTTATATTGTTTTCCTGCTCTTTCCTTTGTTAAAGTCACCCTGTATCTACAATTCTAGATGCAGGGTGTTTGTGTTTACTGTTACCTTCTCTCTGTATAGGGGGACCTCTATATTACTAGCCTGTCTTGTATAGCATACACCCTCCTGTAAGTAATGGATTCCGTTGTCTTCACATGCTTCCATCAACCCACACCCCCTTCTCCTCCTATGAAATCCCATTGTCCATTGTTTGAAGGTCCTGTGCAGTTATTTGATCTGTGATGTTATCTGTTTGGTTGTATGCAAAGGGGGTTGTTCCTTGGCTGTGTGTCTGTTTGAATAAACAGTCAGCTCTATTCTGATCAAACTTGAAGTCAGGACTCATGTTTTGGGGTAGCAGGTATCTTCTGCTCGCTGTGCCAACAAAAGGCTCCAGGTCTACAGCTTTGGCTTATTTCTGGCGGATGCTAGTCAGGCTCTCTACATGCACCTGTCTTTAAGCTGCGGCTAAGGTACTGGAGAAAGGCGTGAGAGTCACGAGGAGAACCCGGGTGACCAGCGAGGAAGCGGCATTTGACAGATGTCCCCCTGTCCGGGCACAGAGATCTGTTACAGGTGCATTCTCTTTCTCTTTGAGCCCTGGTCCCACACGTCAGAGGACAGCATCAGAGGGGAGACAGTGCCCCAATTTAAGACACTGGCTGCAAAAAAAAAGGTGTCTAAGTTTTTAGACATTAGGAAATGTGAGTAGAATATTTCCGGTAACTGCGGGTTTTTTTTTTTGAGAAAAGATTTTACCAGGAAGGATACATTGAGATTTCTCTTGTTTTCAAGTATGTCCTGGGTGGCGAGTATGTACCGTTAGGTGTCTTGCCCAAGGACACTTACTTTTCTAAGGCTCAATACTAGGCCCCCTGCTATTCACAATATTCATAAATGACCTGCCCAACGTCTGCAAAGCCTCAACTGTACATATGTACGCAGACGACACTGTGATCTATACCAGCAAACCAAATCTCCCGCAGCTGGAGGCCGTGCTGCAAGAACAATTCACAGAGGTAGAAAAGTGGATCAAAAACAACAAACTTTTTTTAAATACTGACAAAACTGTAACGATGCTCTTTGGAACAGCACCTAAACTACACAAATTGCAAAATCCCCATCTATGTGTTGGGACAAAATCAAATGGCATGCTGACCACAGTCACTTCTCTCAAATATCTAGGTATGTGGTTGGACCCTAATCTATCCTTTGGCCCCCACATCGAAAAACTCTCATCTAAACTTTACCCCAAACTAGGTGCCCTGTACAGAAACAAATCCTGCCTGAGTCCCGCGGTAAGAAAGCAGATTGTACAGCAAATGCTTATGCCGGCTATTGATTACGGAGATGTAGTGTATGCAGCCGCCCTGCAAACACACCTTCATAAACTTACTACATTGTATAACTCATTCTGCCGCTTTGCGCTACAATGTAACTACATGACCCACCATTGTGACATGTTAAAAGACCTAAACTGGCCATCGCTGGAATCCAGACGCACCCTTCACCTTTCCAGCCTGGTGTTTAAGAGCATCTCTGGGAAGCTGCCACCCTACCTGAATAGACTGCTTCCCCCAGCAGCTCCCTCATCCTATAACCTCCGATCCAGGACCAGCACCTTACTTGCTATACCACAATACAAAAAGACAGTGGCTCGGTCCTCATTTTCCTACAGAGCACCACAATTATGGAATAACCTCCCAGACACCATCAAATCTTCCCCCAGTCTTAAGTCACTCAAAAGCTCCTTACTAACATACCTCAATATAGAATGCACCTGTAAACATGTAACCTAGTGACTATATTTACTATATATTTTTCTGTTAATCTGTATATTTGTGTTGTTTTTTTAATATCTTGCATTGTATTACTTTGTATTTCTGTAACTGTAACACTTCAATGTTCTTGAACCCAGGACATACTTGAAAACGAGAGAAATCTCAATGTATCCTTCCTGGTAAAATCCTTTATAAATAAATAAATAAATAAGTCCCATTTAAAACACACAGCATTGAATTTCATTCTAAGACTGATTTAGATGTAGGTGTTTCTGTGACCACCAGAGGGCACGAATTCCCTCTATCAGGGTTATTCAAAGAGATACAAATTTTTTATTTAGAAAGCATTTTACCAAGAAGGATACATTGAGATTTCTCTCGATTTCAAGTATGTCCTGGGTGGCGAGTATGTACCGTTGTCTTGCCAAGGACACTTACTGCAGAGGTTGCTCGCTGGGATTGAACCCATGTCTCCACAGGCTCTCTCCATGCAGAGCAGTGATGTTACCTCTACTCCGCCCAGCCAGAATTGCTGGTGAAAGGTAACCGAATGCTGAAATTCAGCGTTCGGTTACCTTTCCTGGCCATTCGGCTATCCAGAGAGCAGGCAGTTCGCTAAATATTGGCAAATTGTCTGCACTTACGGTGCCTGTTCGTTGCTGTTCGAGGGCAGTGAATTCCCAATAGAGAAGCAATGCTTCATCTATTCAGAGAACAAAAACCAGCAGTGAAAAGTTGCCAAAATGCCCTGCCATTCGCTGGTTTCATTCGACAGGTTTATTTTTTTAGAAAGGATTTTACCAGGATACATTGAGATTTCTCTCATTTTCAAGTATGTCCTGGGGGGCGAGTATGTACTGTGTCTTGCCCAAGAACACTTACTGGAGAGGTGCTCTTGCCAGGATCGAACCCGTGTCTCCACAGTCTCTCTCCACGCAGAGCAGTGATGAGGAGAGCCAGTGTTTGTGGACGTATCCATATGTTTGGGGTGTGTGTGTGTGTGTCTTGCTCTGTTTGTCAATATCTCTGACTTTGTTTTACTATGTTGTTGAGTGTTTCTGTCTATCTTTGTCATTGTCTATGCACGTCTCTCAATTGCTGTCAGTGTCCCTGTCCTTTTAGGTTGCTATGTGTCAGTAAGTATCTGTCTTCCTCTGTCTCTGAGTAACAATATTTCTGTCTTTATCTCTGTACCCCTGGGCTTGTCTCTCTCTTTCTCTGCCAGTCAAATAATAATAAAGGTAACTTTAATAATAAAGGTAACTTTTATTTGGGAACCAGCAACGTTTCAGCTTAAACTTTGCAGGTTCCAAAATAAAAGTTCCCTTTATTTTACTGTGTTTTGCAGTACCTATATCCTTTATTATTGTTTGAATACTCTACAAGGGTGTAGACCACCGTGGGGTACATGAGTACCTGGAACCATAACCCACTCCAGTTGCAATTTGATATGCAACTTTGCTTTTACCTCGGTGTTTGCCAGTGCATCTTTCTCTCTGTGACTCCATGGGTGCACGCAGTTTTCTTCCTAGCGCCCCTGTTTTACCGTGAAATTACAATGCAGGCGCTTAGAAAGCTGCCTGCATTGTTAACGGGGGCTAAGCCCCGGGATGCATGCGGCAGCGCTAAGCGCCGCCACGCGCATCCTCTCAGTGGAGTCCATAGGACTCCCTGGAAACAGACTGCGGCAGTCACATGACCTGCCGGATCTCGCCTCGCAAGATCGGCGTAGTGATCCGCAGGGAGAGACTGGGGGACTTCTTCTCCCAGTCTCTCCCTGCTCCCCCCGGACGGAGCCACGGTCCTCGCTGCGCGATAGGAGGGGAGTATCTGGATTTTTAGGGGGGGGGGTTGGCTGGTGTTAACGAATTCTGCAGCAGCGGAATCCGTTAGTACCAAGTCCTGGCTGTGGTTAACATTTTGGATTAAATATTGGATTAAAACTGGAATATTATTAACATTGAAACCTATGGGATTCGCCTGAATAAAAGTGCCGAATGAAACCGCCGAACAGCAGGTTATTTCGGCAACTTTTCACTGCTGTTCGGTGTTCCTGAATAGATGAACCATTGCTATGGGGGATTTCACTGCCCTCGAACAGGCACCGTATGTGCAGGCGATTCGCCAACATTTGGCGAACTGCCTGCTCTCTGAATAGCCCCGAAATGTCTCGGTACGCTGAATTTCAGTGTGCGGTTACATTTCTGATCTCTCTGAATAACCCTGTAAGTCAGGGGTCTCAAACTCAAATTACCTGAGGGCCACTGGACAAATTTTCATATCCCATGGGGGCCGCATGCAAAATTTGAAACTCGTTTTTATTTATTAAACTGTTTTCTTTTACAGGAAAGGGTTTTTATTTCCGAACATTTTTTTTTTTGGTATTTTTCTGGCAAAACTTATTCCTTCTTTTTATAAGGTGTTTTTATTTTATTCTGTAACAGAACTTTTCTCTGTCCCTCAGTCCTTCTGCCCTCCGTCTTGTCTCCCTCTCTCTCTCTGTCTCTCCGTCCCTCTGTCTCTCCGTCTCTCTGTGTGTGTCTCCATACATCAGTCCTTCATTCTGTGTCTCCATCCGTCCCTCTGTGTGTGTCTCCATCCTTCAGTCCCTGTCACTGTGTGTGTCTCTCCATCCTTCAATCCCTGTCACTCTGTGTGTGTCTCCATCCTTCAGTCCCTGTCACTCTGTGTGTCTCCATCCTTCAGCCCCTGTCACTGTGTGTGTGTGTCTCCATCCTTCATTCCCCATCACTGTGTGTCTCCATCCTTCAGTCCGTGTGTGTGTGTGTCCTTCAGTCCCTGTCACTCTGTGTGTGTCTCCATCCTTCAGTCCCTGTCACTGTGTGTGTCTCCATCCTTCAGTCCCTGTCACTCTGTGTGTGTCTCCATCCTTCAGTCCCTGTGTGTGTGTCTCCATCCTTCAGTCCCCATCACTGTGTGTGTCTCCATCCTTCAGTCCCTGTGTGTGTGTCTCCATCCTTCAGTCCCCATCACTCTGCGTGTGTCTCCATCCTTCAGCCCCTGTCACTGTGTGTGTGTCTCCATCCTTCAGTCCCCATCACTGTGTGTCTCCATCCTTCAGTCCCTGTCACTCTGTGTGTGTCTCCATCCTTCAGTCCCTGTGTGTGTGTCTCCATCCTTCAGTCCCCATCACTCTGCGTGTGTCTCCATCCTTCAGCCCCTGTCACTGTGTGTGTGTCTCCATCCTTCAGTCCCCATCACTGTGTGTGTCTCCATCCTTTAGTCCCTGTCACTCTGTGTGTGTCTCCATCCTTCAGTCCCCATCACTCTGTGTGTCTCCATCCTTCAGCCCCTGTCACTGTGTGTGTGTGTCTCCATCCTTCATTCCCCATCACTGTGTGTCTCCATCCTTCAGTCCGTGTGTGTGTCCTTCAGTCCCTGTCACTCTGTGTGTGTCTCCATCCTTCAGTCCCTGTCACTGTGTGTGTCTCCATCCTTCAGTCCCTGTCACTCTGTGTGTGTCTCCATCCTTCTGTCCCTGTGTGTGTGTGTCTCCATCCTTCAGTCCCCATCACTCTGCGTGTCTCCTTCCTTCAGCCCCTGTCACTGTGTGTGTGTCTCCATCCTTCAGTCCCCATCACTGTGTGTGTCTCCATCCTTCTGTCCCTGTGTGTGTGTCTCCATCCTTCAGTCCCCATCACTCTGCGTGTGTCTCCATCCTTCAGCCCCTGTCACTGTGTGTGTGTCTTCATCCTTCAGTCCCCATCACTGTGTGTGTCTCCATCTTTCAGTCCCTGTCACTCTGCGTGTGTCTCCATCCTTCAGTCCCCATCACTCTGCGTGTCTCCATCCTTCAGTCCCCATCACTCTGTGTGTGTCTCCATCCTTCAGTCCCCATCACTGTGTGTGTCTCCATCTTTCAGTCCCTGTCACTCTGCGTGTGTCTCCATCCTTCAGTCCCCATCACTCTGCGTGTCTCCATCCTTCAGTCCCCATCACTCTGTGTGTGTCTCCATCCTTCAGTCCCCATCACTGTGTGTGTCTCCATCCTTCAGTCCCTGTCACTCTGTGTGTGTCTCCATCCTTCAGTCCCCATCACTCTGTGTGTGTCTCCATCCTTCAGTCCCTGTGTATGTGTCTCCATCCTTCAGTCCCTGTGTATGTGTGTCTCCATCCTTCAGCCCCTGTCACTGTGTGTGTGTGTGTCTCCATCCTTCAGTCCCCATCACTCTGTGTGTGTCTCCATCCTTCAGTCCCTGTCACTCTGTGTGTGTCTCCATCCTTCAGTCCCTGTGTATGTGTCTCCATCCTTCAGCCCCTGTCACTGAGTGTGTGTGTGTCTCCATCCTTCAGCCCCTGTCACTGTGTGTGTGTGTGTCTCCATCCTTCAGTCCCCATCACTCTGCGTGTGTCTCCATCCTTCAGTCCCCATCACTCTGCGTGTGTCTCCATCCTTCAGTCCCCATCACTCTGCGTGTGTCTCCATCCTTCAGTCCCCATCACTCTGCGTCTGTCTCCATCCTTCAGTCCCTGTGTGTGTGTGTGTCTCCATCCTTCAGTCCCCATCACTCTGCGTGTGTCTCCATCCTTCAGTCCCCATCACTCTGTGTGTGTCTCCATCCTTCAGTCCCCATCACTCTGCGTGTGTCTCCATCCTTCAGTCCCCATCACTCTGTGTGTGTCTCCATCCTTCAGTCCCTGTCACTCTGTGTGTGTCTCCATCCTTCAGTCCCTGTGTATGTGTCTCCATCCTTCAGCCCCTGTCACTGAGTGTGTGTGTGTCTCCATCCTTCAGCCCCTGTCACTGTGTGTGTGTGTGTCTCCATCCTTCAGTCCCCATCACTCTGCGTGTGTCTCCATCCTTCAGTCCCCATCACTCTGCGTGTGTCTCCATCCTTCAGTCCCCATCACTCTGCGTGTGTCTCCATCCTTCAGTCCCCATCACTCTGCGTCTGTCTCCATCCTTCAGTCCCTGTGTGTGTGTGTGTCTCCATCCTTCAGTCCCCATCACTCTGCGTGTGTCTCCATCCTTCAGTCCCCATCACTCTGTGTGTGTCTCCATCCTTCAGTCCCCATCACTCTGCGTGTGTCTCCATCCTTCAGTCCCCATCACTCTGCGTGTGTCTCCATCCTTCAGTCCCTGTCACTGTGTGTGTCTCTCCATCCTTCAGTCCCTGTCACTCTGTGTGTGTCTCCATCCTTCAGTCCCTGTCACTCTGTGTCTCCATCCTTCAGCCCCTGTCACTGTGTGTGTGTGTCTCCATCCTTCAGTCCCCATCACTGTGTGTGTCTCCATCCTTCTGTCCCTGTGTGTGTGTCTCCATCCTTCAGTCCCCATCACTCTGCGTGTGTCTCCATCCTTCAGCCCCTGTCACTGTGTGTGTGTCTTCATCCTTCAGTCCCCATCACTGTGTGTGTCTCCATCTTTCAGTCCCTGTCACTCTGTGTGTGTCTCCATCCTTCAGTCCCTGTGTATGTGTGTCTCCATCCTTCAGCCCCTGTCACTGTGTGTGTGTGTGTCTCCATCCTTCAGTCCCCGTCACTCTGTGTGTGTCTCCATCCTTCAGTCCCCATCACTCTGTGTGTGTCTCCATCCTTCAGTCCCCGTCACTCTGTGTGTGTCTCCATCCTTCAGTCCCTGTCACTCTGTGTGTGTCTCCATCCTTCAGTCCCTGTGTATGTGTCTCCATCCTTCAGTCCCTGTGTATGTGTCTCCATCCTTCAGCCCCTGTCACTGTGTGTGTGTGTCTCCATCCTTCAGCCCCTGTCACTGTGTGTGTGAGTCTCCATCCTTCAGTCCCCATCACTCTGCGTGTGTCTCCATCCTTCAGTCCCCATCACTCTGCGTGTGTCTCCATCCTTCAGTCCCCATCACTCTGCGTGTGTCTCCATCCTTCAGTCCCCATCACTCTGCGTGTGTCTCCATCCTTCAGTCCCCATCACTCTGCGTCTGTCTCCATCCTTCAGTCCCTGTGTGTGTCTCCATCCTTCAGTCCCCATCACTCTGCGTGTGTCTCCATCCTTCAGTCCCCATCACTCTGCGTGTGTCTCCATCCTTCAGTCCCTGTCACTGTGTGGGTGTCCTCCCTTCAGTCCCTGTCACTGTGTGTGTCCTCCCTTCAGTCCTTGTATGTGTTTGTCCTCCCTTCAGTCCCTGTCACTGTGTGTGTGTCCTCCCTACAGTCCCTGTCACTGTGTGTGTGTCCTCCCTTCAGTCCCTGTGTGTGTGTGTCTTCCCTTCAGTCCCTGTCACTGTGTGTCCTCCCTTCAGTCCCTGTCACTGTGTGTGTCCTCCCTTCAGTCCCTGTCACTGTATGTGTGTGTCCTCCCTTCAGTCCCTGTCACTGTGTGTGTGTCCTCCCTACAGTCCCTGTCACTGTGTGTGTGTGTCCTCCCTTCAGTCCCTGTGTGTGTGTGTCCTCCCTTCAGGCCCTGTGTGTGTGTGTCCTCCCTTCAGTCCCTGTCACTGTATGTGTGTGTCCTCCCTTCAGTCCCTGTCACTGTGTGTGTGTCCTCCCTACAGTCCCTGTCACTGTGTGTGTGTGTCCTCCCTTCAGTCCCTGTGTGTGTGTGTCCTCCCTTCAGTCCCTGTCACTGTGTGTGTGTCCTCCCTTCAGTCCCTGTCACTCTGTCTCCATCCATCATTCCCACTGTTTTTCACTTTATCTTTTCTTTTTTTTCCCCTCGTGCTCTGCTAACTCCTATACCCCCAATCAGCCTTTCTTCTCTCTCCTCCCGCTTCCCCCCCCCAACGCTATACTCGCCCCAGGTTTCCCATGCTGTGCTCCCTGCCTGCCGAGTGCAGAGAGCTGGTTGGAAAGGGGCGGAGCCAGCACGCAGGGCATGTTTTTCCTGGGTGAGAGCAGCTGATCAATGTATTCTGTGACTGCGGGCCATTTGTAATAGGTCTGCGGGCCACAAATGGCCCGCAGGCCGGTACTTTGAGGCCTCTGCTGTAAGTCCTTGTGGCTGACAGTGCTAATGTGTAATTTATTTTTTAATATATCTTTAATTTAATTTATTATATCTATGTAACTATATATGTTTGCTTGTGTGTGTGTGTCTGTGACAATGGTACTATATACATGTGTACAAGTAACTGTGAAAAATAATGATAAATAGATAGATAAACAGAGACACACACATCCAGACCAGTGCTGGGGCTCTTTATTTGTGACTGTACTTTCACAATTATAGAATATTTCCCGTGTTAAAACTAACTGTACTATGATATTTTACATTTCTGTTTCATATGTCCATCCATTCTATGGGCTGTCGACTGAGAGACGCCAAAGCCTCATAAGCAAATCTGCGCTGTATCAGATATGTATTACTATAAAGTCCATGCATGACTTGCAATATGTGATTACGCATAAATTCATCACAGCACACACAAAATATGTCACTATACCCAAGTGCATCTCTATACATAAACAATTACACTGTAGGCGAACAAACCACTACATCTGTACGCACAGCCAGTGCACAAATATATTCTTGTATAGTAAAATGAGATAGAAATTAATCTCTGCATCAGGGGCGGACTGGGCCGGGGGTCAGGGTGGAAACCGTCCCCCGGGCCGCCGCATGATCGCTTCGGTAATTGAATGAAATGAATGATGTGTAACTATTTCACATTCGACTACTCGCGTCTCGCAGGCCGCGGCCCCCATGTGATGCCGCTGCGCATCTTCATCCACGTGATGGTCGACAGATAGTGACGTCGTCGGGGGAGCCTCAGCCTGCGGATGCCTGCCTGTGTGCTGCGCGAGTGCGCAGCATCCACCGAACTGTGTGGAGGAGGGCTGTGTGGCCGAGGAGGGAGCACAGCGGAAGCCAGCCCAGCCCAGCCGCTGCCCAGGACAGAGTGACTCACGTGACGTCATCCATCTGGGTTTTAAGGGCTTCCAGGTGAGAGTGGCCTAAAGAAAGCGCTTTAGGGTGTAGAATTCCGAATGATAACATAAGAGGCTGTTAAAATACCCCATCTGGTTTTAATACAGATATTTTCTTTTTCTGTTACTTTCTTAGAAGTAGTTGCAAAACAGGTCAAAGGAAAACCTAATGTTTGAATTAATGAGCCTGGCATTAGACCGATTTGGAGGAAGAATACGTGCAGTTTCAAGGGGGTGGGCAGCCAGAAATATGTGTTGTCTAATGCCTATATTAACCGTAATAAATCTATGTCGCTACTGGTGCTGGTCGGCCCTGTTTTAGATAATACAGGGGGTTATTCAAAGCTCCCAGTTAAAATCCTGTTACCATTTAGGGGGTCTGTGATGTTATGAGGTTTCGAAACCATCCTTGCGTCATAGTGGAGGTGGTGGTGGTTGTGGGGGGGGGGTAGCATGATATTTATTTAAAGGATGTCAAATAAAGCCAAGAATTGACTCCACCATTATTGAATGATAAAAATAGAAATACATGGGTGGAAATTTATGGAAAACCTATGCGGGGGTATAAATATTAAATATTTATATTTAATATTTATTAATATTAAATATAGTATTAAAAAATATTTAAAAATTGCTGGTGGTTCAGAGTATAATTCCTTTTTTTTCATATAGTTTTTTTCTTAAAAAAAGTAGATCTCTCTTTGCTTTATAGGATTTCTCACAATATGAGACTAATCTTAAAATATCACAGGCTTTGCAGTTCTGCAAAAATAATATTTTTTTTCTTTTCTATAAACTGGTAATTTTAGAGTAACCGCCACAGGAAAGCATTAAGGGGGCGAATAGACCCCCGTTTAAGGTTCCTTGCACTAAGGTTATTCACTAAACACCTAACTTTTTAGGAATACAATTCTAAAAAAATACAAATAAAAAATATAAATTTTAGTAGTAACTGAAAGGTTTTCGCTCATTGAGAGTAATAATATCTTAGAGGGTTATTCACTAAATGCTGTGGTTTAGCGTTTTTGAAACCATGATGCATTTCGGTGATCCAGATGGAAAATCAAAAAATGGCAGGGGATATTTCAGTGATTAAAGCTTCCCCTGCTGTTCTTCGGGAAAAAAAATCCCCTTTCGGGACCACATTTTGGTTGCTCAAGTTTGTGCTTCCTCATTGTAACGCGCTGTGGAATCTGTTGGAGCTATATAAATGATAACGACCAAACCCTATATATATATATATAATATATATATATACAGTTGTGTTCAAAATTATTCAACCCCCAATGCTGTAAAGGGTTTTAGGGAATTTAGTGTACATTTGTAATTGTATTCAGAATGAAATCCTACAAGAACTTTTTAAAGAACCATATGCAACTAAAATGACATCAATTGGTTTTATAATACAGTAGTAAGTGTTTCTTTTGTGAATTCTTCATTGACACAATTATTCAACCCCTTAAAGACTACCACTCTGAAGAACAGAGGTTCATTCAAGTGTTTTCAATCAGGTATTGAAAACACCTGTGGATGTCACGGAGCAGCAATAAAGCATAATAAGCACCAATTAGGCAGCTTTAAAATGACTGTGATACTCAGCTCCTTCTAGACATTTACTGGTGTGGTTACAAACATGGTGAAGTCAAGAGAATGGTCCAGGAAGACAAGAGAAGAGGTGATTACTCTTCACAGGAAGGGCAATGGCTATAAGAAGATTGCAAAGATGTTAAACATACCAAGAGAGACCATAGGAAGCATCGTTCGCAAAATCAAGGCAAAGGGCACTGTTGAAACGCTACCTGGTCGTGGCAGAAAGAAGATGCTGACTTCGACTGCTGTGCGCTACCTGAAGCGTAGAGTGGAGAAAAGTCCCCGTGTGACTGCTGAGGAACTGAGAAAAGATTTGTCAGATGTGGGTACTGAAGTTTCAGCTCAGACAATACGGCGCACACTGCGTAATGAAGGCCTCCATGCCAGAACTCCCAGGCGCACCCCCTTGCTGTCTCCAAAGAATAAGAAGAGTCGACTGCAGTATGCCAAAAGTCATGTGGACAAACCACAGAAGTTTTGGAATAGTGTTCTGTGGACTGATGAAACAAAATTAGAACTGTTTGGGCCCATGGATCAACGCTATGTTTGGAGGAGGAAGAACAAGGCCTATGAAGAAAAGAACACCTTGCCTACTGTGAAGCATGGCGGGGGGTCAATCATGCTTTGGGGCTGTTTTGCTTCTGCAGGTACAGGGAAGCTTCAGCGTGTGCAAGGTACCATGAATTCTCTTCAGTACCAGGAGATATTGGATGACAATGTGATGCAGTCCGTCACAAACCTGAGGCTTGGGAGACGTTGGACCTTTCAACAGGACAATGATCCCAAGCATACCTCCAAGTCCACTAGAGCATGGTTGCAGATTAAAGGCTGGAACATTTTGGAGTGGCCATCGCAGTCACCTGACTTAAATCCGATTGAGAACCTCTGGTGGGACTTAAAGAAAGCAGTTGCAGTGCGCAAGCCTAAGAATGTGACTGAACTGGAGGCTTTTGCCCATGACGAATGAGCGAAGATACCCGTAGATCGCTGCAAGACACTTGTGTCAAGCTATGCTTCACGTTTAAAAGCTGTTATAACTGTAAAAGGATGTTGTACTAAGATTGAATGTCACTTGGGGTTGAATAAAACTGATAATGATGTGAGCACAGAAAAGACATTTGTGGTTATTTCATTATAAATGTTATGTTATATTTGTCTGACCTACACGTGCCTCTTTGATTTAATTGTAAGCAAGATGACTGAATGATCAAAATCAATGTCAAACTGGCCAAAACACTCAATTTCAGTGGGGTTGAATAATTTTGAACACAACTGTATATTCTATAATTATTTTAAACGGTAATAAACTGTTATTTATTACTTAATTTGCTTCCCGTGTTTGTTTTTACTTAAACAAGGGCCCGAGTTGCTGAACTCTGGGCCTCTGGGTGGTACTTGCCCCTCGGGCCAAAAGTTGCCAGTCAGCCCCTGCTCTGCATTAATTCACACTGACACTAAACACAAACTCCTGCACACACTCACACAATGTACAGTTAATCCTGCCGTGTTCACACACACTGGGCCCTATTTCATAGTGAATGCTAACGTTAGCACTTAGCTGTGTGAGCGTCAACGTTAGCTTAAGCGACCCTAGTGCGAGACGACCATATTACATTCCAAACGCTAACGGGTTAAAAAACTCGTTAGAGATTCAGAGCTTGTGCTTTTCAGCACAAGGTTACTGTACTTTGCGCTCCCTATGCTTAACATGGGGAGCGCAAAGTGTTAATCAGCGTTAGGATTTCAAAGTCTTAACGCTAATTACGTCCCACTGCAAGAGTTACCCACAGCTAGGAGCTGGCGCCAACTGATACCGCTTCTGCAGTATCAGTTATCACCAGCTACAAATTCCCCTAAAAATCAGATACTCACCTCTCATCCCTCAGCGAGAATGGCAGCTCGATCCGCCTCTTCTGGCCGCCGGGAGCAGAGTGAGACTGGGGGAAAAAAGTCCCCCAGTCTCCCTCCGCAAAGCACTCCACCAACCTGCAGGATCTCGTGAGAGGCGAGATCCTGCAGGTTATGTGACCGGCAGTCTAAGTCTCAATGGAGTCAATGGAGTCCTATGGACTCCATGGAGGGGATGCACGTGGTGGTGCTTAGCGCTGCCTCGAGTATCCTGGCGCTTAGCGCAGTACTAGGTAGGCTGCTGAATTAGCGTCTGCCCCGTAATATGGAGCTAAAATGGGGACGCTAAATAGAAACCTACAGGCGCACGATTTCCTCCTTAGCGTCCCCATTTTAGCGTATGGAATAGGGCACACCGATTTTAGGATAAGACCACTGGACTCAAGTATATCAATATAATTTACGGCAAACGTTCTGCTGTCCATTCTTTCAAAGTGTGCATTAGACAGTTTTCACGTGACACATATTACCAAGTAGAGCATTTAATTATTCCCCTCTGGTCATACCTGATCACTGAATGTCTTCCCATATCTCATCATCGTAGCAAAATGTTCACAATTGTTTGTGAGAAGATTGTAGTCGGTCAGGTTTCCCACTTCTTTATCCGCTGATTTCACTATCTCTTTGGGTTTTCTAGGAGCACACCTCTTGTCATATTTATTGTTGACCCTATAACGATTTCCATCTGCCACAACTGTAACAAGCTGCTTCATCACACTGCCCCGAACCAGTGATTCTGCTAAATCACACAAATATAGAAGACAAGACAAGTCAGATTGAACAGGAACAAGAATGAATGAAATGGAATTAAGAAAAATTTGGAAACAATCTGATCCATCTATTGGATAAGGGAAGAAAGTGAAAACATACACAGGGTTACTGACATTTTGGTGCCCTCTCGTTCCCCGCAATTCCCTGCACTCAAGGGAATCAAAATTCCCCACCCTACGGTATATTAAGCATGCACCGCAGGGTCCCCGAAGTGCAGGGAAATCCCGCTGCAAACCCGCCGAACACTCGCTGAAAACCTGCAGAAACTGCCACAAAAACCACGCCGGAAAAAGACGCCGATCACAGCGCAGACCAGCCACTGGAAAATGCAGACAAGCTGACGAACGGGTTTCAAAAAAAAAAAAAAACTGTACGCTTGAAAGTTTACAAATTTAAACTCTGTTTGCAAAAAAACTACAGAATGAAAACGCCTGGAATTTACATATAAGGTCCAGTGAATGATATAATAAGGTCAGTTAAAGAAAAAATCGAAAAAACGATTTAAAAAGAAAAACAGAAAAAGAATTTTGCCAAAAAAAATCACGAAAAAGCCTAAAAAGATCCTTAAAAAAATCTATAAATAAGGAGACTTTTTACAGCAGAATAAAATAAACAGATTATTAGATATTGAATTAAAACTGGAATATTTTTAACATTGAAGCCTATGGGATTCGCCTGAATAAACCTGTCGAATGAAACTACCGTACAGCAGGGCATTTTGGCAACTTTTCTCTGCTGTTCGGTGTTCTCTGTAAAGATGGACCATTGCTTCTCTATGGGGGATTTCACTGCCCAGTGTTATTCAAACTCTCTTTGAATAGCTGAACAGCCCCGAAATGTCCTGTACGCTGAATATCAGTGTCCATTTACATTTCGGACCTTTCTGAATAACCCCTTAAGATTTTCAATAATCAATGAAGGTATGACAGATAGCGTTTAACACGATAGCCTTTAAATATTGGTAATTTAAAGAGAAATATGGTGACCAAAATAAGGGCAACAAAATAGATATATAATAAAAAGTAATAGTAAATAATTTGTCATGTTCCCTAGTTTATTCTACATAGAGTTAAATAAGCCCAGTATATTTAATGATACATTTTCAGATGTTTATGACTTCCTTACCTATCACATGGACAATTTTTTCATCCCCTACATACACACCCCAATGAGAGTATCTGTCTCGGGGGAATTCAAGGAGGTCTCCAAGATTAGGTTGTGAACCCTGCGGAGTAAAGAATGAATTCTAGGTTATATTGTGGGAGACAAATACAGTGGCATTATGAAAGAGCAACTTAGAAATTAATGTGCTGTGCCCATAGATGTCTCGAGGGGGCTGGGGGGGGCAATTGCCACCCCCTCTGCATTTTTCCTTGTTCCCCCATCCCCATGTGCCCCCCCCCGCCCCACTAGGGATCAGCTGAGCATTCAGCTTCCACCAATTATTTGGACCACTTTATCTCCATTCCTGTGCGTCGTACGTGGTTGATCGAGGTGTCATTGGAAAGGGCAGAGTCTGGCCTTTCCAATGGTGACCATATTCAGGGTAAAATGAAAATCATAAAATACAAAAAGTAATAATTTCTTTTTCACAGGATTGAAATGGCTCAGCAGGGAAAAGGTTAATGGTCAGAATATATATTACATTGTGTATTTAATTCATTTTTGCCTTGGTTTAGTTGTATATTAACCTCCCTGGCATTACGATTCTGACATATTTTATATGTCAGAATCGTAACGATTTATTTGGCCCCCCTGGTGGTATATATTGAGTGTGGCTCGGAGTTAAATGCATTGCAGAAAGCGGTAACCCCGAACCACAGTCGGGCTACATACATTCATGGTACAGGAGCGGGGTCGTGCCTAACCCCCGATGGGGTGGCTGCAACCACCAAATGTATCCAGCCCAGCAACATGTATAAAACATAAGAAAAAATATGTCATCTGCGCTTATTCCCATTATACCGTGTGAAACAAAAACACAATTAGAGGCTTTGGTTTTTATTAATGGCCATTAAGAGAGTAAGCTCACCGCCACGTCAAAGCACCTTTAGTGAGGGTGAGTCCTATCCAAAAATGAAGCCACAGGCTGCTGTGTAGCGAACCATCACTGCTCACGCTGCTTTTCAGTCATGAGGTAGACTGGTGGGCCATTATTTAATGCCCTCCCAGAAACAAAATACACCTTGGGATCACCTTGGGAATAGGCGCGACCCCGTTTCTGTACTATATATGTTTTATTGTACCTCCAGCCAGGTCATCATTGCAGCATGTTCCGCTCTGCGTCTTTGTTTTTTGATCCCAAGGTGGATTTGTTTCTGGGAGGGCATAAATAAAAGCCCACCAGTCTACCTCATGATTGAAAAGCAGGGTGAGCAGTGATGGTTCGCTACACAGCAACCTGTGGCTTCACTTTTGGATAGGACTCACCCTCACTAGAGGTGCCTTGATGTTTGGCGGGTGGGCTTACTCTCTTAATGGCCATTAATAGAAACCAAAGCCTCAAATTGTGTTTTGTTTCACACAGTATAATGGGAATAAGCTCAGATGACATATTTTTTCTTATGTTTTATACGGGCTGCATACATTACCTGCTCCCTCGTTGTCCCCCGCTGTCGCCTCCAGACGATCACGACATCACACTTCCTGGTTCCCTTCTCGCGAGAAGGGGACCAGGAAGCAAAACGCTGCGATCGCTGGAGGAGAATGCGATTGCGGAGGTCAGTGAGGGAGCGGAGGACAAGTAATGTATGCAGCCCGAGTGTGGCTCGAGGTTACCGCTTTCAGCACTGAAAGTTAACCCTGAGCCACACTTGGGAACACCGTCAGGGAGGTTAAGGGTTAATGGGCAGGCTTCATCTCTCACAGTATACATTTCATGTTTTCCCTTAGATTACTGGCATTTAAGGGGTTAATTGGTAGGCTACATGCCTCAAAGTGTATACAGTTCATGCTTTCCCTTGGTTACTGGCATTTTAGGGGTTAATGGGTAGACTACATGCCTCATAGTGTGTATATTTCACATTTTCCCTTGATTAATGGCATTTTAGGGGTTAATGGGTAGGTTACATCCCAAACTGTTTATTATTTTTATTGTATTTCCCTGCTTTAATGGCATTTTAGGGGTTAATATGGAAGCTAGAATCTTAAGGGTCTATTCATCTTCAGATCCTTTACGTTTTGTCACAAGGGGATTACATTTTGCCAAAAATATAGTGAATTCCCTATTTAGCGAATGGTCACTGTAATTTGTGAAAATTTGACTGTGCTACAGATACTCAATAGGGTTTAGGTCTGGAGACATGCTTGGCCAGTCCATCAGCTTTATCCTCAGCTTCTTTAGCAAGGCAGTGGTCGTCTCGAAGGTGTGCTTGGGGTTGTTATGTTGGAATACTGCCCTACAGTCCAGGCTCTGAAGAGAGGGGATCATGCTCTGTTTCAGTATGTCACAGTACATGTTGGCATTCGTGGTTCCCTAAATGAACTAAATTTCTTCACAAAATTTAAAAATAATAATTTTAATGAGAAAAGAAAATCCGCTTGGGCTCATCAGCGAATTGGGGAATCCATAGTGCCCGCTCCAGACTTACAGACTGCTCTGCTAATAAAACTCATACAGGGTTATTCTGAGAAAAGTGAAACTCTGGAGAGCTTTTGGAGAAGTGAAAATTCTAGGTGAAAATAGCCAAACCAGAAAAATTCTCCTATTTATCTCACTTTCCAAATCAGCTATTTTGACCTAGAATTTTCACTTCTCCAGAGTTTCAACTTTCTCTGAATAACCCTGAAAGTAATGTAATGTGTATTAGTGTATCACAGAATCTACAGCACTATAACTCAGTAATGGCAGCGTTGGCAGGGGTATGAGTAGGCACAGAATCCACAGCACTATAACTCAGTAATGGCAGCGTTGGCAGGGGTATGAGTAGGCACAGAATCTACAGCACTATAACTCACAGTAATGGCAGCTTTGGCAGGGGAATGAGCAGTAACAGAATCCACAGCACTAGAACTCAGTAATGGCAGCGTTGGCAGGGGAATGAGCAGTAACATAATCCACAGCACTATAACTCACAGTAATGGCAGCGTTGGCAGGGGAATGAGCAGTAACAGAATCCACAGCACTATAACTCACAGTAATGGCCGTCTTGGCAGGGGAATGAGCAGTAACAGAATCCACTACACAATAATAAAAAAAAAAAAATAATAAAATAATAAAAAAATCCATTGTTTGGAGATGAGGTGGATTTACACCTTAAACACACTTATTCCCTCTGGCTTAAATAGTGATTTTGAGTTGTGCCATTTTTTGTAAATTTATATATAGATCCATCTATGGTTATGATTGGTTTGGTACTATTTTCAGGTATTTGTGTA
The DNA here is from genome assembly GCA_009667805.1 of Leptobrachium leishanense. Classification (NCBI taxonomy): domain Eukaryota; kingdom Metazoa; phylum Chordata; class Amphibia; order Anura; family Megophryidae; genus Leptobrachium; species Leptobrachium leishanense. Next base: position 129,300,860 of record CM019072.1, on the reverse strand, counting down.
GGGGATAAGTTGCCCTCCTCCCTTGTTTAGACAGTATATATGTGCGTTTTACGGGGGGTGGAATTCAGCTATCCCCTGCATTACGCTCAGTTATTCGTTGGCACCGGAGTGTTGGGTATGCACATGTGGGTACCTTGTCCTGTGGGTGATCCCCACTTGGTGACAATTTGCCCATCTTTTTAGGATGTAGTCCTCCCCCCCCTTGAATCCATCGCGCAAGTGCGCACTTTCGATTTGTGACGGGGAGGAGGTGTGGGGAGAAGGCTATCTTTATGTACCCGTGCCAGTATTCGGTTTGGGGGCACAAGCATGTGGGTACCTCATTTTGGGGCTCATGTGCGGCCCCCAACGAGGTGATAGTGTTTTTGTTTGGACCTCCGGATCCCTTCTGAGCCGTGAGTTCATTGCGCGTGCGCACGCTTTCGATTCACGGCGGAAGGGAAGTACGAAGAAAAAAAGGGGAAATTTTTCGTTTTGTTTTTTAAAAGGATTTTCGTTTCGTTTTGTTTTCTAATAAAATAACGTTCGTTCTGTACAAAAATTCAGATACATTGTCTATTGAGGGACACACTCGTATTGATCATGTGAACAATACCCTCAGTGGAGATATTTGTGTTTTTGTATGTCATTTCCTATTTTCAAATACTGAATTTGGATTGGATAGAAGAAAAAGAAAGTCTCTTTCCTATTGGATATGCCAATTTTCCCGCCAAAAAGTGGAGGGGGATTGGCTAAGGGTAAATGAATATGGCTATTTAAACCAGTGTATGATTCATGTCAAACAGCAGCCAGCTGAGGAAGCCTTTTGATACATTATCTATCTTGGCGAAACGCGTCCTTGTTTTTGTTTTTATTTGTTATTAAATATTTTATTAATTTAACAACAATTTTAATGTTTTCATTTACCCTATACTCTTTGGAGTTTTTTATGGGCTCCTTCGAGTGGACTCTTTGGATTCAGCAACCTCCGGATAATCGGGATATCTATCCTCGCCAGGAGAACCGATCCTTTTTAAGAGGGGCACTTGGGTGGCCAGTGAACGACCCTAAAAACGACTGACCCAGAACCAGGAGGGTTCCACTTCATGGGAGTGAGATCTATTTATCTATCCTTGCCACTAAGTGATATATGGGTCGCACTATGATGTCTCCTTTTCTCTTCATTTGAGGGATACTCTGAAGAGGATTACGAAAAGTTTTGAAATCCATCATATTCAAGAAGGACATTGTTATCGCTACACTACCCCTGTTTTGTATTCATATGTTGATGGTTGAGTAACAAGGACCATTTAAGTGTTTCAGCGATTTTCCATATATATCCGATCAGCGCTACATTTTGATTGTTTTTATTCAGTAATGGGAGCGTTGGCAGGGGAATGAGCAGTAACAGAATCCACAGCACTATAACTCACAGTAATGTCAGCCTTGGCAGGGATATGAGCAGTAACAGAATCCAGAACGGCCACATGCAAACAGGAGGCGTGGCCTAAATCGAGAGCTGCCGGGTGCATAATTATGATGCATCCAGAAGAAGCCGCTGACAGCCATTTGGAGCCCTGCATTGCTCTGAGTCAGCAGTGGATCAGGTAGATCCACATCCGTGCCGAGGGGGAGCATAATCTGCCATCATCCACTGGGCCCCGTCTGCAATCCGATTGGGATTGGATTGCAGCGCGACACCCCAACATTATTGCCGGAATCCAGTCCCCCCACTACCCGTGGGCCCTCGGGCGGTGCCCGAGTGCCCGATGGGTCAGTCCGCCCCTACTGGAGCACTTAGAGCTAGAGGGTCATATGAGGTATCTTTGGAAAGCCCATATTATGGCTATTCCAGTGATGACAAACATAATCAGGTTAGACTTATTTAAAAATAAACTAACAAATGAAACAATAGTTTTCTCTTTTTTTTTCTAATGCAGCACAATTATTCAGTTTACAATTATAAAGTGAACAGTTATGCTGCGCTAACTCATCTCATTTCCCACACTGCCAGCAAGTGTGGAGCTGATGCTGCAACACATTGTTTCATTGACAACCTAGACCGTGGCACTGCAGTGAGAAGAGACAGCTGGACTTTGGAACCCTCATCTCTGAATTGTACAATGCAAAAGGTTAATTGAGGTGTCATTGGAAAGGTCAGAGTGTGGCCTAATAATACCAAATATGACCATGTAATGTGTAAAAAAAAAAAAATTTAAAAAAAGTAAATGAAATATGCATATTTTTTTCTCTGTTCTACGGCAGAGGCAATATATGCTTTTACATATAGAACAATGCTGCTGGACTAACACAACTAAGGCTAAAGTCAGACGAACGCAGTCTGAGCGCACGCTACGTACGTCCATAACAGACAGACGTACTGACGGAAGATACTGTAGACACCACACGGTCCGTTATTTTTGACAGATGTAGAAAAAAAATGGAAAAGAAAATTAAAAGACAGGTACAGTCAGGCAGACCAAAAAAAGTTCTGAGCGTCAACGTGATGGACGTTGCAAATGCGCTACGTCTGACATCCCGTCATCACGCACACAGGCCGCTACGCGGACACAGTGCACTCTGTGCGTCCATCCTAGCGCTTTTACGTCGAGACCTATATTGCGTCCGTTGCCATCTGCGTTGTGCATGCACACTTCGATGCGCACGTACTTCGTGTGTTGGTCTCTATTGATCACAAACCAATGATACGATGGACGTGAAACAGTGCGGCAACACGGACGTGAATACTGTGTTCGTCTGACGCTAGTCTTAGACAACAGATTCTACCCCTTCTTTTGATTTGAGCACAGAGAGAAACCGTTTCAGTTTTTTGTATTATTTTAGCTTGCCACAAATACAAAAATTTAAAAAGTCATTTTGGCATGTTTCTTTTTTTTTGGGGGGTAGGGGCACTCCACATTTCTGTGCCTACAGGTTCTTGAGGTGCAAATCCAGCCCGGATAACACTCCCACCACCATTCTTAACTGTAGGCAAGACACACTTGTCTTTGTACTCCTCCTCACCTGGTTGCCGCCACACACGCTTGACACCATCGGAATCAAATAAATTTATCTTGGTCTCATCAGACCACAGGACACGGTTTCAGTAATCCATGTCCTTAGTCTGCTTGTCTTCACCAAACTGTTTCCAGACTTTCTTGTGCATCTGTCAGGGGATCTGGCTATGCAACATATGCAGGTGTGAGCCCAATATGCAGTGAACTGAGGATCAGACAGGTTACAAGGTACATCAGGGGTTTTATTGAAGAACAAAAAAGAGCATTAACAGAAAGGAAACATGAACCAAAACAATGGAGGAGACTGGGCGAGATAGGGAATAGATTAAAGCAGAGAGGATGTACTGGAAAAGGGTTGAGGCAATAGAAGGAGGGCTGAGAGTAATGCAAATGGAGGTTGGGAAAACTGAATATAGGAGTAGCTAGGAGACAGGAGACACAAGGAATAGCAGAATGAGAAATCAATACTAGTAGTGGCGAGAGAAGCAATAAGACACAGGGAAACTAACAGTACATAGGAAGGGAAGGAACTGTAAACAATAATACAGATAACACAGCTCTACGTAGCAACGGTATCAGGCAAGGAACAGGCCATAGAATGGTCACTAATTCGGAGCATGGGTCTAGGCAAGTGACAGGCAATCAGAATGCAAAAAAGTCCAAGCAAAGGGGTCTGGTACACGGGGGATCCAAGATAGTGGGGCACAGGGAGCAAAGGAGGGTACTGGTGGGTATAGCAGGAAAGTCCAGATATGGTTTGACAATGAGGATTCCGAGGAAAGTGGGAACTGGATATCAGAGAGCGTTCAGGAGGCAGGTCTGCACTGATGCACGGTCAGGACTTTGATGAGGAAGCTTGGAGTGAAGGGCGTAGCTTCCACATAAGCAGGTCTCATTAATCAGAGTGAGGTTCACCTGGGGCCTCAGAGTGGTTGCCGACATTCAGGCAGAGACAGAGGCCAGGAACCTGCATATTATTTGCTGAATATAACATGCGTGCAGGGCTTAAAGGGGCTGCCAGGGGTGAGAGCCTGACAGCATCATCTTTAGAAAAGGCTTCCTTCTGGTACGACAGCCATGCAGACCAATTTGATGCAGTGTGTGGCTTATGGTCTGAGCACTGACAGGCTGACCCCCCCACCCCTTCAACCTCTGCAGCAATGCTGGCAGCACTCTTGTGTCTATTTCCAAAGACAACCTCTGGATATGGCGCTGAGCATGTGCACTCAGCTCATTTGGTCGACTATGGCGAGGCATGTTCTGAGTGGAACCTGTCCTGTTTACTGCTGCATGGTATGGTAACGCTGTATGAGCCTCTCAGGCTCGTTTCCTCGGTGTCCTTCTAGACTCTGATCTCTTCTTTACTCCTAACATTCAGTCACTAATCAAATCTTGCTACTTCCACCTAAAAAACATTGCATGCATCCACTCCTGTCTTAAATCAGGACTCTGCTAAAATGCTCATGCAAGCACTTATTATCTCCAGCCTCGACTACTCTCTGGCCTTTAGAGATCCCATATTCTCCCTCTGTAGTCTGTTATGAATGCCTGTGCTAGGCTCATTCCCCTCACCTCACGCACCTCACGAACCTCTCACACCTCCCCGCTTTGTCAATCTCTACAATGGCTCCATGTTTCCTATAGAATCCAATTCAAAACATTGGTGCTCACCTTCAAAGCTCTCCATAACCGCACCCCTGCCTACATCTCCTCCCTTATTAAAAGTTACATCCCATCCCGACCACTTCACACAGCAAATGATCGGATGCTATCCGCTTCATATACCCTCACCCCCAACTCCCTCCTTCAAGACTTCTCCCGAGCTGCCCCCTTTCTACAGAACTCCCTCCCCTGCAACATCAGACTCTCCCTGTCTCTCCAGTACTTCAAGAAGTCTCTGAAAACACAGGCTTCTCTAAAGTAATATCAGCTCACTCCCTAATCCCCCTCTGTTAATTTTCTGCTGCATCTTCACACATAGCCTACATGCATCCGCTGTTTCATATTCTCCATTCACCCTCACCTAGTGTGTCACCCCTATCCTCTTAGATTGTAAGCTCTTGAGCAGGGTCCTCTCACCTACTGTACTGTGCATTTAACCTGTATGTTTATTTGTTGTTCGGCCTCCCACTATACAACGCTACGGAACTTGTTAGAGCTTTATAAAAACTTGTAACTGTAAGTATGGTCTTGGCCACATGAGCTTGGTTTCAGGGTCTTGGCACTCTTCTTATAGCCTAGGCCATCTTTATGTAGGGAAACAATTCCTTTTTTCAGATCCTCAGAGTTCTTTGCCATGAGGTGCCATGTTGAACTTCCAGTGACCAGTATGAGAGAGTGAGAGCGATAACCCCAAATTTAACACACCTGCTCCCCATTCACACTTGAGACCTTGTAACACTAACGAGTCACATGACAACGGGGAGGGAAAATTGGGCCCAATTTGGACATTTTCTCTTAGTGGTGTACTCACTTTTGTTGCCAGCGGTTTAGACATTAATGGCTGTGTGTTTGTTATTTTGAGGGGGCAGCAAATTTACACTGTTATACAAGCTGTACACTCACTACTTACATTGTAGCAAAGTGTAATTTCTTCAGTGTTGTCACATGAAATGATAGAATAAAATATTTACAAAAATGTGAGGGATGTACTCACTTCTGTGAGATACTGTACCTCGCAAAATCATTAATAAACAGATTGAAGAGATTTTGATTGCAAAAGGTGATTTTTAGAAAATATGTAAGGGTGTGCTTACCAGCATGCAGGCTTTACAAAGACATACAGGGTTATTCAAAGAGAATCGAAAAGTCACTGCACGTTCGGTGACTTTTCGTTGTCTTCAATTCGGTATGATTTGGCGATCCCATTTTGGTGACCCTGCGTTGTATTCAGCAAGCACCACAGGGCCGTCGTAGTGCAGGGAAAAGCCGCCGAAAACCTGCCGAACACTCACCGCAAAACCCAGGCGAATGCACACCGAAACCCGCACAAACATCTGGATTAACCCCGCCGAACACACCGGAGAAACCCGAGCAGGAGCCGATCACAGCGCAGAGCAGCCGCCGGAAAAACCCAACACTGCAGACGAATGGAGTTTTAAAAAAAAACAGTACGCTTGAATGTTTGAAAAGTGAAACGCTGTTTGCAAACAAACTACTAAGTGAAAATGTCTGAAATTTACATATAAGATCCAATGAATGATAATAAAAAGGGCTGTTACAGAAAAAAAACTAATTAAAAATAAAACAGAAAAAAAATGTTTGCAAAAAAATCCCAAAAAATGCCTAAAAATTCTATAAATAAAGAGACTCTTTAATGCAGAATATTATAATGAACGGTTTATTAGATATTGAATTAAAACAGGAATATTTTTTACATTGAAGCCTTTGGGATTCTCCTGAATAAACCTGTCGAATGAAACCACCGAATGGCAGGGCAATTCGGCAACCTTTCACTGCTGGTTTTTGTTCTCTGAATAGCCAAAGCATTGCTTCTCTATGGGGATTTCACTGCCCTCGAACAGGTAACGAACAAGCACCGTATGTGCAGGCAATTCGCCAGGATTTGCAAACTGCCTGCTCTCTGGATAGCCGAATGGCCAGGAAAGGTAACCATACACTGAATTTCACTGTTCGGTTCCCTTTCGGCCCCAATTCGGATCTCTTTGAAGAACCCTGATAGTAATAGTGATCTATTACATTATGTTGCATTGATGCATGTTCTCTGTAGGAATTTAATATACAGAATAAAACATATAACAATTTTCTATAAAAGGTCTAGAAAAGCAAAAAGAGGAATACTAACCTCTAGAGCCATCGATCCTGCAGCGTGTCTTTGTCTTTAGAAATGAAATTTACTGCATACCAGATGTTTAGTGTGGCTGTACATATATAAGTGAAGGGGAGGGGTGCATATAGGCAGCTGTCATACTTCAGGATTGGCCCATCCATGCCGCAATGCAGTTTATGTTTCCATGAAGCACAGACCACAAAGGCTGGACGAGAGCCAAGAGATGAGTGGCGCCCTATTAACCCCTTAAGGACCAACAACATAACTTTTACGGCATAAATAAATTGACTTTAAAGACCCCTGGTCCTTAAGGGGTTAAAGTCACCCATGCAGAAATTTGGTGTCACTTTACATTACAGGACACCTAAAAATGTGAGTAGGATTTTATCCCTTTTCATTTATATATTGAAGCGGAATCAGTTAGAACCAGCAGTGAGTAATTAGCGTTAGGATTTAGCGTTAGGATCACAAATTACTCCTTGCTTACTCTTTGCGCTCTCCATGTTAAGTATCTGGAGCGCAAAGTACAGAAAGCTCGTGCTACATAGCGCTATTACCGATGCGCTAACAGATATTGTAACCTGTGAATAGTGAATGGGATCTTATCTGGGCTATCACGCTATGACCCCTTTTATGCTAGCACTAACGCTCACGTATGTGAGCACTAGCATTAAGGAGATGATAGAGCCCTATGTTTTTATTGAGGTTTATTCAGTATTTTGTTTGGAGGATTGCATACTGGTGCTTCTCCCCCTATAGCAACGCTGTTTATAAGATAGGAGCTTTAGATAATCTTACACAAAAGACTATCTTATTAGACACCCATTCTATCTGGTTTCCATTCTTATATCTTGCTTGATAATGTCAGACGAGCGCATTCTGAGTGCACTCTGCGTGCGTGCACAACAGACGGACGTACTGACGGACAGGGCCGGATTAACATAGGGGCTCATGGAGCAGCAGCTCCAAGACCATGCCTCAGAATAGGCCCAGAGAAAGAATAAATATGTCTGCAGTTGGGCCCCTGTATCTCCAGTTACATAGAAGCTACAGGGTCATGTGAGGCATCACTGGAAACGCCAGAGCATGGCCTTTGCAGTGATACTAAACATGACTAGACTTTAGGTAAGAAAAATAAAATAATAAATCTTTATTTTTTTGTAACAGCAATATTTTTCACTTTTCAATTATAAAGTGAACAATGATGCTGCACTAACTAACCATCTCATTGCTCATGTCACCAAGTGTGGAGGTGATGGCACAATCCACTGTTACGAATTGTTACATCAAAAACCTAACCCACTGCACTGCAGGGAAGAGCACTGTGGGGGACTTTGCACCCCTTCGTCACTAATCTTTACACCTCACAAGGTCAAGCGAGACATTGTTATTGGACAGGTCAGAGTCTGACCATGTAAAATCTGAAAAATATATATTTTTTTAATTTAATTATTTTTTAGTTCCAAAGCAATGGCATTGTCCATTTGTCACATATAAAATGATCGACACCACTGCCATTACTCACCTTTTAACCCCATAAGGACCAATGACAGAACTGTTCCATCATAAATGCATTGACTATATAGACCCTTGGTCCTTAAGGGGTTAATTTCCCACACTGGGAGCAAGACCAGTGATTTATACATAGTCATATTATTCATAAAAAAAACATGCTCCAAAACAGAAGGGAAATATTTCATAATTTTTTCTTTCATTTTTTTGGTTACAATTTATATTTTCTCAGAAAAATACAATAACAGGTTCCCATTTCACATTTTTTAACAAGAATTCCCTATAGAATATATAACCACAAAGGTTTGGATGATAAAATGGGGAAAAATAATTTTACACGCTGTAAATCAGGGCTCAAAATTTCAGGTCCCAAGCTACTAGCCAGGCCTTAAGAGTTACTCGCCACCCAACCCTTACCGTTATCTCTGCCCCTAAACACACCCTCTAAAATTATTGTTTAATTATCATTAACTAGTTGTAAAGCCTGCCCAGAGGGCAGTCTATTGTGGATATACTGCCCCTGCTCATGGATACTGCCCCAGCTCGTGGATACTGCCCCAGCTCGTGGATATTGCCCCAGCACGTGGATACTGCCCCAGCACGTGGATATTGCCCCAGCACGTGGATATTGCCCCAGCTCGTGGATACTGCCCCAGCACGTGGATATTGCCCCAGAACGTGGATACTGCCCCAGCACGTGGATATTGCCCCAGCACGTGGATATTGCCCCAGCACGTGGATATTGCCGCAGCACGTGGATATTGCCCCAGCTCGTGGATACTGCCCCAGCTCGTGGATACTGCCCTAGCACGTGGATATTGCCCCAGCACGTGGATGGATACTGCCCCAGCACGTGGATATTGCCCCAGCTCGTGGATACTGCCCCAGCTCGTGGATACTGCCCCAGCTCCTGGATATTGCCCCAGCACGTGGATACTGCCCCAGCACGTGGATATTGCCCCAGCACGTGGATATTGCCCCAGCACGTGGATATTGCCCCAGCACGTGGATACTGCCCAGGCAACGTGGATACTGCCCCAGCACGTGGATATTGCCCCAGCTCGTGGATACTGCCCCAGCTCGTGGATACTGCCCCAGGTCGTGGATATTGCCCCAGCAGCACGTGGATACTGCCCCAGCACGTGGATACTGCCCAGCACGTGGATGGATACTGCCCCAGCACGTGGATGGATACTGCCCAGCACGTGGATACTGCCCCAGCACGTGGATATTGCCCCAGCTCGTGGATACTGCCCCAGCTCGTGGATACTGCCCAAGCTCGTGGATATTGCCCCAGCACGTGGATACTGCCCAAGCACGTGGATACTGCCCCAGCTCGTGGATACTGCCCCAGCTCGTGGATACTGCCCCAGCACGTGGATATTGCCCCAGCACGTGGATATTGCCCCAGCACGTGGATATTGCCCCAGCTCGTGGATATACTGCCCGCTCGTGGATACTGCCCTAGCACGTGGATATTGCCCCAGCTCGTGGATACTGCCCCAGCTCGTGGATACTGCCCCAGCTCGTGGATATCGCCCCAGCACGTGGATATTGCCCCAGCTCGTGGATATCGCCCCAGCTCGTGGATACTGCCCCAGCTCGTGGATACTGCCCCCAGCTCGTGGATACTGCCCCAGCTCGTGGATACTGCCCCAGCACGTGGATATCGCCCCAGCACGTGGATACTGCCCCAGCACGTGGATATCGCCCCAGCACGTGGATACTGCCCCAGCACGTGGATACTGCCCCAACTCGTGGATATTGGCCCCCCCGCTCGTGGATATGGCCCCCCCGCTCGTGGATATGGCCCCCAGCTCGTGGATATACTCACCTACAGCGTCCTCTCTCTCTCTCCGTTGGTCGCCGGGATGACGTCACGGAAGCCTTTGACCCCCGGGGTCAAAGGCTTTCGTGACGTCATTCCGGCGAACAACGGAGAGAGAGAGGATCCTGCAAGCGGGACCGCCATCGCAGGAGGGCCGATGTCGGTGAGTATGTTTTGGGAACCTCGGCCCTGATCCCCAGCGGTGACCTCCTCCGGCTGCCGCTGGCAGCTCGGCGGGCCTCTAGGCTTAGGCGAGTCCCCGGCTCGGCTGGGCCTGTAGGCCCAAACCGAGCCGGGGGCTCGCCTAAGCCTAGAGGCCCGCCGAGCAGCCAGCGGCAGCCGGAGGAGGTCTCCGCTGGAGCTCAGGGCCGATTTTGGGGTGTATTTTTTGGGAACTTCGGCCCCGATCCTCCAGCGGTGACCTTCTCCGGCTGCCGCTGGCTGCTCGGCGGGCCTCTAGGCTTAGGCGAGTCCCCGGCTCGGTTTGGGCCTACAGGCCCAGCCGAGCCGGGGACTCGCCTAAGCCTAGAGGCCCGCCGAGCACCCAGCGGCAGCCGGAGGAGGTCACCGCAGGAGGATCGGAGGCGAGGTTCCCAAAACATACTCCCGTAAATCGGCCCTGAGCTCCAGCGGTGACCTCCTCCGGCTGCTCGGCGGGCCTGTAGGCCTAGGCAACCCCCCGGCTCGGTTTGGGCCTGTAGGCCCAAACCGAGCCGGGGGCTCGCCTGAGCTTGGAGGCCGCCTAGCAGCCTGCTCGGCCGGAGGAAGTCACCGCTGGAGCTCCGGGCCAATGTAAGAGGGTGTTGCCATACACATACTCACCGACATCGGCCCTTCTCCAGCGATGGCGGTCCCGCTTCCAGCGTCTTCTCTCTCCGTTGGTCGCCGGCATGACGTCACGAAAGCCTTTGACCCCGGGTCAACATGCCAGGGTCAAAGGGTTTCGTGACATCATGCCGGCGAGCAACGGAGAGAGAGTGGACGCTGCGAGCTGAGACCGCCATCGCTGGAGGATTTAAGGGCAGATGTGGGTGAGTATGTTGTGAACTGGCGCAGGACTCGAGGCCGATGTAGGTGAGTATATGCTCTCAACACCCACCCTTTCTAGCTCGCCCGGTATCCAAGATTAAGGCAAGCCCCCGGCCCAGTCGAGTCCCCGGCTTGGCTGGACCTCTAGGCCCACGCCAAGCCGGGGGCTTGCCTTAAGCTTGGGATTCCCTGGGCGAGCTAGAAAGGGTGGGTGTTGAGAGCATATACTCACCTACATTAACCCAGAGCTCCAGCGGTGACTGTCGTCCGACTGTCACAGGCTGTTTCGGGCCCTCCAAGCTCAGGCGAGCCCCCTGGCTTGCCTTTGGCCTACAGGCCCAGCTGAGCCGGGGGCTCGCCTGAGCTAGGAGGCCGGCCGAGCAGCCTGTGACAGCCATTGCTGGAGCCCCGAGCCAATGTAGGGGGATGTAGGTTACACATACTCACCGACATCGGCCCTTCTCCAGCGATGGCGGTCCCGCTTCCAGCGTCCTCTTTCTCCGCCGGTCGCCGGCATGATGTCACGAAACCCTTTGACCCTGGCATGTTGACCCGGGGTCAAAGGCTTTCGTGACGTCATGCCGGCGACCAACGGAGAGAGAAGACGCTGGAAGCGGGACCGCCATCGCTGGAGAAGGGCCGATGTCGGTGAGTATGTGTATGGCAACACCCTCTTACATTGGCCCGGAGCTCCAGCGGTGACTTCCTCCGGCCGAGCAGGCTGCTAGGAGGGCCTCCAAGCTCAGGCGAGCCCCCGGCTCGGTTTGGGCCTACAGGCCCAAACCGAGCCGGGGGGTTGCCTAGGCCTACAGGCCCGCCGAGCAGCCGGAGGAGGTCACCGCTGGAGCTCAGGGCCGATTTACGGGAGTATGTTTTGGGAACCTCGCCTCCGATCCTCCTGCGGTGACCTCCTCCAGCTGCCGCTGGGTGCTCGGCGGGCCTCTAGGCTTAGGCGAGTCCCCGGCTCGGCTGGGCCTGTAGGCCCAAACCGAGCCGGGGCTCGCCTAAGCCTAGAGGCCCGCCGAGCAGCCAGCGGCAGCCGGAGGAGGTCTCCACTGGAGCTCAGGGCCGATTTTGGGGTGTATTTTTTTGGGAACTTCGGCCCCGATCCTCCAGCGGTGACCTTCTCCGGCTGCCGCTGGGTGCTCGGCGGCCTCTAGGCTTAGGCGAGTCCCCGGCTCGGCTGGGCCTGTAGGCCCAAACCGAGCCGGGGGCTCGCCTAAGCCTAGAGGCCCGCCGAGCAGCCAGCGGCAGCCGGAGGAGGTCTCCGCTGGAGCTCAGGGCCGACTTATGGGGTTATGTATGTTTGGAACTTCGGCCCCGATCCTCCAGCGGTGACCGGCTGCCGGCGGCCTGCTCGGCGGGCCTCTAGGCTTAGGCGAGTCCCCGGCTCGGCTGGGCCTGTAGGCCCAAACCGAGCCGGGGGCTCGCCTGAGCCTGGAGGCCCGCCGGAGGACGGTCACCGCTGGAGGATCGGGGCATCTGGCCGTGTAAACACACGGGTAGCTGCGCGCGGCTCGTGCCATTTTTTTTTTTTTTTTTTCACGCGGCCGGCACGCGCAGCTACCTGTGTGTTTTAACGGCCGCTTTCAAATGTCCGTCGCACATGCGCAGTAGGGTTTTGGCGACGGACAGTTTTTAGCTTACTCTTTTATAGTATAGATAATATAACGATGCATTGTAAACATAAATCAAAATGTGCAGTGTGCATGAGTGGATCACAGAGCTCCACAGCAATAAACCTCATAGTAATGTGCAGTGTGTATGAACGTATCACAGAGCTCCACAGCAATAAACCTCATAGTAATGTGCAGTGTGTATGAACGTATCTCAGAGCTTCACAGCAATAAACCTTATAGTAATGTGCAGTGTGTATGAGCGTGAGTTTTATTGCTGTGCAGCTCTGTGATATGCTCATACACACTGCACATTACTGAGAGTTTTATTGCTGTGCAGCTCTGATACGCTCATACTCACCACACCTTACTGAGTTTTATTGCTGTGGTGCTCTGATACACTCATACACACTACGCATTACTGTATCAGAGCTCCACAGCAATAAAACTCACAATAATGTGTGGTGTGTAGGAGCGTATCAGAGCTCCAAAGCCTTTTATATACCCCCTCTCTCTCTTTCTTTTTACCCCCTCCCTCTCATTCTTTTTTTCAACCCCCCTCTCCCATTCTCACTTTTTTCACCTCTCCCTCTTTTTCCTTTTTCATCCCCTCTCTTCCATTCTCAGTTTTTTTATCCCCTCTTTCTCTTTTTTCATCCCCTCTCTTCCATTCTGTCTTTTTTTTATCCCCTTTTTTTATCCCCTCTCTTCCATTCTCAGTCTTTTTTTATCTCTTTCTTTTTTTCATCCCTTCTCTTCCATTCTCAGTCTTTTTTTATCCCCTCTTTTTTTCATCCCCTCTCTTCCATTCTGTCTTTTTTCATCCCCTCTCTTCCATTCTGTCTTTTTTTTATCCCCTTTTTTTCATCCCCCCTCTTCCATTCTCAGTCTTTTTTTATCTCTTTCTTTTTTTCATCCCTTCTCTTCCATTCTCAGTCTTTTTTTATCCCCTCTTTTTTTCATCCCCTCTCTTCCATTCTCAGTCTTTTTTCATCCCCCTCTTCCATTCTCAGTCTTTTTTTATCCCTCTTTCTTTTTTTCATCCCCTCTCTTCCATTCTCACAGGGTTATCCAAAGAGATTCGAATTGCTTGAGAAAGGTAACCGAACGCTGAAAATCAGCGTTCGGTTGCCTTTCCTGACCATTCGGCTATCCAGAGAGCAGGCAATTCGCCAAATCCTGTCGAATTGCCTGAACATACGGTGCCTGTTCGGTCCCTGTTCGAGGGTAGTGAAATCCCCATCAAAAATCACTGCTTCGGCTATTCAGAGAACACAAACCAGCAGGGAAAGGTTCCCCTAATGCCCTGCCATTCGGTGGTTTAATTCGGCAAATTTATTCAGGAGAATCCCATAGACTTCAATGTTAAAAATATTCCCGTATTAATTCAATATCTAATAAACCGTTCATTATAAAATTCTGCAGCAAAAAGTCTCTTTATTTATAGATTTTTTAGGATACTTTAAGCATTTTTCAGAATTTTTTAAAAAAAAATTAAAAGTCCGATTTTTTTTTTTTTTTTTTTTCAGTTTACTTATTTTTTTGTAACAGCCCTCTTTATTATCATTCCCTGGACCTCCTGTGAAAATTTCAGACATTTTCGCTCAGTAGTTTCTTTGCAAACAGCGTTTCTTTTTCCCAGATTCATACAAATGGTTTTTCTAATTTATTCACTGCCTCCTCTACGTCACAGCTGCTTCGGCTCTGTGTGATTCGGCTCCTTTTCGGCTCCTGTTCGGCTCCTGTTCGGCTCCTCTTCGAAGGTTAATCCAGATGTTTTTGCTTGTTTTCAGCGTGCATTCGGTTAGTTTTCGTCAGGTTTTCGGCAGCTTTTCCCTGCAATTCGGGGGCCCTGTGCTGTTTGCTGAATACACCGCAGGGTCACCGAAATGCAATCGGCAAAAGGAACCGAATTGAAGAGAACGAAAAGTCACCGAACGTGCGGTGACTTTTCGAATCTCTTTGGATAACCCTGTTAGTCTTTTTTTATCCCCTCTTTTTTCATCCCCTCTCTTCCATTCTCAGTCTTTTTTTATCCCCTCTTTTTTCATCCCCTCTCTTCCATTCTCAGTCTTTTTTTATCCCCTCTTTTTTCATCCCCTCTCTTCCATTCTCAGTCTTTTTTTATCCCCTCTTTTTTAATCCCCTCTCTTCCATTCTCAGTCTTTTTTTATCCCCTCTTTTTTCATCCCCTCTCTTCCATTCCCAGTCTTTTTTCATCCCCTCTCTTACATTCTCAGTCTTTTTTTATCCCCTCTTTCTTTTCTCATCCCCTCTCTTCCATTCTGTCTTTTTTTATCCCCTTTCTTTTTTTATCCCCTATTTTTTTCATCCCCTCTCTTCCATTCTCAGTCTTTTTTTATCCCCTCTTTCTTTTTTTCATCCCCTCTCTTCCATTCTCAGTCTCTTTTTATCCCCTGCAACCCCTGCAGCCTTGTAATTACCTACCTCCCAGGCAGCAGTTCCCCTCCGCTCAGAGGGAGGGAATCAGATCACTCCTCACTCGGCTCATGCACAAACGCTTCCAGGCTCGGTGTCAGCACACGTGACACAGACCACCCGGAAGCTGGCTGAGTGCAGACGCTGGGAAGATGTGAAAGCACATCTCTCCCAACGTTCGGTCCGTCCCTGCTTGCGGCGCCGCCCCCCTCCTTCCTCGCTATGCACTGTAGCAGACAGGATCACATGAAAGGGAATGTCAGTGACGGCTCCATGCAGATGCTGGCATTCCGATTACAGCACAATTTCTACTCGCCCTCCCCCAATTTCAACTCGCAAATTGCGAGGGGGCGAGTGCAAATTTTAACCCCTGCTGTAAATGATTGAAATCTGAATGGAAATTTGCTCACACTGTATCTGGTTAGATAGATCTGTATCTGCACTATTAAATAACCTAAAATATGTTTTCATTTCACTAAATTTAAAAAAAAAACAACAAAATTATTTAGCTCCAGGCCCATAGAGATCTTAATCCGGCCCTGCTGATGGACGATATTGCAGACACCGCACAATACGTTTTTCTTGACAGACGTAGAAAACAAAAGGGAACTATAGGAAACAAAATTAATATGAAAAATGGTAAAAATTGGTACATGATATGAAAAGCCATTGTGTGCGTCCGTTTGCCACGTGCGTTGTGGGTGCGCAGTTCGGTGCGGACGCACTTCGTGTGTTGGTCTCTATTGATCATGATTCTATGCTACGACGGACGTTAAACTGTGCGGCAACACGGATGTGATAACTGAGACGAGCCTTAAGGTTTACTCGGGCTTTTGACAAGGCATGGCCGGTGCGTGACTATTTCTTCAACCTATTTACGAGAAGTGTAAGTATTTGTTTATCCGTACATGATTTTGGGGATAAGGGAGTGTTGTCCTGTTGCTGTTTATTATAAGCACATAATTCCCTCACCTTAAAACAGGAAAAAAAGGAAATTTTACATTTATTTATTTTTACACATTACTTGGTCATCTTTGGTATCGTTGGAAAGGCCATACTCTGGACTTTCCAATGACACCACACTTGGCCATGTGAGGTATATATAATGGATATTTCTTGCAGTAGTGCAGCAGATTGTGTTTTAAAAATTACAAGGCATTATAACCGTACAGCTGATGCAGGGATACATGAGCAGCAGTTCTACCTGCAGTAACTCCTTTTTTGGCCAGCAAGTGGCACCCTCTGCCTGTCAAATATGTTATTACAGTAAGATATACACTGGGAACATTCTCAAATATTCTTGCTGTAGAAATAATTTAAAAACGATTTTCAAAAAAAAAACACTGGTTGCTGACAATGGATTTTTGGAAAATCCCTTTGTAGTGAAGGGGTTAAGGGCAAAAAAGAACTCTATTTTTAATAGAATATTAATAATTCTTATCTGTAACGTGTATGTTCTCCATACAATATACTGTTGTTGTCTTCTTGAGCTTCAAAACTTTATTTGTATTGGTTTTCATTTATCTGGCTTTTTTGGGGGTTGACATGATGGGGTTTATTATTGGTAGCCCGATTAGCACATATTCAGTACAAACTATTATTTACAGTGGCAAGACAAAGTATTTGAACCCTTTGGGATTACGTGGAGTTTTGCATGAATTGGTCATAAAATGTGCTCTGATCTTCATCTGTCACAACAATTTGAATAACACAGTCTGCTTAAAATAATACAACACAAACATTATATGTTTTCATGTTTTTATTGAACAGAACATGTAAACATTCACAGTGCAGGGTGGAAAAGGTATGTGAACCCCTAGCCTAATGACTTCTCCAAGAGCTAATTGGAGCCAGGAGTGAGCCAACCTTGAGTCCAATCAGTGTGACATTATTGAATGTGTTGCTGAAAGCTGTCCTGCCCTTCAAAAACACACAGCAGTTTTGGGTTTACTGGTTTCAAGAAGCACTGCCTGATGTGAACCATGCCTCGCAGAAAAGAGCTCTCAGAAAACCTACGATCAAGAATTGTTGACTTGCATGAAGCTGGAAAGGGTTACAAAAGTATCTCCAAAAGCCATGTTCATGTGTCCACGGTAAGACAGACTGTCTACAAATGGAGAAAGTTCAGCACTGTTGCTACTCTCCCTAGGCGTGGTCATCCTGTAAAGATGACTGCAAGAGCACAGCGCAGAATGCTTAATGAGGTAAAGAAGAATCCTAGAGTGTCAGCTAAAGACTTACAGAAATCTCTGGCACATGTTAACATTTTTGTTGACATATCTACAATAAGGAAAACATTAAACAAGAATGGAGTACATGGGAGGACACCACGGAGGAAGCCATTGCTGTCCAAAAAGAATATTGCAGCACATTTGAAGTTTGCAAAAGAGCACCTGGATGTTCAACAGCAATACTGGCAAAATATTCTGTGGACAGATGAAACCAAAATTGAGTTGTTTGGAAAAAACACACAACGCTGTGTGTGGGAAAAAAAAAAAAGGCACAGCACATCAACATCAAAACCTCATCCCCACTGTAAAACATGGCGGAGGGAGCATCATGGTTTGGGGCTGCTTTGCTGCCTCAGGGCCTGGACGGATTGTTGTCATTGAGGAAAAATTAATTCCAGAGTTTATCAAGACATTTTGCAGGAAAACGTAAAACCATCTGTCCGCCAACTGAAGCTCCGCAGAGGATGGGTGATGCAACAGGACAATGACCCAAAGCATACAAGTAATTCAACAAAAGAATGGCTTCAACAAAACAAAATACGCCTTCTGGAGTGGCCCAGTCAGAGTCCAGACCTCAACCCATTGAAATGCTGTGTCATGACCTTTAGAGAGCGATTCACACCAGACATTAGGTATGTGCGTTTCGGGTTTCGGAATTTTCACGAAATTTCCCGATTCGTGTTTTCGGATGCGGCCGATTTTCCGAAAATTTTTAGATCCGAAAACGACAGATCCGAAAAGTTTTCCGAGCCGAAACGAAATATTTTCGGGATTTTCGAATGGACTTGAAATGTGTCAAATAGAAATTTATTGCTTTGAAACGAGAACAGACGTTCCGAAAAAACGAAAATTTCCGAAATCACGAAAAGTCGATACAAAAAACGAGCAAAGTGACACGAAAATACGAAAAATGGTCGATATTACGAAAAAAAATGTGCCCGAAAAACGAGTCAAACCGAATCGAATCGAAACCGAAATCGGTCGAAATACAGAGGTTGATGAAGTTTCACTCTGTTGTTTATCAATATATATTGGTTTCTAATATTACTGGGATGCTGGTGCAGAAAGAAATCTTTCTATGTTGTTAGAGTATTTACAAATATCTGTATAAAGGTTATCATGCATACTTTATCCTTCACTTGGAGATAATACTTATGGATTACTATTTTACCATTAGTCGCAAAGGTCAGATTTATTATCTCCAGTGTGGGAAGGTATGATAGAAAATGAGATCCTTAAAATACAACTCGCTGGGAACCACAGGGACACTTCTGCTTCATGTCATATAATACATTCTAGAGAATGTGGCTGACGTGGAGTAAATTCTTCTTTGCCCAAGTAGTCTTCTTGAGATAATAATCATTCATATATTCTTTTTATGGGAGCTGCCTCCATAAATAATTCTTATGAGAGTCTGTTGTGGAACCCCAATTATACACATCATTGCTTCACAGTACTGAGATGATTCTTATAGCTGATATATCTCTCCTATATCTTCAGCAAAAGAAAATTAAGCAAATGAGGTTATGAATTCCCTTGTAATTGCACAGGTGCCACTGATCCTGGACATCTCTCTTTATAGATCTATTCATTTCATTACAGTTTTTAGGATACAAGTATCTTGATGTGGGCAAACCATTCCCTGTACTGAACAGTTACTATATAGTACAAAGGAAGTGGACCACCGTCCTGTGTAAAGCATGATGAGGGATAGCACTAGCAAGGATTGCCCCTTAACACCGCATCTGTTTATCATATCTAAAAATTGGACATTGCAATAAACCACTGGACATAACAATTGACCTCTTACTCAAATACATGTTCAGATCATTCACATTGATAGGTATTATTCATCATGACTAGAAATAAACTAAATATGTAACATCATTGCTGGCCTGTACAAAATTGTGGTTGTATCATTATTCATCTCCATCCAATGTGTTTATAAATATGTATGTGCATATGTATATTTTTAAATATTTATACACAAATATATCAACACAAACACAGATATATATTAGAATGAATACATATATATATATATATATATATATACATACATGAGAGAGTGAGAGAAGGAATACCATAATAAGTTGTCTACCAGCCAGAAATAATATATGCATATATTATGTAGTTTTATTGGTGTATATAAATATATAGGGGGATGGATGCATGTATTTCTTATATAAAAACATATAAACATATGCACATACCAGACCATGGTCTATATATATTACCATTTGTTCTTATGATGCTTTCATTCCCATATCTTATTTGTTTTTTCTGTATCTTTCTTTGTGTGTTTAGCCGTTTCCCATTGGCTAATAAGTATCGCCTAAATACATTACATTTGATACAAAAATAAATAAGCACCCACCATATCAGAAGAGATAAGAGTTCCCCAAACCACAGATCAGGATACTAATGATGACAATAATTCATTTTATTATGATCTGGGACATTGTGTTTATGAAGCGTCACACTGAGAAAGCGCCTTTAAGTATAAATTCAATTTCCCTCCTCTGTAACTACATAACTAAGTGTTTAATTCAGATGAGACACGCAGCACTTCGGAGTCTCTGTATAATTATCTGTCTACTGCCCCAGATAAAGAAGGCTTTTGTGTAAGATAGACAGAAAAAACAGCAAGAAAAAAATCTGGATCCACAGAACCTTACATAACTCTTTGTCTATTGTGAGTTTATGTTCATTTCCTCCTCCTCAAGTTATTATTGGAGAAAGAAGGAGAGAGAGGGAGAAAAAGAAGGAAGGAGAGAGGGAGAAAAAGAAGGAAGGAGAGAGGGAGAAAAAGAAGGAAGGAGAGAGGGAGAAAAAGAAGGAAGGAGAGAGAAGAAGGAAGGAGAGAGAAGAAGGAAGGAGAGAGAAGAAGGAAGGAGAGAGAAGAAGGAAGGAGAGAGAAGAAGGAAGGAGAGAGAAGAAGAAGGAGAGAGAAGAAGAAGGAGAGAGAAGAAGAAGAAGGAGAGAGAAGAAGAAGGAGAGAGAAGAAGAAGGAGAGAGAAGAAGAAGGAGAGAGAAGAAGAAGGAGAGAGAAGAAGAAGGAGAGAGAAGAAGAAGGAGAGAGAGAAAAAGGAGAGAGAAAAAAAGGAGAGAGAAAAAGGAGAGAGAAGAAGAAGGAGAGAGAAGAAGAAAGAATGGAAGAGAGAAAGAAAGAAAGAATGGAAGAGAGAAAGAAAGAAAGAAAGAATGGAAGAGAGAGAGAAAGGAAGGAAGAGAGAAAGAGAAAGAAAGGGAGAAAGAAAGGAAGAAAGAGAAAGAAAGGTAAATATCTAGGGTGAGGGAGAAAGAAAGTCAAAAAAGAGAGAGAGAAGAGACAGAAAAAATTATAGAACGAGCCTCGAGAAAGAGATAAAGAGAAACAGGGAAAGTGCAAGAAAGAAAGACAGAAGGAAAAAGACAGAACATTAGAATGGGACCCTCTATTCCCCGACACATCAAGCACATTGTGTGTGAAAAGTTTGCACACTTAAACTACTCCGAAATATTTAATTTTTTTGATGAAAGCTATGCCATGGACATTTCCTGTGCCTCTCAGTGACAGTGACATTGTTTTTCCTTTCTAATCCACATTATCAAATAGAAGCTCATTGCTCGTGTGTTACTGCTCGCTCAGAGTCATTTCAGGCACTGAGACCATTCTCCCCTCCCTTAATTGCATCGCTAAATGAAATCCAGATTGATGGTGAGTTTATTACAAGCACTCAGCAAATCCACGGAAATTAAATTAGATAAATAGTCCGTGTACAGCAAACACAGGAATTCGAGGACTGACCGTTTTGGGGTTCCATTAAATGAAGGAAAACAGTCACTAACTTACAAAAAGTGGAAACAAAATAAAAAAGTCATCTTAAAACATGACTGGAGAATGCATAAAAGGCATATATAGGGATACGTCTCTGCAGACGTTAAATTTAAACTTCAAGATAAAGGTTGTGTGTGTGTTTGTGTGTCTGTGTGTGTGATTTCTAGTTACAGTTTACAGTGAAAATATACATGACAATATACGATTACTATGAATACATGACTTTGGATAGAATTCGTGATAGTTTGTCCTTCGAAAAGTCGAATGTCAGCTCAAAGAGCATAAAACAGGCATAGCGAAAAATCCCAAATCACCAGAAATCTCTGAATTCAACAAATTGTTCTTTTAGTGTGAATCATACAACAGATCTGGATAGGAAGACGATCTAATAGTGTCAAGACTTGAGCATCTTCCTGCAACAGGTAGCTCTGCATTATCCCACCAATGTCATCCCAAAAATCGATCTTGTAAAGGACATATGCTGGGACAACCAGACAAATATATCATGAGGACACAGGTACATAAATGACAGATGACACAAGAGATATAGATAACAGATAAATAGCTATAGATGATAAATAAATAGATACAGCTAAATAGATGATAGATAAATAGATAGCTATAGATAAAAGGGACGATTGATAGATTATGTATAGCAATAGATAGATGATAGTTTAATGGCAGAGATGATTGATAGAGTTAGATGATCGATAAATGATAGATATATGGATGGGTGATGTCTAGATTAAAGAGATGTAATGCATTATTGAACTGAAAAAAAGAACAGGAAAGGAGGAAAATAAAGACTGGAAGCAAATATTAGCTCGCCTTTAGTACATACGTTTTGCCAGAACACTTTAGCATATTTATAAACACATATTTTGATTCTATATGTGTAATGTATTTGCTGTAATTGTAATAATATACTGAGAACATTGTATTAAATTTGATATTTATTGTATCTTTAAAAGAGTAAAATATTTGTAATTATAAAAGAGTAAGATGACTAAAGTGCCAAAGATGAATATCCACAAGGCACCTGTACATCATCAGCATATATATATATATATATATATATATATATAATTGTATATTGCAAATTATTCCAAATCCCCTCCATTTACTTCCCACGAGTAAAAACAATAAACAGGTCAAACATTCATATCTCTGGGAGAACAATATATCACCTATGTTTATTCAGTGTCATGGAATGATATATTCTAGGAATCCAATAATTTAAACGAATTCTAAACATTATAATTAAACTAATTCGTATAATTATTACTAAACAAAAATCCAAAAACATATTAATGAAGCTTATTACAGCTGTCTACCCATCCATCCATCCATCATGCATACATACATAACCTGTATGATTTTTTTTATCACTACACCTCTGTGTTTGTACTCACTGTCCCTGACCCTGACAATATAAAACATATAGCAAGAACATGTACATAAAGGGCTCCAATCTAAAGAAACTGATAATTGATTTGTCCCTTTACTAGCATCAATTCAGATCAAACATCACATGATAACATATAAAATATAATATAGAAACCATATATTGCCTGTATATTCTGTTCTAACACAATATTTATATTCTTATTATACAATTACTATCTATGCAAAAATAAAATTCGAATGTTTATAGGAATAGTAATGACAGGAATGATGATGAGAATGATGTTATACGTTTTTATTCCACATGACAGCTAGGACCAAGAGATATGGGACTCTTCCCTTGCTAGTTATGTGAGGTATGTGGCTCCTGGCCCTCCCTGGACCGGTCCATACAAGGGGCTACATTATTCTGCCTGGGGGCCAGCATGAAGGCAGATTCTTGGCGAGGCTAGAGCCCAGCACGGAGCGGGACCGCGGCCCGAGCCCCCCATCTGTAAGTCATCGGTGGCCCCTAGCCAGCTGCTGTTATGTCTACTGCACATACTGATGCTGAGCCTCTCACTGCGGGGACACCAGGTATCAATCACTCCTCTCATAGCTAGCTTGGATCCACAGCAATAAAACTCATGATCCACCAGCCGTGATCTCGCGAGATCGCGGAGTTCACGTGAATTCCGGGATCTTGCAAGAAGCGGCTGGTCACCAGTGGTCAGGTGGTTCCCAGGGGAGCGCGCGGCAGCCTTCCGAAAAAACGAAAATTTCCGAAATCACGAAAAGTCGATACAAAAAAGGAGCAAAGTGACACGAAAATACGAAAAATGGTCGATATTTCCGAAAACATGTACAATTCCGAAAAACGAAAATTTCCGAAATCACGAAAAGTCGATACAAAAAACGAGCAAAGTGACACGAAAATACAAAAAATAGTCGATATTCCGAAAAAAAATGTACCCGAAAAACGAGTCGAACCGAATCGAATCGAAACCGAAATCGGTCGAAACGAGCCGAATCGAAAAGTTTGAACATCCGAAAAATCGAACCGAATCGAACCGAAAAAAAAATCGGTGCACAAGCCTACCAGACATCCCAAGAATATTGCTACACTGAAACAGTTTTGTGAAGAGGAGTGGTCCAAAATTACTCCAGATCGTTGTGCAGGTCTGATCTGCAACTACAGGAAACATTTGGTTGAGGTTATTGCTGCCAAAGGACAGTCAACCAGTTATTAAGTCCAAAGGTTCACATACTTTTTCCACCCTGCACTGTGAATGTTTACATGTTCTGTTCAATAAAAACATGAAAACATATAATATTTGTGTTGTATTATTTTAACCAGACTGTATTTTTTTCAAATTGTTGTGACTCAGATGAAGATCAGAGCACATTTTATGACCAATTCATGCAAAACTACACGTATTCCCAAAGGGTTCACATACTTTTTCTTGCCACTGTATATTTGTTTGATTCTACCTTCTACAACAGTGTTTCCCAGACCTGTCCTCAGGACCCACTGAAATGATTTGCTGCTCAGTGATTGCAGAATTCAGTCTGCATTTCTGCAAGGTGCTCTGCAAAATCTGGCCTTGTTAAGGGTCCCGAGGACAGTTTCAGGAAACACTGTTCTAAACCTTTAGGTAGTGGCTTATAACTTCAAGGAGACTTTGGTGACGGCCTAGAACCTCTTAAGGCTCAAAATTCCATTCTGGGGGCAAAAAAAAATGGAAGAACTACACTGAGGAAATGTATCTTGCAAGGTAAATCTAGCATACCTGTACCACTTTGCAGATTCTTCATAGATCAAAATGTTGTCCTCAGCTTGTACCTTATTTGACTTCAGTTTCCAGATGACAACTTCTTCCGCAATTTTTTTAATGTAGACTATAAAATCCCAAGAAATACTTTCTTATACCCAGGACGCATATTATTGCTTATCAAGCAACGTTGGTGCATTAGTAAACACAAATATATATTTGCCCACACAATGCATAGATTTGGATTACTTTATTTAGTGGGATAGTGTACATTAACTTAGTATAACACTTTTATTCCAATCAAAACATCACATGAACTCCATAACTTCATTTTCTTAGACATTTAGCTTTCGGATTTGTCAGGCACTTCGCTGCTGGATGCCTCTTGCCCCACCTCTGGTTTTGCTGGCTCATTGACAGATTTCAGGTACCCAATAATACTAGAGGCTCCTGCTGATGATGCCGATCCCAACCAAGACAAACCGGTTGCCACTGCTGACCCTACAGTTCCTGACCCTTCAGAAAGAGCAGACCCTAAATCTCTGATGCCACGTGTTGTGGCTTCTTCCGCATCTCCGGCCCGAGATGCTATGGATTCGGCAAGTGGGGCTACATATTCCGCAGCAGTCATCAACATGGCCGATGATCCTGCAGACACTGCTTCCACTTTAGCAGCAACTGGTGCCAATACTTGGGCACCTGTAGCCAGCATATTTCCAAACACAGCAATTCCTTTTCCAGCGGCAGAGCCCAAGACACCAGACACGGCTGTCATCCCTTGTCCTGCGAGGTCAACTCCCTTGGCTGTAACCGATCCCACAACGTCAGAACTTGTGCTTATAGCCGACCCCACAGCCTTTACTCCTTTAGCTGCAGCCAGTGTAATTTCTCCTGGTATGGGGGCTAAGGATCTCACTATCTGAAAAACAAATGATTGGCATTATTACAAATCAAAAATAAAGAGTATTAATACTGGCATAGCGAGTACTGCAGACCAGAGGTTTGCTGTCTGACACATCACATTCATTATTCAATAGAACTGAAAACTCATGTGAACAAGTATATATTGGTACCACTACTTAACCCTTTCAGGCTCAGCGGTTTCAATCCGAAACCACATTTTCAGTAGGAACTGATTGAATTTTTTGCATAAGCCCAGTGGTTTCACAAAGAAACCACCTGCACTATGTAAGAATATCAATAAAATTTTCTGTTTTCCAAATTACATTGGTTGTTTTCAGGTCTTTACATGTAGATTCATAAAAATACCTCCCCCCCCCCAATTTTCTTTTCATGGGCCTGAAAGGGTTAAATAGCCCAAATATGGTATGTATCTATTTTAGCATACAAAGTAAGGATTAAAAAATAATCAATCGAGAACATCATAAGACACCGTGACAGACTACTAAAAGAATGACTAAAGGTTTGACTTTAAAAAGCGAGCCACCATTTGATATAAACTTTATACAAAGGTTTTTTGAAATAATTGTGCATTGATTCTCTATCTATTTTATTCATACTATACATTAAACTCTAGTGACCCTGGATCAAAAGAAACCAAACGATCCATAGAAATTCATCCACAAAGTCACTGCCCTGAAACTAAGGGCCCTATTACATTGATAACGCTTACCTGTTAGCTTAGTGCTAATAATATACACAGCAGGGACGTGCGGTGAGGTCAGTGGCTGGTGAGGCACTGGTTAGTATCAGAGCCAGCTGTACACAGTTATTAACTAACTTTCTGCGGTTTGTGTTTAGCTGTAAATTATCTTTTACTCCTTTACTGTACCCCCACATATTGTATATCATTTTTCTCGCCATAAAATGGACTTTCTAAAGATACCATTATTTTCATCATATCATATACTTTACCATTAGAAAAAAAAATAATATGACAGAAAAACTGTTTTTCTGTGCCTCTCATTCTCTGTATTACCACTAGAGCGAGCAGGGGTAGCAGCTTGTGTCTGCCACTAGAGCGAACAGGGGGAGCAGCTTGTGCCTGTCATACTCTGTATCCGCCACTAGAGGGAGCTGCCTGGGCCCTTTCCTGTCAGAGGCCTGCCTCCAATGCAGGCAGTTTTTGAATGGCTTGGACCAATGGTGCTTTCTCATTGGTCCTGCCACGGTTCCCGGATCCCACCACGCAGTCCTTAAAGCCCAATACTCCACAGAGCCCAAAAGCTACCAACAGGGTAGCCGTAGAAGAATCCCTAACTGTCTGGTCCTTAGAATTGGCCAGGTATACTAGCTAGACCGAAAGGGTTAATCAAAGACAATGTCGTAATACAAAACCAGGTCAGCAACACGGGGGTAATCAGACGAGCCAGAATCAGGAATACAGAGTATAGAATAGTCAAATGGAATAGCCGGGTCCATATCAGTGCAGAAGCGTAGTACAAGAAAATTGTCTAGGGCAACGGAAGGCATAATAGTCAGAAAACAAGCAGAGGTCAATAACAGGTTAAATCACAAGAGAATTCAGGTACAAGGAGCTCAGGTATGGATAACCACGATCTGGCACTGCTTAGAAGGAACTGTTGGTTTTTAAAAGACCTTCACCAGACCGTGCCCCCCTCAAGCCGCACCTCATGCAGCCACCTCCCTGCCTGTTTCAATTTAAACTGGGTGTTGGTGAGCGAGCAACATCAGACATGCTGCCCTCAAGCACACCGGAAAGGCTGGAAGCCCCCAACGTTACAGTACCCCCCTCTCCACGGGAGGCCACCGGACGACCAACAGGACAAGTGGCAGGACGACCACCGGGGCGAGTGGAAGGACGACCACCAGGGCGATCGGGGTGCGAGGCATGGAATGCCCTGACCAACCTAGAGGCAGACATGTTGGAAGCCAGAATCCAGGACCGGTCCTCCTGACCATAACTCACCCAATCGACCAGGTACTGCAGAGCACCCCTGAACAGCCTAGAATCCAGAACTTTCCTAACCTCATACTCTGTCTCTCCATCAACCTGAACAGGTGGAGGAGGAGGAACGACCCGCGTGTACCTGTTACACAACAAAGGCTTCAGTAGGGAGGTGTGGAAGATGTTGTGTAAGCGAAGATGTCTAGGAAGGGCAAGAGCATAAGCCACAGGGTTAACGCGGCGAATGATCCTGTATGGACCGATAAACCGAGGTACCATTTTCATAGAAGGCACCCGCAACATCACATTCCTAGTGGACAACCAAACTCTATCCCCCACATTGTAGGAAGGAGCTTGTAACCTATGCCTGTCAGCCTTGCGTTTCTGGACAGCAACATTGCACTCCATGTTTTCGCGAATCTGTCTCCAAATATCCTGTAGTTGTGTGAGATGTTCATCGAGAGCCGGGATGGCCTGTTCAGCAAACTGAAGCGGTAGAGCGGAGGGGAAAAAACCATAGATAGCAGAAAAAGGAGAGTAGCCAGTGGTCTCGTTAACGGCGTTATTACGTGCATACTCAGCCCAGGGCAACAACTCCGACCAATTGTCTTGTTGTTGTGTGGTAAAGCAACGTATGTATGGCTCGAGACCCTGATTTGCCCTCTCTGCTGCCCCATTGGTTTGTGGATGATATGCTGAAGAGAAGGCCAATCACACCCCCATCTCCGCACAGAAATCCCTCCAGAAACGAGAGACGAACTGAGCTCCTCTGTCAGAGACTATTTCAGACGGAACCCCATGTATTCGTACAATCTCTCTAGCAAAGACTTCTTTTGCCGACTGATGAAGCGATTGGTATCGCGAAACGCGTATTGGCGTTCATTTTATGTATTATTTTAATTGTTTTAAGAAATAAATATATTTTATGCTTATCGAGGATCCTGCAACCTTATTTTCTTTTGGAGGAACATTACTAGACGGAGGAGGAGAAAGGGGAGTCCGATATCTCCTTTACATATCGGTGGTGCTACATATCCAGTGTCAGATTTATGACACCTCCAAATGTGAGTTGAATTACTATACATTCGTTTGGGGAATTCAAAGAAATTATACAGATCACACTATGTTTGCCAATTTTTCCCTTTTCTTTGAGGGTTGATGACCACGTATGTCACGTTTAACTGCGGGTTGTGTAGCAGGTTGAGGTTGTGAGCCCAAGATGCAGTGATCAAGACAGGTTTTAGAATAAACAAAAGAAGTGTTTATTACACATAAACACTGTGGTATGAAATCATACAGGATACAGGTAATAGAGTCGTCAGGGTTCAGCAAGGGGGTTCGGTACACGGCAAGGCTGGCAGAGAATAGTCGGTATAGCAGGGGTTCGGTACACGGCAAGGCTGGCAGAGAATAGTCGGTATAGGCAGGGGTTCGGTACACGGCAAGGCTGGCAGAGAATAGTCGGTGGTATAGCAGGGGTTCGGTACACGGCAAGGCTGGCAGAGAATAGTCGGTGGTATAGCAGGGGTTCGGTACACGGCAAGGCTGGCAGAGGGGGAGCAGGATGGGAAGGTTACCGGTAAGTGTAGGAATGAGAGTCCAGATTATGGTAGGAAGTCCTTGGGGTCTGGAGTAGAGAGTTCGGGAGATGGTTAGGCGGTTTCAGGGAGCTTCAGTACACAGGTCTTTGCAGTTAGTAACTTCAATGTGGAAGTTCTGGGTAGGGGGCAGGACTCCCTTATATGCAGGGCTGATCAGGGATGATGAAGGGCAGGTGTGGATACAGGGCCAGGACGGTAGAATCAGGAAGGTGAATTGTTCATGCAAGGGTCTTGGAATCTGCAGGGTAGCGTGAGTGACAGGGGCCAGAGCGTGGTGATCCTGACAACGTATTACAAGTGATTCTGTTGTTTAATAAGAAGATCTCCAGCTTGAACATTTATCATCAAAAAGGGAAGCGCAGACTTGTCACCACATTTTCTCTTCATTATTGACTATTTGATGGTTGGAGGTGAACCATCTGTGTGTGATCACCTGCAGCTGACTGTTGAACTGCAAATTTAAATGTATGATAGACTTTTGTGTTATCCAACGTATTAATCGCACAGTTCAGTTATATGCACTAAGGGGCGCCAGATACTACATTTTCTATTTCAGACGGAACCCCATGTATTCGTACAATCTCTCTAGCAAAGACGACCGCCAGTTCTTTGGCTGTAGGAAGCTTAGGTAAAGGAATAAAATGAGCCATTTTGGAGAAGCGGTCTACAACTGTCAGAACCACAGTATGACCCTTGGACTTCGGCAAGTCCACAATAAGATCAATGGATAGAAGAGACCAAGGCCTATTAGAAATGGTGGTGGGGTCGGAATCCTGCTCTCTCCCACCTGTACCTACCAGCATCTCCCTCCACCCCCATCCCTCTCCTTCTCCTCCTTCGAGACACACTGCATCCGCCTGTTCTCTCCTCTGGCTCTCAGGGTGGCAGTCATCTACTGCCCACCGGGACCAACCTCCCAGTTCTTTGACCACTTTGCTACCTGGCTTTCTCACTTCCTGTCTTCTAATCTTCCATGCCTAATTCTCGGGGACTTCAACATTCCCATTGATGATCCTTCCGCCCCTGCTGCCTCCAAACTTCTTTCACTCACGTCCTCCCTTGGACTCACACAATCCTCCCTCCTCCCTACCCACCGCGATGGTCACGCTATTGACCTTGTCTTTTACAACCTCTGCTCCATTTCTGAGTTCAACTGTCGCCCTTTCCCCATCTCTGACCACCACCTTCTCTCTTTCAACCTATCTGGACTTCCTAAACACCCTGCTCCCCCACCCCGCACACACACTCGCAGAAATCTACATGCTGTGGACCCCCATCAATTCTCCAACCTACTTCACCACCTCCCTCATACCTCATCCTTCACCTGCCCTGATGCTGCCACTAATCACTACAACACTACTCTTATCTCTGCTCTAGACACTCTTGCTCCTCTTCGACTCTGTAAGGCCCCACGCCGCCAGCTTCAGCCCTGGCACACCCTCCAGACACGCTACCTGCAAAGATGCTCCCGCACTGCAGAGCGTGCCTGGAGGAAATCCCGCTCTGAAGCTGATTTTGTTCACTTCAAGTTTATTCTCCGGTCATACACCTCTGCCCTCCACTTGGCCAAACAATCCTTCTTCTCATCTCTTATATCTACGCTGTCCTCCAACCCTAAATGGCTCTGGTCCACCTTCAACACCCTCCTCTACCCACCTGCACCTCCCCCACAGCTGCCTTCAGCGCTCAAGACCTGGCAGGCTACTCCTCAGTAAAACTCTAAATATCAGAAGCAACATCCCAACACAAGATAGTTATCTGCCACCTCCACTCCCAGAGGTCCCCTCTGCCACCCTCTGTCGCTTCCTCCCAGCCACTGAGGAGGAAGTCAATTCCTTATTGTCCTCCTCACATCTCACCACATGCCCGCTCGACCCCATTCCCTCACATCTAATTCCTCCCCTCTCCCCCTCCCTCACCCCTGCTCTCACACACATCTTCAACCTATCTCTCTCCACTGGCTCCTTTCCATCCGCCTTCAAACACGCGCTAGTTACCCCTTTACTAAAGAAACCATCCCTCGATCCCAACTCTCCATCCAACTACCGCCCTGTATCCCTGCTTCCCTTCACATCAAAGCTCTTAGAAAAACTAGTCTTCAACCGCCTCTCCCTCTTCCTGTCCTCCAATTCCCTACTTGACCCCCTGCAATCTGGCTTCCGTCCCCTACACTCAACTGAAACTGCCCTCACCAAAGTCACCAACGACCTCGTAACTGCTAAAAAACACGGCCACTATTCTATTCTCATCCTGCTCGACCTCTCGGCTGCTTTTGACACTGTTGACCACCCCCTCCTTCTACAGACCCTCAACTCTCTGGGTCTCGGTGACACTGCACTCGCTTGGGTCGAATCCTATTTATCCAACAGGTCCTTCTGTGTGTCCTTTGCTGGAAACTCCTCCTCCTCATTGCCTCTATCTGTTGGTGTACCTCAAGGCTCTGTCCTTGGTCCTCTGCTCTTTTCCATCTACACCTCCTCCCTGGGCAAAATCATCAACAGCTTTGGCTTCAATTACCACCTCTACGCTGATGACACTCAGATCTACCTCTCTACCCCTGATCTCTCTCCCCCTGTCCTTTCAAAAGTCAGTGACTGTTTATCTGGCATCTCCTCCTGGATGGCCTCCCACCACCTAAAGATCAACATGTCAAGGACTGAACTCCTACTTATTCCTCCCTCCAATGCCTCCCCACCTCCTGACTTCTCTATCACGGTGGAGGGTATCACCATTTCCCCATCAAACCAAGTTCGCTGTCTTGGAGTTACACTTGACTCTGCTCTTTCCTTCATCCCCCACATCAAGTCTCTTTCCTCCTCCTGCCGATACCAACTGCGTAATATTTCCAGAATTCGGCCATTTCTTACCGCTGTCACCACAAAACAACTCATACACGCCCTGGTAATCTCCCGACTCGACTATTGCAATAATCTCTTATCTGGCCTCCCTCTGTCCCGCCTCTCCCCGTTACAATCCATCCTGAACGCCTCTGCCAGGCTAATTCACCTCACCCGCCGCTCTGTCTCTGCCGCTCCCCTCTGCGAGTCCTTTCACTGGTTCCCCATCCACTGCAGAATTAAGTTCAAAATCCTTATCCTTACCTACAAAACCCTCACTAACTCAGCTCCCCACTACCTGTCCTCACTAATCACCAAATACACCCCGGCCCGCTCCCTAAGGTCAAACAGTGACCTGCGCCTAGCTTCTCCCCGCATCACCTCTTCCCATGATAGACTGCAGGACTTCACACGCGCAGCCCCCATTCTCTGGAATGCTATCCCTCGTACTGTCAGACTTTCCCCTAACTTCTCTTCCTTCAAACGCTCCCTTAAAACGTTCCTATTTAGGGAAGCCTACCACCCAACTCACTGACGCAACCATCAATCACTCTCACCTTACAGTCCTCTCCTCCTGTTTCCAACCCCAACCCTCCCAGATTGTGAGTTCCTACGGGAATAGGGCCCTCATCTCCTCCTGTACTGTTTGTCAAATGTTGTTCAATGTATTGTAACCCTGTCTATACTGTGCTTATTGTACAGCGCTGCGGAATATGCTGGTGCTTTATAAATAAAGAATAATAATAATAATAATAATTAGGAATGGGGAAAGGCTGCAATAGACCGACAGGCAAGGTTTTACTGGTTTTGCTTCTGGCACAGACTTGACAAGCCAAAACAAGCAGACGTACGTCTTGTCGCATGGTGGGCCACCAGAACTGTCTGGAGATACTGGTAAGAGTCTTAGTAATACCAGGATGACCTGCTGGTTTGGAATCATGAAACATTATGAGTAATTCTTGTCTTTCCTTTTCAGGCACAAACAACATATCTGGAGGCTTGTTTGGTGGAGCCCCCATTTGAGCTGCTTGCAGGCGTTCCAGAAAAGGCGAGGAAACAGACAAGACCGTGGAAGCCACAATACGTTCAGGAGGAACTATAGGATTGTGGTCTTGTGTATTTGATTCATATTGACGAGATAAGGCATCAGCCTTTACATTGCGGTCACCTGGTCTGTAAGTCAACACAAAATTAAACCGAGACAGTAGTAATGACCACCTGGCCTGTCTCGAGTTCAGACGTTTAGCATCCCCGATGTATGTAAGGTTCTTATGATCAGTGATTATCAACAAAGGGTCAAGAGTACCTTCCAACAAATGTCTCCACTCTGACAGGGCAGACACAATAGCAAGCAATTCTCTGTTACCGATATCATAATTGCGTTCTGCTGGTGATAATTTTCTTTAAAAGAACCCACAAGGATGTAGAGGCTTCCCTGGAGATCCTCTTTGAGATAGGACAGCCCCAATGCCTATCTCGGAAGCATCAACCTCAAGAACAAATGGAATTCTGGGATCAGGATGCCGTAACACTGGAGCAGAAGTGAAAGCCTGTTTGAGAGCTTCGAATGCCTGTTTGGATTGTGAAGACCAGACCTGGTTCTTCAGACCTTTACGTGTCATATTAATGATAGGGGAAACTACAGCAGAATAATTCTTGATAAATCTCCTAATAGTTGGAAAACCCCAGAAACCTCTGTATGGCTTTGAGGCCTTGAGGGAGAGCCATTCTGAGATGGCCGTGAGTTTGGAAGGATCCATCTCAAAACCTTCTGGAGTGATAATGAACCAAGAAATTTTACAGTAGTAATGTCGAATAAACACTTCTCCAGTTTGCAATAAAGACCATTGTCTAGTAGTTTTGCTAATACCTGTCTTACATGTTCATGGTGGGTTATAAGATCGGGAGAGTAAATTAGTATATCGTCTAAGTATACGATAACAAAGGATTGCAAAAAATCTCTGAGCACATCATTAATGAAATCCTGGAATACAGTTGGAGCATTACAGAGACCGAACGGCATGACCAGATATTCATAATGCCCACTCCTGGTGTTAAATGCTGTTTTCCATTCATGCCCATCTTTAATACGTATCAGGTTGTAAGCCCCTCTCAAATCGAGTTTTGTGTATACTGCTGATGCCCTTAACCAGTCGAACAGTTCTGATATAAGAGGGATAGGGTACACATTCTTGATGGTGATCTTGTTAAGCCCCCTATAATCGATACACAAGCGTAAATCTCCTTTTTTAGATACAAAAAAGAACCCAGCCCCTGCTGGAGAAGAGGAACGTCTGATAAAACCTCTCTCCAAATTCTCCTTTATGTACTCCTCCATTATTTGGTTCTCTTTTATGGATAAAGGATATACTTTTCTTCGAGGAGGCATGGTACCTGGATGAATATCTATGGCGCAATCATACGGTCTATGTGGAGGTAGTTTCTCTGCCTCTCTTTTATCGAATACAGCCCTGAGATCGGCCTACCAGTCAGGAACCTCTGTAGACAATGGAGGAGCTGTAGGTGTGTTCAGGGCACCAATATGCTGAATGGGTATTAAACAAGTCCCAAAACAAGCAGGACTCCAAGACAGTATCTCTCCCTCAGCCCAGTCAATAACAGGATTATGTTCCACCAACCAAGGGAAACCAAGCACAACAGGATTGGAAGGTGAACGAATAACCTGAAATATGATCTCTTCTTTATGCAAGAGACCAGTGGTAAGAACCACTGTAACAGTATTGTGAGTAATTCTGGGACAGGATAACGGCCTACCGTCTATGGCTTCGACGGCCAAGGGTGTCTCTCTTACAACCAGAGGGAGAGAAATAGAGGAAGCGTATTCAACATCAAAGAAATTACCAGCAGCCCCAGAGTCAACAAAAGCAGTAGTATGCGTGGTCTTGGTCTCCCAAGCCACGGATACTGGTAACAAGAGTCTAGTGTCTTTGACAGGAGACACGAACGTCACACCCAAGGCCTGTCTCCTCAGTTGCCTTAGGTGCGGTAGTTTTCCTGACTTATCATGCATTCGAGGGCGAGTGGGACATTGAAGTCGTAAATGTCCTTTTAAACCACAATACAGGCACGATCCCTCACGAAGATGCCTTGTTCTCTCTTCCTCTGTAAGCCTAGTATGGCCTAGTTGCATAGGCTCAGAGGGAGGGGATAACTCTCTTGGTGGTGCCTGAAAGACAGGGGCCAACCTTGGTAATGGTCTCTTAGGTTTCTCTCTTGGAGTTCTTCTGTCCCTTATCTGATCATCCAGATCTATAAATCTATAAATTCACTCAACACCTCAGGTAATTTACGAGGAGCCAACTCATGCATCAATGACTCTGATAACCCCTCCATAAAAGCCAGAACCAGATCCTCTATAGTCCAGTTCACGTCAGAAACCAACGTTTTAAATTCTATAGCATAATCAGATACAGTCCTGTTCCCTTCACGTATGCGGAACAAGGATTTGCCAGCTACCTTGGCTTTTCTGGTAGGATTAAACGTACGTTTTAACTCAGCTATGAATTCTTTATAGTTCAGTACGATAGGCTTCTCTGCCTCCCATAAAGGATTCGCCCATGTCAATGCTCTGGCAGACAGATGGTTAATAATGAACCCCACTTTGGCTATGTCAGTGATAAACATTTGTGGATTTAATTTAAAATGAATATCCACCTGGACCAAAAATCCCAGGCACTCCGAGGAGGGAGTACCATCAAACCTCATAGGAGCGGTCATGTGTACCTGGGATGTCTGAACAACAGAGGACACAGGTATAGCAAGCGGAGGTGCAACCCCAGCTGGTTCCAGGTGAGCCGTACGAGTCAGGATAGTTTGTAAGGCGAGAGCAAACTGATCCATCCTATGGTCCTGCTCGTCCTGTCTGGATACAAAGTTACTCAAATGCTGTGTTAAGTCTGCGGGATCCATTTTTGGCCAGATCGTAATGTCACAGTTCCCAGATCCCACCACGCAGTCCTTAATGCCCAACACTCCAATATTATTATATGTAATACCAAACGTTGTAACTCACTGTGCCTACATACCGTGTCCAGATTTGAACGTCCATATTTAAGTTCCAGAGCGTAGTTTAGGCAACTAAAACCATAAGGCTTCTGCTCGCCCACTTCCTTTAAAGCAGTCTCTACCACCTTGTCTGGTGACACAGGAATGATTTCTCCATGATACTTGTTATACACTTGGTAAGGACATCCCTTTGCTTCAGCCTCCAGTTCAGTCTTCTGTACAAAATTAGAATTCCCGTGCACAGATTCTTCACCAGATCCCACAATGCTGCCTGTATACAGAGGAAAGAGATACATAAGCAACCAACACTACTGGCAACCATTACATATGACCTAATAGCATTTTAGGAGATATAATGTACTTGGAAACAAACGAGGACATCTCGAAAATTAGCTAAAGGTCTGTTCTTCCTTTTAATATAATTTCAATGAATTCCTCTTTCCCTTATACAAAAATTGATTCCATAAAGCAGATCAGCCACAACAAAGGTTTTTACAAACTGTCATTATATCGAGTTCTAACTTCATTTCAAGTGGAATATTGGGGGGGGGTAGTATTGTGCAGTGTGTTTTCACAGCGCCAACCCATCATTCTGCGCCGGAGGTCGCTCAATTTGCATGCAAAGGTACACAAGTTACTCAAAATATTTATTTATTTATTTGCGGAGTATTTTACCCGGAAGGATGCATTGAGATTTCTCTCGTTTTCAAGTATGTCCTGGTTTTGAACAGTTTTTAGATCTGCCCCAGCTGAGGCCACTTTAGACATGCTCAGTCTGGAGTTAAATATCAATGTCCAACCATCTTAAAACTTTACCAGGCTCAATAATAACTCATGAGTTCATAATATATCCAGCTAACTATACCTCTTCTAAGTGTCTTATTATATGTATTACCAAAAGCTGTAACTCACTTTGCCTACATACTGTGTCCAGATTTGAACAAGATTTGCACAGATATGCAATTTGTGTAACGTTCAAACGAAACTTACGTACGTTATGCAAATTGCACAAGAAGCTCCTGCATTTCAGAAACCCTGAGCGAAAGAGGAGGAGCATCCCAACGCCGAGGGAGAAAAGGAGAGTATTCTTCCCTAAACTAAAAATATATTGTAAAATTATAAACTAAATACATAAAATGAGTGTCTGGCGCCACCTGCTGGTGAAACAGTGAAACTATCTTACTGCAATCTTAAAAACATGGATATTGTGTATATTGTGGACACAAATTCAATTGATGAAGACTCCAATACCAAGCGCTTGGTTCCACTTATTTGCTGAAGAGTGACATTGGACTAAATATATATAATTGTCAGCAAAACATAAATAACTGTAAACGGAATCTGCCCAACATTTTAATAATGTGTGCCTTTAAATTCCAGTAGGCCTGTAGATCTCCCATATGCAGAGGTTCTTACCTGAAATCCGGACGCACATCATGACACCACATGCCAATTATCTAGCAGACACATTACCTGGTGGGAAAGAGGTTCATAAAGACCACAAATGCAATAAGTCCATTTTTAATAAAAATCACTGAAATTGAAGCATGTTACCTGTTATATGCACAATGCAGCCATCCCCCACGTATATCGCCCAATGCTGATGGCCTGGTTGGGAAATCTCAATCATGTCCCCCAACTGAGGGGTAGGTATCTATAAAGAAGAGAGAAAGAAACAAGGCAAAGACCTTGAAGGTATTTTTGTGCTGCAAGAGGAGTGTGAATATTGATGCTATCTAGTGTCTAGGACCCTATTCTCAGCTGTTAATAGTGGCTTTCTAATGGACAAATTATGCGCAAATATTACAAATATTATAATAGCAGCTTGCTATTAACACTATTCCGACTTAGGCTAGCGTCAGACGAACGCAGTCATCATGTCCATGTCGCCGCACAGTTTAACGTCCATCGTAGCATTGATTTGTGATCAATAGAGACCAACACAAGAAGTACGTGCGCACCAAAGTGCACACGCACTACGCAGGTGGCAACGGATGCCATTTAGGCTAGGGTCAGGCGAACGCAGTGTGAACGCAGGTGCAGCCACACTTTATCATGGCCGTAGTAGCAGCAGATGATGGCCAATGACGGGCAATATACGAAGTGCGGCCGCACAAAAGTGCGGCTGCGCCAGGGGTCAAGATCTGGGAAAAAAAGTGAGGGAACTCACCCACGAATTCCACAACCCCCATTACCTGAAGAAAATATATATATATATCACGAGTATAGCAGTGCGTGCCGGTGATACCATTTTTATTGGGTTAACTTTACATTTAAAAGACAAGCTTTCAAGAGTGTAAACTGGAAACTATACTGATCAGTGAAAGGTATCACTACGTACAGGTATACTCGTGATTGTGGCAACTGGACTAACGCATTTTATATATAATATATATATTATATATATAATCCAGGCACAGACCCCCAGAATAATATACACAACACTGTGCCCCCAGAATAATATACACAGCACTGAGCCCCAGAATAATATACACAGCGCTGAGCCCCCAGAATAATATACACAGTGCTGAACCCACAATAATATACCAGCACTGAGCCCCCAGAATAATATACACAATACTGAACCCCCAGAATAATATACACAACACTGAACCCCCAGAATAACATACACAGCACTGAGCCCCCAGAATAATATACACAGCACTGAGCCCCCAGAATAACATACACAGCACTGAACCCCAAGAATAATATACACAGCACTGGTTATATGGATATATTTTCCCCAGTTCACATGGATATAATTGCCCCAGCTCATATGGGTATATATTGCCCCAGCTCTCATGGATAATGCCCCCCCAGGTCTCATGGATATGCCCCCAGGTCTCATGGATATGCCCCCAGGTCTCATGGATAATGCCCCCAGATCTCATGGATACTGCCCCCAGCTCTCATGGATATGCTCTCAGGTCTCATGGATACTGCCCCCAGGTCTCATAGATATGCCCCAGGTCTCATGGATATTGCCCCCCAGGTCTCATGGATATGCCCCAGGTCTCATGGATATTGCCCCCTGGTCTCATGGATATGCCCCAGCTCTCATGGATATGCCCCAGCTCTCAAGGATAATGCCCCCAGGTCTCATGGATAATGCCCCCAGGTCTCATGGATACTGCCCCAGGTCTCATGGATATTGCCCCCGGGTCTCATGGATATGCCCCAGGTCTCATGGATACTGCCCCCAGGTCTCTTGGATATATGCCCCAGGTCTCATGGATATATGCCCCAGGTCTCTTGGATATATGCCCCAGGTCTCATGGATATGCCCCAGGTCTCATGGATACTGCCCCCAGGTCTCATGGATATTGCCCCCCAGGTCTAATGGATATTGCCCCCCAGGTCTCATGGATACTGCCCCAGGTCTCATGGATATGCCCCAGCTCTCATGGATATTGCCCCCCAGGTCTCATGGATATTGCCCCCCAGGTCTCATGGATATGCCCCAGGTCTCATGGATATTACCCCCCCAGGTCTCATGGATATTGCCCCCCCAGGTCTAATGGACATGCCCCAGGTCTCATGGATATGCCCCCCAGGTCTCATGGATATTGCCCCCCCAGGTCTCATGGATATGCCCCAGGTCTCATGGATATTGCCCCCCCAGGTCTCATGGATATGCCCCAGGTCTCATGGATATGCCCCCCCAGGTCTCATGGATATGCCCCAGGTCTCATGGATATGCCCCCCAGGTCTCATGGATATGCCCCAGGTCTCATGGATATGCCCCCCAGGTCTCATGGATATGCCCCAGGTCTCATGGATATTGCCCCCCCCCAGGTCTCATGGATATGCCCCAGGTCTCATGGATATTGCCCCCCCAGGTCTCATGGATATGCCCCAGGTCTCCATGGATATTGCCCCCCCAGGTCTCATGGATATGCCCACCCCCAGGTCTCATGGATACTGCCCCCAGCCCAGCTCACCTTTGCTGCTCCTCTGCTGCTCCTGCTCCTGCCGTACATTGCCGCCGGCCGCGTGCTTCCTGCTTCAGCGGCCACTGACAGGAAGTGCAGCCGCTCGCCTGGGATCTATGAAACAGCCAGGCGAGCGGCTCCACCTCCTGTCACCAGCCGTTGTAACAGGAAGCACGCGGCCGCCGGCAATGTGCGGCGGCGTTCGGGCTCGGGCCACAGCGGGAACGCTGCGTTCCCGCAGCGTTCCCGCTGTGGGAGAAGTGCAGGAACGCCGTTCCTGCGCGTTCCCGCTCGACTCGAGCCCTGGGCTGCGCAACACAAGCGGCAAACAAACGCATTTTTTCTAGAACGTGATACCGCTAGTACTGACGTACAGAGTGCGCTGCGTCCGCTAGTGGCGTGTGTGCATGATTAGGAGACGTCAGACACTGCTAATGTCCGGCCTACATAACGTCCAGACGCAAAAAGGATTTTATTGATGATCCGTACAAAATCACGGACGCAAATGCGCATCGTAAGACCGCTATCGCGTATTCCGTGAAAAAATACGTCCATTCGTTCGAACGCACTTTTTCACGGACTACGTGAAAAATGCGTTCGTCTGACCCTAGCCTTAGGCGTCGACGTAAAATGCTACGACGGACGCCCAGAGCGCGCTGCGTCCGCGTAGCCGCCTGTGTGAGTGATGACGCAACATCAGATGCAGCGCATTCACGACGTCCATCACATTGACGCTCAGATTTTTTTTGGTCTGGCTGACTGTACCTGTCATTTAATTATAATTAATTTTGATTCCCATATTCCCCTTTTTTTTCTACATCCTTCAAAAAAAAGGGACCGTGTGATGTCTGCAGTATCTTCCGTCAGTACGTACGTCTGTTATGCACGCACGCAGAGTGCGCTCAGACTGCGTTCGTCTGACATTAGCCTATGAAGCTGTAGCAGTGGCATGAGTCGGAATATTTGGGAGCCATTGATCGCTACCGGCAGGGGCACCTCTACTGGTATAAGATCCTAGCGTCCTTAGGACCCTGCGCAAGCTCGTGTATGCTGGGTCAGGACTGCAGAAGGACAATGGGAACTGTTTCTTCCAGTGTTCCGCTGCATATGGTGAGAGAAGGTGGCGGATCACATTGCCCTCTGTACCCTGGGACCCAAGATAAGTTTCAGATTTTTTTTAAGCTTGTAGAAAAATCCATTAACGCTGGTTTCTGAGAGACAGACTTCTTTGGAGATTACCAGCTCACACAAGAGGAACAAGCTATGCTGAACTAGCTTGGTCTGTCTGGCTAGCCACAAATTAACATCTGCTATACAAAGTATAAGAGCCATTAGTTTACAGAAAATTGCTGCAACGTTCAAGCAGAGAGCTTTGCTTCCCACTCCATTGGAATAGCTACTTGAGCCGTTAATATTGCGGCCGCAGCTGAACACATTAATGGCTCAAGCCAATACTTTAATGCAGGAATCTCAAACTCTGGCCCCCTGTTGTTTCTCATCTACAGCTACTCATTTGTTTAATTACTGCTGCTTCAAACCCTAACGACTCTATTTCAACCAAGCCATTAGAAAAGGGGTCTCAAACGACAGCCCCCCTCCCCGGATATTTATTGTCTACATTTCCCAGAATTCCTTGAAAGCAATAGATAGCCAGAGAATCTCTCTCCTAATGCTGGCCCAGCACCCCC
The DNA here is from genome assembly GCA_009667805.1 of Leptobrachium leishanense. NCBI lineage: Eukaryota > Metazoa > Chordata > Amphibia > Anura > Megophryidae > Leptobrachium > Leptobrachium leishanense. Next base: position 129,259,491 of record CM019072.1, on the reverse strand, counting down.
AGACCTGTCCTTGCATTACTCATGCTGCCTCAACACCCCCAGACCTGACCCAGCATATCTAAACATGTCTCTGTACCCGTCCCTACTTCTCTAATTCTTTCACAAATCCCTAAAACTGCTCTTATTCGATTTCTCTATTTACAGTCTTTAGTCTGCACCCCCGATTCTGTCACTCCATTCTTGTGTCTGAGTCTTAAACATTCCCATCGATTGTGTTCTTTTCTGTCCCATTCTTCTACCTGCCTGGCCAAACTTTTGCAAATGTTGCAAAATCACCGTTGCTGCAACGGAGATAAATGCTGGTGCTTCCCAAGAGAAAACCCCAAATAGCTATAGGAGAAGCTTCTCCTGTTGATGCTGGGATTTTTGTTTTTGTTAAGTGCCAGCGACAAAAACCTGTACTTTCTGACAACCCTCTTAGGCTGTGGTCACATGACCGCACTTTTTGCTTCCGTCGTAGCTTTTCAAAGGAGTCAATAGAGAACAACACACTAAGCATGTGCGCACTTTTTCACACGCGGGCAACGCATGTTGCAACGAACGCCAAAATGGCATTGACGTGAAAAAGCTACACGGACGTAGAGAAACCCTGCATACAGCTTTTTTCTTTTTCTCAACATCAGTCAAAACTAACTGATACAATGTAACCACAATCTCATCTGTTATAAAGTGCACCCGTTACTGTGTGCAATCAGTGCGTTCGTCTGACCCCAGCTTTAGGCTAGGGTCAGACTGAGGCAGTGCGAACGCGCGTTCTGGCGCACATAATTACGGCCGCACTAGCAGCAGATGACGGGCAATGACAGCCAATATACGAAGTACGGTCGCACAAAAGTCCGGCCGCGCAACGCAAGTGGAAAATGAACGCATTTTTTCGAGAACGTTAAACCGCTGGTACTGACGTACAGAGTGCGCTGCGGCCGCATAGCAGCGTGTGTGCGTGATTAGGAGATGTCAGACGCTGCTAGTGTGCGGCCAACATAACGTTCAAACAGCCGGATTTCCCTAGACTTCTTTTCACCCCATCGTCATGAAATACGTCCAGAATTGCGCATCGTCTGACCACTTAAGCGTATTCCGTGAAAAAATGCGTGCGCACGCATCGACGTACATTTTGACGGTGGCCGCAGAAAATGCGCTCATCTGTCCCTAGCCTTAGTCTCAGCTAATGTTGTTGGCATGTTGGCAATAATTATTGCAGATCTGAAAAGATGTTAGGCCTGTGTCAGACGAACGCAGTGATCACGTCCGTGTTGCCACACAGTTTAACGTCCGTCGCAGCATAGAATCATGAGCAATAGAGACCCACACACTAAGTGCATCCGCACCGAACTGCGCACGCACAACACACGTGGCAAACGGATGCAAGTTAGGCAAGAGCCTAAAACCGCTAACACGGACGCGCAGAGTGCGCCACGTCCACCACGTCCGCGTAGCGTTCTGTGTGCGTGATGAGGAGACGTCAGAAGCAGCGCATTTGCAACGTCCAGCACCTTGACGCACAAAAAGCCTTTTCATATCCTTTTTCAGATTTTGTTTCCCATATTTCCCTTTTTTCTACAACATAAAAAACGGACTGTGTGGGGTCTACAGTATCTTACGTCAGAACGTCCGTCCGTTGTGCATGCACGCAGAGTGCGCTTAGACTGCGTTCGTCTGACCCTAGCCTTAAAGTGATCCCTAGAAACCATAACCATTTAAAGTGGAAATGGTAGCTGGATGTCCCCCTTCTCCGTCCTCCGTTGCCCTTGGCTACAGGGACAATGCTTCAAAGTGGAGTGCTGTCTCAGAATGCTGTCATTATTTTGCTGGTGGACAGTCTTCTGGGGCTTTGACATCAAGGACTAAAAATACAATTTTTGCATGGTCACGCAATTCAGAGAGGAATCCGCTGGCTGAACCAGCCGATCTATAAAGGATAAAGGATAAAGGCCTTTCAATGCAGATGTACTGACAGACATCTGCTTGGCTGGATCCGCACTAGTCACCATTGCAACAGTTGCCTTGGGGTCAGCATCTAAGTTGCTTTTGGCAGATAGATGCTGACAGCCAGAAAAGCTACATGACATATGTTGAGTGTTTGCAACTTTTTTGCTACATGTGTTCCTTTTCAGATAAATGCCCCTTTCCAACACCTGCGTTATAAACCACCCACGACCACCACCACCACCACCACCACCCCCCACTGCCAGGAAAACGAGCAAGGGAGAAAATGATGACTGATATATAGTGTAATAATTAAGATCAGTAGACAAGACCATATGGTGAGCGGTGCATTAAATGTTTTCATATTTGTCCATTCTAGTTAAGGAGTATTTTAAGTATAAGTGTATCTTCTGTGTGTATTGCATCATGCCCCCCGAGACCCATTACTCACCTCTGCCACAGACATCTCTCTCACCCTCTTTCAGACTCTAGAGCAAATATTCTTCTGCTGCTAACTCTCTTCAAAATTCACAAAATAGTCAGGATGCAAAGGGCAAAAATACACCTTGACAAAATGATGTGTCAGAGATCAAACTCCACGTGAACAAACGGAAACCCATACCAAACTGTGTGTGTGTGTCAATACACTGTGCGTACAATTATTAGGCAAGTTGTATACCTACCTACCCAGTGTATCTACCCTGTGAAGGTCTGATTCTCTTGCTATTGCACTTTGAGCTTTCTTTTTGTACAGTACCATGTTTACTTACCTGATGTATGCTTGCAAATATTATTTTTGTTGACCCCCCTCTTTTTTCTTTTCTGTACCCCTCCTTCCCTTCTTATATTTTTTATAGAAAAATTAATAAAACTTTGTATTTGAATTAAAAATATTTACAAATAAACATTTCTGACATTTTCAAAACAAAATCAATGACCAATATAGCCATCCTCCTTTTCAATAACCGTCATAATCCTTCCATCCTTGGAGTCTGTCAGTTTCTTGATCTGTCGACGATCAACATTTTGTGCTGCAGCAATCACAGCCTCCCGACATTGTTCAGAGACGTGTACGGGTTTCCTTTGCTGTAAATCTCCCATTTAAGGAGGGCCCACAAGTTCTCAATAGGGTTTAGGTCAGGTGAGGAAAGTGGCCATGTCATTATTCTTTCATCGTTGAGTCCTTTACATGATAGCCAGGCAGTGTTGTACTTCCATGCATGTGATGGAGATTTGTCCTGCATAAATATCATGGTCTTTTTCCTGTACCGCTGCTTCAATAAAGTGTCTTCGAAAAACTAGCAGTAGGTTAGGGAGTTTATTTTGAGTCCATCTTCAACCCAAAAAGGTCCAACTAGCTCATCTTTAATAATACCAGCCCATCTAGGTACCCACCTCCACCTTACTGGTATTTGATTTGAAGTGAAGCTCTGGGACCGCTACTGATCCACCCATCCATCTGGTCCATCAAGAGTCACTCTTATCAGTCCATAAAACCTTTGATCAATCGGTCTTCAGATACTTCTTGACCCAGTCTTGACATTTCAACGTATAGGTCTTGTTCAGTGGTGGTTGTTTTTCAGTCTTCAGTACCTTGGTCATGTCTCAGAGCACTGAACACCTTGTACTTCTGGACACTCCATGTAGGTTGCAGTTCTGGAATATGACAGCGCTGGAGGATAATGGGTTCCATTCCTGTTAGCTTCACGTTTGATTCTTCTTAAATCTTTGGCAGTTAATTTGCATCTTTTTTTTCTCGCCATGTTTCTTGCGACCCTGTTGACCATTTGCAACAAAACGTTTGCTGGTTCTGTGATCACGCCCCAACATCTTAGCGATTTCAAGCACGCTGTATCCCTCTGAAAGACTTTTTACAACTTATGCCTTTTCAGAGTCAGTTATAACTCTTTATTGGCCCATTTTACCTGAGGAAAAGAAGCTGCTTAATCATTATGCACACCTTGATATATGTCACTAACGAGCAGTATAAGGAACACTGACACTTTATCACTCAGTGCTCAGGCATTGCTGATGCAGGACACACAGTGCAAGGCTCCTTCATTCCTTAGTTATACACTAACCACCACCGTTTCCGGGACTCGTCACTCCAGGAGCCTGACTGAAGAAATCCTAATCTAGAGGATTATCCCGTTTGATCAAGCAGAAGATGGTGCCATCCCCCATATCGACACATTGCACCATATACAGAACCAATTATTTATAGGCTCTGTGGCTGAGCGTCCACTGTTGAAAATATCCAGTTTTGGCCGTGACGAGGCACGAAGCAGATGCTTCCCGGTCAGTGCATCTCCGGCATAACAGCCGAGTAATATGCCTGTTACCTCTGGCCTAAGGCTGGAATCAGACGAACGTAGTGCGAACGCGCGTGCAGCCGCACTTTGTCACGGCCGTAGTAGCAGCAAATGACGTCCAGTGATGGGCAATATATGAAGTACGACCGCACGAAAGTTCGGCCGGGCAACGCAAGCGGCAAACAAACGCATTTTTTCGAGAACGTGAAACCGCTAGTACTGACGTACAGAGTGCGCTGCGTCCGCTAGCGGCGTGTGTGCGTGATTAGGAGACGTCAGACGCTGCTAATGTCCGGCCTACATAACGTCCAGACGCAAAAGGGTTTTATTAATGATCCGTACAAAATCACGGACGAAAATGCGCATCGTATGACCGCTATCGCGTATTCCATAAAAAAAATACGTCCATTTGTTCGAACGCACTGTTTCACGGACAACGCAAAAAATGCGTTCGTCTGACCCTAGCCTTAATGGAATGGAAATGTTTCAATAATTACAAGGCCTCCTTCAATCAGTACCAGTTTCATACCAATGGTGGCAGGGAACTTAAGTTCGAAATCGTGCAACAATAAAGATAACAAATTAACCCCTTTACTATCAAGAGATTTTTTTATAACATTTGAAACACGGATGCAAAGTTAACATACAGGGAAAAATAAGAAATTTGCACAGAGCTTATTGTTCTGAGCTAGTTGAAAAATAAATAAATTAAAATAATGTACATTAGCTCAAGTATTTGTTTATCCTTTAGGCACCATTCACACTAAGCGGTTTTTCCCGCGATATCGCACATATTTCTAGGCTTGTGCACCGATTTTTTTTTTGGTTCGATTCGGTTTGATTTGTTTGGATGTTTAAACTTTTCGATTCGGCTCGTTTCGACCGATTTCTGTTTCGATTCGGTTCGGTTCGGTTTGTTTTTCGTGTACATTTTTTTTCGGAATATCGACCATTTTTCATATTTTCGTGTCACTTTACTCGTTTTTTGTATCGACTTTTCAGAAATTTCGGAAATTTTTGTTTTTTCGGAACTTCTGTTCTCCTCGTTTCAAAGTGTCTACGATAATTCTGGCGATTCTATCGTGTTTTTTTTATTAAATAAAGATCCTTTTTTTCTTATGAATAATTGAATATACATTTCACAACTTTATTTAATCATATTAAAATGGTATGAAAGCCAAGGAACAAAAAAAATGAACAAAACGATTTATAAAACGCTAAACTGACCCGAATGCCACAAGAAACAAGTGATACGCATTTACAAATCCAAAATTTACAGAATCAGCGATATAACCGATAATTGTTAAATATATACGATTTCCAGAATTACCGAAATGGAACCGAAATCACGAATGGAACCGAAATCATGAATAGAGCAAAAATAAATTTTGATTTGACACATTTCAAGTCCATTCGAAAAATCCGAAAATTTTTAGTTTCGGCTCGGAAAACTTTTCGGATCTATCGGTTTTCGGGTCCGATCCGATTCGGAAATTCGGCCGAATCCGAAGACACGAATCGGGAAATTTCGTGAAAATTCCGAAATTCCGAAACCCGAAACGCACATCCCTACATATTTCTGAGCGATATTGCTCTATTTAGCTTCTCCAATACATTTCAATGGAGTTGTTCACATCTCAATGTCGCCTGTAGCTCGTCGCCGTAGCATGTCACTCGTACATGACCCTTTTTACGGCGTATTTCATGCGATTTGCCAAATGATGGGAGTTGGTCATCAGTGGTGTCGCTCAATATCGAGCATAACGGCGATATTATCAATGTCGCATATATGGAAATCGCGTGGAAAAACACGCGATTCTCACGTCGCTCAGTGTGAATGGGGCCTTACAGAAATATTGTTAGAATGAAAGGTTCTAAACGTCAGATGATATCCATTATCTTATGAAATGTCACACGGAGTCTGCATTATCAACATACGGGCAAAACCGGCTTTTTTATCATATCTTTATCACAGTTAAGTATTTATAATGGACAGATCTCCTGCTTATGGGGTTTGTAGTGATCATGAGATTATTAGCAATGCAGCTTCCAAAAAATAACAATAGAACATAAAATTCTGGATATAGCATAATGACACTGTATGGAAGTTACAGTAACACCTTGTATCTGTACAGGGATTTTCAGTCATTATAACCCCCTGAAATATTTCCCTATAGAGTAGTGAACGTAACTTGTTGGCGCATTATAAATACTTGTAACTGTAGTGAATGCTTCCAGAGCTCTCCCTGTATTTTGCCAGCTACCTGGCTGTTGTAATGTAGCAGCAAAGTGTTTGAGCTTTTTGTTAGTGGGGTTTTTGGGCTGCTATTTTCAGCAAGTTTTTCTTCTTTCCAGGATGGAGATAAAAAATAATTTTGTTTCAATAACAGGGGTCAAGTCCTGGGAAAAAAAGTGAGGGAACTCACCCACGAATTCCACAACCCCTATTACCTGAAGAAAAAATATATAGATCACGAGTATAGCAGTACATGGTGATACCATTTCTATTGGGTTAACATTACATTTAAAAGACACGCTTTCAAGCGTGTAACCTCTCCTCTTCAGGTCTGGAAACTATACTGATCAGTGAAAGGTATCACTACGTACAGGTATACTCGTGATTTTGGCAACTGGACTAACGCGTTTTATATATATCTATCCAGGCACAGACCCCACAGAATTATCTACACAGGCACAGACCCCCCAGAATTACATACACAGGCACTGGACCCCCAGAATAACATACACAACACTGAGCCCCCAGAATAATATACACAGCGCTGAGCCTCCAGAATAATATACACAGCGCTGAGCCCCCAGTATAATATGCACAGCACTGAACCCCAAGAATAATATACACAGCACTGAGCCTCCAGAATAATATACACAACACTGAACCCCAAGAATAATATACACAGCACTGAGCCTCCAGAATAATATACACAGCACTGAGCCCCAGAATAATATACCCAGCACTGGTTATATGGATATATTTGCCCCCAGTTCACATGTATATTATTGACCCCAGCTCACATGGATATTATTGACCCCAGCTCATATGGGTATATATTGCACCAGTTCACATGGATATGCCCCTGTTCAAATGGATATGCCCCCCAGCTCTCATGGATATTGCCCCAGCTCTCATGGATATTGCCCCAGCTCTCTTGGATATTGCCCCAGCTCTCTTGGATATTGCCCCCAGCTCTCATGGATATTGCCTCCAGCTCTCATGGATATTGCCTCCAGCTCTCATGGATATGCCCCCAGCTCTCATGGATAATGCCCCAGGTCTCATGGATATGCCCCAGGTCTCATGGATATGCCCCCCAGCTTTCATGGATATGCCCCAGCTCTCATGGATATGCCCCAGGTCTCATGGATATGCCCCCCAGCTCTCATGGATATGCCCCAGGTCTTATGGATATGCCCCCCAGCTCTCATGGATATGCCCCAGCTCTCATGGATATTGCCCCCAGCTCTCATGGATATTGCCCCCAGGTCTCATGGATATGCCCCCCAGGTCTCATGGATATGCCCCCAGCGCTCATGGATATTGCCCCAGCTCTCATGGATAATGCCCCAGCTCTCATGGATATTACCTCCAGCTCTCATGGATATTGCCTCCAGCTCTCATGGATATGCACCCCAGGTCTCATGGATAATGCCCCAGGTCTCATGGATAATGCCCCAGCTGTCATGGATATGCCCCAGGTCTTATGGATATGCCCCCCAGGTCTCATGGATATTATTGCCCCCAGCAGCTCAACTAACCTCTCTGTGGGCCCAAAACAATGCAGGCTGCCGCCGCACACGTGCCTTCTGCTACGAACGGCCGCTGACAGATCCCAGGCGAGCGGCTGCACTTTCTAACAGCCAGCTGCGATCTCGCGAGATCGCGGCTGGCTGTTAGATCCCAGGCGAGCGGCTGCACTTCCTGTCAGCAGCCGCTCATAGCAGGAAGCACGCGGCTGCCGGCAATGTGCGGCGGCAGCCTGCTCAATCGTTTTGGGCTCGGGCCACAGCGGGAACCTGCATTCCTGCAGCGGGAGAAGTGCGGGAACGCCGTTTCCGCAGCGGGAGAAGTGCGGGAACACCATTCCCGCAGCGGGAGAAGTGCCGGAACTCCGTTCCCGCAGCGGGAGAAGTGCGGGAACTCCGTTCCCGCAGGACTCGAGCCCTGGGAGCATATGATATAGGCATGGGAGCATATGATATGGTTGCTTTCAATGTATAATGCAAAACCAAGTTAACTCTTTTGGTAGTGAAATGTTTAAGGCTAGGGTCAGACGAGCACGTCTTCTATGGACTGTGCGCCCGTGCAGTACGGAGGCACTTTATGACGGAAGACGCAGTAGTGGCCACACCATCCGTTTTTGTGACTGACGTTATTTTTGACGGATGTAGGAGGGAAAATAAATTAAAATGAAAAAACATTTTGTCCGTCAAAAATGCTGGATTATAAATGCAGTCCACCTGACCACGTTGCATCACTCACACACAAAGCTATGCGGCCGTTGTGGACGCAGCACACTCCGCACGTTCGGCCTAGCGGTTCGACGTTCTTGCTAACCTGCGTCCGTTTGCCGCGGACGTACTTCGTGTGTGGACCTTCATTGGGCATGATTATCTGCTACTACGGATGTACTAAAGTGCGGCTACACGAACGTTAACACTGCGTTCGTCTGACCCCAGCCTAACCGCTGAGCGCAATCTCAGCTTTCAAAAGAAGGTGCGGAGGACGTGCTCAGCGTGTCTTTTTTTTTTTAAAAAAGCATTCTGACAGGACATGACATATACTAATTATGTATTTTGACTCTGCTGAATATAAGCATATATAATTTGTGTGGGTCCTATGATAAAACATGACATAAAATAGTCAAAAAAGAAAAAAGATATATATATATATATATATATATATATCTCATACAGCGTAGGCGCCTATTTATACTGTAGTATTAAGTGGTTGAATTTTAATACATCGACTCTGAGGCTCCTATTGCTTCTCTTTCTTGCTTTATTAAACATAGCAGCAAGTGGCAACTAGCAAGAACTTGGAAATGAAGCATTTATATTGAAATAAAGAATACACATAATAACAGTAATAACAGGTATATATGGTATCTTCCGACACCCCTTCACTCCTTTGGATCGGTCCTCCTTCCTGTCAGAGCCCATCAAACCCGGTCAACATCCCTCCTACTTCCTCTTTCTTAGCTGCTCAGCGACTAGTTAAGTACTATCAACTTTTTCTCTGACATTTTACCCCATATTCATCATATTTATTGATTTGGGGCTGTGTATTATCGATATATATATTTATTTTAGCGGGCACCCGGCTCTAACCGCGGGTCCGCGTTCGTTTACTTTCATTTTATTTTCGAGTGAATTTCTGACCGCAGCGTCCTTCCCTCTGCCGGTCTTCACGAGACGCAGCACGCGCTCGCTGATCGGGTGGGCGGGGCCTCTGCTAGGTCCATGCACGCGGGGATTTCCCAGAGCCAGAGTCTCTTATCACCAGCGCCATGCCACGAGGCAAAACCCCGCAGCGTCCAGCCTCCCCAGCGGAGGAATCTGAGCACTCTTCAGAGGACAGTTCGGGTGAGCAGCAACAAAAACCTAATACACCCATTCTGATCCAGGCACAGATGGCTCCTTCCCAGCCTGCCACCCTTGGTCCATATATGCAGGCGTCTATTGACTCTGCAGTTTTTAAAGCAGTTTCTGTCCTGTCAGCAGATTTCACGTGCTCCCTTAAAGAGATGATGGCTGAGAATCGCCACAATGATGATCCCCGCCACTGGCGGCTATTGATAAGGGCGATATACTCACCGCGGTGAGGCTCCCCGAGACCCCCCTGGCCACCACCACGGGGAAACAGTCAGTGAGACATGCACGACACATGACTGGAGGGGTTGGCATCCCCGCAAAAATGCCGGGACACGTGCACCCATCCCCTACCACTGCAACCCGTAAACGGGCTTCTGCACACACGGTGTCAGCGCACACCAAAAAGGTTAAAATTTCTACAGTTTCCAACCCTGACACCGCTGTTGTCCCTGCTCCGCTTCAGGACACTAACCTGGATTCGGAGGAGGATACCAATAGCGATGCCATTGATGTGTATGCCTCTGATGAGGATTTTACTGAGACCTCAGTGGAGGTGGATTCAAAATCCCGTAACGGGCATTATTTACGACCCATTGGGTAACCCCCTTTTTTGTCCAGAGGACCTTTCCCTTCCACGGTCCGCCGAATGGTCCCCACTACCCCATGTGGAACAATGGGTGGACGCACAGGCACGCAAAGCCCTGGATAAGGCTACTCGGAACCGCATGAAGGCGGAATCCCCTCGCCCCACCACGAGCAGGAAGACTTGTCTGACCCCTGACGTGGATAAAGCCTTTGTGGACTTTGTCACACCTAAGGGATGGATTCCCAACAAAGGCATAGACCACGCATTTAGGGTTTGCCAAGATAAATTACTGGACACCATGGGTCCTTTGGTTAATTTGCTAGATACAGCAGAACAGGCAAAATTATCTGGTGACCTCATGGACCCCGTTCAAGTTACCAATTGGGCCCAGAGGTCGTTCAGTTTCCAAGGTAATGCTAACACAGCTCTTGCCTCCGAAAGGCGTAAATGCATACTCTTGAAAATGGACCGCCAACTGGCTGGCATAGCTGATCATGAATTAGGTGCTACAGCTAATGGAGCGTTATTCGGCAAAGGTTTCTTAAAGGACATGAATGAATATTCTGGTGCATTTAACACGATGGACCGTGTGTCCAACTCACTAAAAAAAGATGTTTTCTGGGGTTTTCCCACGGGCCGGTGGATATCGGGGCCGAGCTACCGGCCGTGCAAAACCCATCTTCTCTGGTCCCACGGGAGGCAACCCCTCCACGACCTCTGCTCCTGCACCTTCCCCGTTCTTCCCTACCCGTTCACGGCCGTGGCGTGGCAGAGGATTCCGGGGTGCCAGAGGAGGTCATTCTTCCTCGACCTTCAGACATGCAGGTAATTTCACACCTCATACACCCGTCTACAACCAAGGTGGGGGGTCGTTTAAAATATTTTCACACCGCGTGGCGTTGCATTACATCGGACCCTTGGGTCCTCAATACTGTACAAGGGTTTGTTCTGGAGTTCTCTTCTCCCCCGCTCCAGATGATGATTCCCCACCCTCTCCCCTTTTCGGGGGAGGGGAGGACGTTAGTGGAGTGGGAGATTTCAGAACTGTACCAAAAAAGAGCCATAGAATGGGTTCCACAGGGGACCTCAGGTTTTCTGAGCAACTTGTTCTTGGTTCCCAAGAAGGACGGAGGCGTCCGTCCAGTCATCAACCTCAGAGAGTTGAATGGGACGGTGGTCTACCGTCACTTCCAGATGGAGGGCATGCACATGCTCAAAGATCTCTTGAGACCCCACGATTGGTTGGCAAAGGGGGATCTCAAAGACGCATATCTGACCATCCCGATTGCCAGGGAATCGCGGGATTTCCTCCAGTTCCGCTGGGGTCCAGACCTCTGGAGATTCCGTTGCCTGCCTTTCGGCCCGTCTTCCGCCCCTTGGTGCTTTACCAAGGTACTGAAACTGGTCGTGGCATGGCTACGTGCCAAAGGAGTCCGCCCCATTGTATATCTGGACGACGTATTGTTAATGGCCTCGTTGGAGAGTCTACTACGTCTCCAGGTGCGATGGACGGTCAACCTCTTTCCGATCACTTTTGGGGGCTCATACTCCATCATTAAGGGATCTGGCTCGCGTGATCGGCCTTTTGGCAGCGACAAAGCTGGCGGTGACACCAGCCCCCCTGCACTATCGGGCCCTCCAACGCCTGAAGGCCCTTTTTCTCAGGAGGGGTCTTCCCTACACTGCTCAGATCTCTCTCTCGGGAGAGGCCAGATTATATCTGGAATGGTGGACCAATCACCTCCACTCCTGCAATGGCAGGCCTATCCTGGTAACGCCCCCGACGATTACAATCGACTCCGACGCTTGTGGGTCAGGTTGGGGTGCTTATTGCGAAGGTTCCTCCATGGGAGGTCGCTGGTCCGCTCAGGAACGTCACCTACACCTGAACGGCTTGGAACTCTTGGCAGGGCTCTTTGCGCTCCAGAGTTTTTTCTCAAGGATCACACACACATCGATCAGTCCTCCTCCGGATGGACAATTTCCCGGCGGTCCGATATATCAACTCGCTGGGCGGTCCTCGCTCCCTACTTCTGACAACAATGGCTTCCCGCCTTTGGGAGTGGTGTTTTCAGACAGGGATCATTGTCCAAGCGCAGTTTATTCTGGGAATCTCGAATCAATTTGCAGATTGGAACTCGAGACACACAGAAGACTCCGGGGATTGGCGTCTGCGCCCGTCAGTGTTCTCTGATGTGACGGCCCTGTGGGGGCCGCTTCACGTGGACTTATTCACCTGCCGGCTCAATGCTCATCTCCCGATCTTCTACAGTTGGCGGCCAGACCCACTGGCCAAGGCAACGGACGCTTTCCTACAGAATTGGTCCGGGGCTCGCCAGTACGCCTTCCCGCCATTTCAACTCATAGCTCGCACGCTGCGACATGTCAGGACCCAGCAGGTCCAGGTGGTTTTAATCACCCCGTTTTGGCAGAACCAGCATTGGTTCCCGATTCTGTTGGAACTCCTAGTGGATGTTCACTATCCACAGGCCACAGTCTGTTGTTGGCCTCGCTGGTATCGGGACGCCCGGGGGAGCCAGAGGGATTTCGGAATGGACTACGGCGCTCCTACGCAATGCGTGGGCCCCAGGTACTAGATCCTGTTATAAATCGGCTTGGCTCACCTGGCATCATTGGTGTCTGTCAAGGGATCAAGATCCCTTCCAGGCCCCTTTGAGCTTCGTGTTGGACTTCCTTACGGAAATCTTTGATCAAGGCAAAGCTTATCGCACGCTTAATGTATATAGATCTGCTCTATCATGTGGGCTTCCATGGGGCACCTTTAGGCAAACACCCGTTGGTCAGTCGTCTGCTTAAGGGTATCAGGGCTGACCGCCCCCGTTGCCGTGGTATACGACAACTTGGGATATGACCCTGTTACTGAATTTTCTAGAACAATGGCCCTCTAACCAGGTTCTGACCTTGCGTCAGCTTTCTGCTAAATTATTAGCCCTTTAATGCTTGATATCTTGCAAATGGGTAGCCGATGTCAGGGCGTTGAATTTCAATGCACGTTCCTTCGTGCCTGAGGGTGTGCGCTTTGACATCTCCCGCCGTACTAAGACGGCCATTTCGTCTGCGTTTTATCCGACTTTTCCGTTACGCCCGGCTTTATGCCCGGTTTGTGTCTTCAGGGATACGAATCCCGTACAGCTTTGCGCCGGGGTCCAGGGGTTTCTCCTCTCTTCATTTCCTTTAAATCTCCTTTCGCCCCGGTAGGTACGACCACTCTTGCACGCTGGCTTTTGGGTTTAACCGGTGTTGATACCTCTATGTTTGGCGCTCATTCGATTCGCAGTGCGGGCGGCGTCTTCCGCTGTGTCGGCAGGTTGTCGGTTGGAGTACTTATTACGATCAGCTGACTGGTCCAGGGAGTCCAGCTTCCGATCCTTTAATTTTAAGCCTGTTGTTCATTGGTCATCCGCAGTTGTGGGTTAGCTTTGAACAAGCAATAGGAGCCTCAGAGTCGATGTAATAACATTATAGAATTTAGCTAAGTATGACGATAAGTTAGAATTTTAATAATAAGACTGAGGCGAGTATTGCCCACCACTCCCGCCGCTGTTGTGGTTTATTGTATTACTGGGTCTGCGGATCCAATATCTTCCACTCTCACGTCTTCTTTTTCCTCAGCTTCATGAAGGATTTCCTGGTATCCGGTGGATTGCCCTTTGGGTTCCCTACACACCTACACTGATCACCTCGTACAGCAAAGAAAGACGAAGTAGGAGGGATGTTGACCGGGTTTGATGGGCTCTGACAGGAAAGAGGACCGATCCAAATGAGTGAAGGGGTGTCGGAAGATACCATATATACCTGTTATTACTGTTATTATGTGTTTTTCTCTTTATTTCAATATAAATGCTTCATATTTCCAAGTTCTTGCTAGTTGCCACTTGCTATGTTTAATAAAGTAAGAAAGAGAAGCAATACTCGCCTCAGAGTCTTATTATTAAAATTCTAACTTATCGTCATTAGTTATACTTAGCTAAATTCTATAATTATAAGTAGTGAGATGCTGCCCAAAGGGATAAGCGCAATATACAGAAAAAACAACCAAAATCTGCATTAACTAAAAATGAAATTATAGATAGAAAATTAAGTAAATTTTAAGATACTTTTCTCACTGGCATTCATACCATTGAATTGGATATCACTGAATTTGCACATTCGGACACTGTTGCACTTTATAGACTCTTTTATACCCATCGCACTGCTGGAATTTTGTACATTGTTGCACTTTACTGTGTTCTATGGCACATTGCACTTTTATATGTGCACTTTGATTGAATATTTGCCACTTTAAGACTGAAGCACTTTATGATTGATATACTTTGTTGTTCTTAAGTTTTATTTTGATGCGCTACAAAGGTTCTATCTATAATGATATAAAATAGTGTTTAAACATGATGAGCACAGAATGGTCAAAATGAGCTCAGCACACAGGGGTGAAATGGCTCAGCAGCGAAGGGGTTAAAGCTACGGGCTTCATTTGTGAGAGAAGGTATAATGTACCATTTGTGATTGTGTGGTGTGTGCAAACTATATGCCTGATTTGATGGTATCAGTGGGATCTCAGCAATGAGATAAACTATCAAAAATGTGTGTACACATGTGCTACATAGATACATAGATTTGGTAACTATACATCCCAGCTAATAAATTTTATGCTAATATTTTTACAACAAAAAGCCTTTGGTGGTGAAGAGGATAACAAATCGAGTCTTGCAAATTGCCACATTAATATATGACAAAATCTTTCTTATAGTAAAAACAACATCTAAAAAAAGTGGAATCTAATAGAATTGTGAATAAAATCTAGCACGTAAAGGCATATAGCATTCCTCCAGTGCTATCTCACCACATCACCTCAACAGCAGATATAAGTTGTTTTCGGGAACAAAAACCTTGCACAGGAGTCCATGAGACACACTGGATCAAAGTCTTTATTAAAGCAATAAACTAAAAAAACTGTATACAATGACGCAACGTATAATAAAACTGCTGCCATCACATTTCGTCCCTAGTAGTGTCACTTCGTCAGGCAGTAAAATGCATAAAAAGACCTTTGTGATTTAGATAAATGCGAGGTGCAAGTTTATAACATGAGCTTTGAGCTATGATATGCGTGACGTCTACCTGGACCGCTTTGCTTTTCTTCTTCTTTCTCAATAAAACATTAAAAAAGGAGAATAAAAGAATCCACAAAGTTAGAATGAACCACAACAAAAATGATTACATATGCCTTTATTAAAAATAATACGTACAGAGTAGAAAAATAAGCAACAATTGTAAGAAACAATGCCTTGGTCCAAATTATAAATCAGTAACATTACCGCTTTGGAATTTAGCCATTTCAATCCCAACACTTCAAAAGTGTTAGCTCTGGGATATGTGCAACATTTCAGCCCCCAAAAAGCCATAAAAGGGTCTATTATGTATACAAAAACACAAACAAATGGATTTTTAACTAAAATATCAGGAATGGTATACTAATTTTCAAAGTGTAAGTTCAGTTCCAAATGCGTGTGTACGTACACATATACAACCCCCCACCCCCCGCTACATAGAGCCAGAAGAGACAGCACTCAAGAAAGGACTTGTACAAGCATACAACAGTAACGTTGCACATATATACGTTTTTGTGGTTTTAGTGCAAAGCTCCAGCATGCGAAAACATGTATGAACCTTAACCCCTTCGCTGCCGAGATCAAGATTACTCAGGACTCCAAAAGGCACCATCAGGTACCGATAGAGTTATCTCGATCTACAGCTCTGAAGGACAAAAGCAAATGAAATAACGTTTGATTTTGGGCTGCAGAAGGTGCCAAAAGTTTTAGCCCTGTGGGCATATGCCCAAGGTGCTAAGACGGTTTAAAATCGGCTGTTGAATGCTCTGACATCTCAGGCTCTCCGTAGTCGATCCAGGAAACCATGAGAGGCAGCTGAAACTAGTGTAACTCCAATTGGCCAGTAGATGGCGCTATCTGCCTGCCGGATAGGTTATTACAGTAAGGAATACACTGGGAATATTCCCAAATATTTCTCACTGTATAATTAATTAAAAAGGATTTAAAAAAAAAAAAATTAAAAAAAAACTGGTTCCTGATGATTGTCTTTGGGAACATCACTTGGTTGTGAAGGGGTTAATGCACATGTATGTATTTTATTCATAAAAAATGTATATTAAACACTGTGTAGACGAGTGTTTCCCAAACCTGTCCTAAGGACCCTTCGCCTCGCCAGGTTTGCCAGATATCTGAAGCTCAGCACAGGTGATATGATTTGCTGCTCATTGATTGCAGGATTCAGTCTGCATTTCCCCAAGGCGATCCTTACAATCTGGCCTGGTTGAGGGTAATGATGACGGGTTTGGGAAACACTGGTGTAGACAGCGGAGCTCCCTGAAGCCCTCATAATAATAACCTTTATGGTGGAAATATCAGTTTAGTTTACTGAAAGTTTAGTAAAACAAAGAAGCTCTTGAGGTCTAGCTGGTCCACAGAAAAATTCCAATAATACAGCACAACTAAATGGATGATTTAACAGGTCTGAGCAAGTCCTTTACCTTTGTATTCTTTGACTTTCTATGTATACAGAATCTGTTCCCAATGGTTGCTTATCAGGTGCCTGGCTTGAAGGGCATGTATTAAAGGACATTAGAAGGAACGAGCAGGCTAGTGCAGTCGGCAAAAAGAATTAGCCAAGGGCTAGTCAAGTCACCTGAACTTAAAAAGGCACAAACAGGAATGTCACTAAGGCACCTACACACTATATACTGAAAATACAGATTATCCAGGAAGAATAGCTAACCCATTAACCTTTAGGCCCCTCGAATAAATGTCAATAACATCTGGTTTCTTAACTAGTTTCTTCTGTCACCATCTATAGTATTAAATATAAAAAGGTAACATTTTAGATACGATCTTTTCCAGCCCCATGTTAAAACGTGACAATATGTCAAAATTTGACAGTATGAATCATTTGTCCTGACTTACTTGCCCATGATCCAATCCAAACGCAGAATGGTCCAATAGCACAATATACAGCAGGAAGCAAGGAATGGTAAACCATCCAATGCCAAAGATTCGCTGGATTGAACTACGAGCCCTAATGCGACACTACCATGAACTGACTATATTGCACAGGCACTTTTGTTGGGGTTGGGATCTAAACCATTTTGTGGTCGTGTAAAGCTCTTATTAATGCGCGCAGTTACATCATATGTTTTTATAAATACAGGTTCGCATCATAAATCTCTTTTTCAACATGTAGTGGATATAGTGTTTGAACATATGTCTATAACTTTTATGCAAAGGCAATGGAACCATTCCTCGCAAGCTAAAGCCCCAACCATTAAGCAATGGAACCATTCCTCACAAGCTAAAGCCCCAACCATTAAGCAATGGAACCATTCCTCACAAGCTAAAGCCCCAACCATTAGGCAATGGAACCATTCCTCACAAGCTAAAGCCACAGCATCAATGCAATGGATTACGGGCACTTTTTATCCTCAGACTGATAAAGCTGCTGCTAGCAAGGTGCACTGTCCATAGAAGTTGAATATAGACTCTCGCCTCGTGTTTTCTGCGAATCGACAGGATTAAAAAGTAGGTCCTATCCCCAATTGTTGCTTTATGTGCATATTTTTATTTTGGCCGATGAAGACGTCTGTTGGAATTGGCAGGTTATGTAGAAGTGTTGTCGCTGAAAAGGGTATAACTGTGCTCGCGGCAGGGACGTTCGTAATCAGAGACAGGATGCAGAGGTGTAAAGGCCTTCTTCAATCGGCTTTTATTTGTGCTTCTTCCTTTCGGAGGGAGCTCTAGCTGTGGCGTCAGCAACATGGCGGGTGGCGTTACCCATGTGCCCGGCAGCCTTAAAAGGAGAAAGCAAGAAATAAGTATGGGGAAATCACGTGGAAAATATAATGAAGATAAACAGTGGTTATTTAATCTACAGCAGTGTTTCTCAAACTTGTCTTCAGGTACGCCTAACAGGCCAGGTTTGCAGATATGTGAAGCACAGCACAGATGATATGATTTGGTGCTCATTGATTGCAGGATTCAGTCTGCATTTCCCCAAGGTGATCCTTAAAACCTGGCCTGTTGGGGGACTTGAGGATCAGGCTTGGGAACTACTGGTGTAGAGGAAACAAACAACAAAAGGAGAAAACACAAAGCACATGTTGGGCAACTGACATGTCACTGGTCTCTATAACAACTTAATTCCATAATACAGTTTAATTTCCACAAAAATCGTTAGTCTCTTTCACAGAATAAATATATTAATCCTAATACGTTTATCAGCTCAGTTTTACGAAGGGCATTTTATCTGAATTTACTATCAATAATCTGCAAATTGTTATTCATTTCTATCAGATTTATGAGCAAAACAAAATAGCATCAACATTAGATTTATAGTTTTGCCTTGTAATATCTAATAAAGAATGATCGTGGCACTCTCAGACAAGAGTAAGTCCTCCAACGCATTTTACAGATCATAACTTCCCAACCCATGACTTGGCATCGAGCACTGACCTTCATATTCAATTTATCAGTCCTGTAGATGCACAAAATATGTCTAGGGCAGTGAAGTGTCAAAAAAATAATAATAATCACTTGGCGGGGAGGGGAGAAAAAGAAAAAACAAAAACATCAGAAATTAAAAAAAATGTGGACATTGTCCGATTAACCTGAAAAACGTGATCTACTGCCTCCTTCTGTTCAGACTGCGAAACATTGCTCCTTACAGGAGATCATCTTAAACAGCCTTTATTAGGGATGCATTGTTACCATTCTATCAAGACAGAGCAAGAGTACGTACACTTTCCTTTTCTTATGACCACCGATACAGACCACCGATAGTTTTATTTACGTTCGTGACCGTTTTCCAATAAATAATTTAAGAGTTTACTGAAAGCCTGTCCAATCTATGGAAGTATTGAAAGGTATGACCAGACACCCCATTCACCCACCGCACAGGCCTGCTCACACCTCAGACACAGAGCTTACACACAGACACAGACCTCAGATACTCTGCAGCTGGCTCAATAAGAAAAAATGTTGCATACTGAACTCCCATTCCCATCAGAAGGAGCTATGCAACAGCGCCAGCCGGCCCCAGTGTACAAAGAAAAAATATATCATACATGCCAAGCCCTGTATAATGCCTGCAATAAATGAGATTTTTAGTTCACTTACAATGGCCATTCCACGCATAAGCCCTCCTGCCACGTCAAGGCAAATCTCGCAGGCGAGTAAAAAATGTGCAAAACCAACAACATATAAAAAGGAGACCTGCTTTGGGCATTTTGGGTGTTGGCCCGGTTGCTGTTGTCCTTTACTTTAACTTCTATGAGTTATATTGTAGCACTTTTTAGTTGCAAACATTAAATATAGGGGAAATAAGAAGCCAGCACTATCTGTTTGAAATGTTTTCTCCTTACGAGTCACTTTAGGGTTTATAATTTTTCTTAAAGTATTTTTCACATTTCTTTGGAAATAAAAAGTGTGAAATAATTAAAGGGTCCCTTGGCAAATTAACCCTATGGCCAATGGCTTGGGGGCTTTGGTTAGTTCATCCTGAATTTTTATCATTCCTTAAGAGAAAGAGTAACATTTTGAGTCAGTTTGCCTGGGGCTGCTATGAACCTGCTTTAATAATTATCGGAGACAGTACTATCTGGCAAATGTTCCCAAACTCGCCAGGGCTGAATTTCCACACGCCAATCTCAACCTGCAACTTTCAGGTCTATTCACTAAAGGTGAAACTCAGGTGAATTACTGGAGAAGTGAAAATTCTTGGTCAAAATAGCCAAACCAGAAAAATTCTCCCATTTAGCTCACTTTCCAAATCGGCTATTTGGTCTAAATTGTCCTCTTCCACCAATTCTCCTGAGTTTCACCTTTAGTGAATATATCTGTATTACATTACAAATAGTACATATATACCAAAATAAAATAATAAAAAGATTGTCACGTGAACGTTATATGCCATATGCAGACATACACTTTAAGTAGAGGTTTTTAATATCATTGTAATAGCCATTAAAGTGAAAGCTCACCTGCCAATGTCAACACAAACCTATTTGCCGTGTCAAAACCAAATGGTTTTACTGTGGTTGCTTTAGGCTCACAGAAAAAAAAATCTCCCGTCAGTCAGGGGTAGGTGTTCATCAAAATCAGTGTTTCTCAAACCTGTTCTCAGGATCCTCTTACAGGCCAGATTTTAAGGATCACCTCGGGAAATGCAGACTGAATCCTGCAAACACAGAGCAGCAAATCATATCACCTGTGCTGTGCTTCAGATATCTGGAAAACCTGACTGGTCAGTGGGTCCTGAGGACAGTTTGGGAAACACGATTATAAATCCTTCTAAATAACGGTTAAAAAAAACCAAAAAAAAACGGAGGAAGAAAAGGGGGATTGGACAGTGTACTGTAACCAGGGTATGCGTTACTTTATTTAATGGCTTTTGTATATCTTAGGGATGCACCGATACTAGTATCGGTATTGCTGCCGATATCAGCATTTGTACGAGTACCTAGTACTCGTGCAGATGTCCCCGATAGCAGAAGCCAACAATGAGCTGGCTTGTCGGCATCCCGAGGGGCTAGGGCGGCTGTCTGAATGTTCTAACACCGCCGGCAAAGGTTTAGAGCGGCCGCTTGTTGGGCATAACAGACATAAAAAGACACAAAGACTGTGTCAGCCCCCTTATACCTCCATTACGTGCCTTTGCTCATGTTAACGTGATCCTTAGAATTAAAAGGTTCCAACCATCAAAACGCAATGCAGCAATATGGAGGGGCCAAATTTCCAGCGCTCCTGCATGAATTTACACTCCCCTTAGCTCAGGTATGTCAAACTCCGGCCCACGAGATCTTTCTGAACTACAACTTCCATGATTCTCTGGCCATCTATTGCATTCAAAGCTTTCTGGGATTTGTAGGCCAACAACATCTTGGGTGCTGGAGTTTGACAAGCCAGCCCTCGGTGACTAACACACACACACACACAAAGCAAACACACTCACAAGGCAGGAGAAATCTGAGTAACAGGAACATCAGTCTTACCTGATCAAGAATATATTCTGCACTGGAATCTATGACACCGCCAAGTTCCCTGTATTGCCCAGAATATTTGATGTAGCCCCATGTGAGTAGAGCGATGAGTAGCAAACCCACTGCACAGTTTAATATCTGTGCAATGATTCCCAGACCCACAAAGCCTGTTATACCAGATGCCATGTACAGCGCAGCCACCAGCGCAAAAAGCACTGCAGGAGTGCGGAACGCCGTGAATATGTTTTTGCTCTCATTATGCTTGCAGAAAGACTCGTAGACATCATTTATATCCTTTAGAAGCTCCTCGCGGTACTGTTTGCTGAACTCCACGCCGCCCATCTTCTTGGCACGATCAAACTGGGCCAAGGCCTCCTCGCAGCAGCCAGCATGGCGGTCACGCAGCATGTCCGGGGACACATAGGGTTTGTCCCCTCCACAGATCTAAAAAATAAAAAAAAATTATAAAAAGAGGATATTCAAATCACAATTAAAAAAAAAAAACGAACAAAGGGATTTGCGTTACATAACAAAATGTAGTCTCGGATAAGTGTTACTCTAAAATAAATATTTATTCCACCTGACACACTGTATTATATGTGAAACAAACAGAAAACTGGCAATAAAAGATGAAAACACACATTAACCCCTTAGTGACCGGGCGGTTTTACACAAATCCGTCCTTTAGTGACCGCTGCTGTTTTTACGTTTCTGCTCTGTTTGTGTTTACGTCAAATTTTCCTCTTACTCGTTTATGTAACCCACACATATTTTACACTGTTTTTCTCGTCATTAAATGGACTTTATAAAGATATCATTTTTTTCATCATTTCATGTAATTTACTATAAAAAACATTGTGAAATATGACAAAAAAATTGAAAAAAACACCACTTTTTCGAACTTTGACCCCCAAAATTTCTTATGTATCAACAACCGTCAAAAAAATGTAATTCCTTAGTAGTTTCTAAATTTAGTTCTGAGTTTAGCAATACCCAATGTTTACATATTCCTCGCTTTTTTCCTTATTTTATGCAACAATAAGTGCAAGTAGCACTTTGCCATTTCCAAAGAGTTTATTTTCAAAACTAGTGCTAGTGACATTGTAACACTGATATCTGTCACTAATTCCTGAATAACCCTCCACATATACATATTTTTTTAAAGTACACAAATCAAGGTATTAAACTTGGGGTATTTTGACTCTTTCCATGCAAACCATTTTACCACAAATCTATGCCAAAGTTTGCTAAAAAAAAAGAGTTTTGGTGATTTTTTTTTTAAAAACGCAATTTAAGAATACATGTACTGTGAACTTTAAGGTTTACTGCCAAAAAGCACCCCAAAATATGTTCAGCAACATCTTCTGAGTAAATTGATACCACCCATGTATAGGTATGTAGGGTCATTTGGGGGCTAATAGGCCTTATTTGGGGGGTGCGCATTTCAGTTTTCCAACTTGGAATTTTCACATTTCGTCATCATGCACCCATGTCCTATTTGGGACATTTTTGAAGCCGGCCAAAGTAATTTACCCCCATCAAACCATATATTTTTAGAAAGGGCACACCCTAGGGTGCTTCAAAGAGTTGTATTTTAACACTTTCCATGCACTAGCTCTATGTAAAACTTTCAGGTAGTCACTTTTTGTGTTATTTTTTCACACACATTGTACTTTAGGCGTGAAGTGTCAAATCCAGTTATGGGTTACTGCCAAAAAACACCCCAAAATATGTTCAGCAACATCTTCTGAGTAAATTGATACCACCCATATATAGATTTGTTCTGTTGTTTTTGGGGTGCTACGCCAATCTTTTGACATGTGCTTGTCAATTTTCTAATTTGACATACAGTATCTTCTTTGCTTATCTTCTTTTTAGGGGCCTTCTACATACCCCAATTTTATTAACGTGCATATATTTGGTAAGCTAACACCCCAAAGTATTGTAAATGGAGTGTTTTTATGCCATGGATGCAACCGTTTGCTCCAAACAAATTGGATACTGTTTGGTGGTCATTTTTCATTTTCACACCCACATCAGTTTTGGACTGTGATTTAGGAGACACTGTTGTTTGTTACTGCATGAAAACTCTCCAGGTTGTTTTCTGCAAGGTCTCCTGAGTACACCCATGCCCCCCATGCATAGGTTTGCCAGGATTTTGGGAAGGTTCAAATACAATTTTTATGACTTTGTCATTGGAGTTGAAATTGAGATTATTTCTTCAGCTAGGCCTATCTTTGGTTTTGGGTCTACCGCATACCCCAGTTTGAATTATTGCCAGAAAATTGTTTATATTTGTTATGTTGACACCCAATGTATTGCATATGGAGTGCTTTGATGCCATGGATGCAACGGTTTTAGCCCAAAACATTTGAGAAGGTGTGTGGCGGTAATTTTTCAATTTTCAGATTTTTACGCCCACATTAGATTTGGACTGTGATTTAGGAGACACTGTTGTTTGTTACTGCATGAAAACTCCCCAGGTTGTTTTCTGCAAGGTCTCCTGAGTACACCCATGCCCCCCATGCATAGGTGTGCAAAGATTTTGGAAAAATACAGCACCAATTGTAGAACATAAAAATGTACGAATAAAATGTAAGTCTGGTGCAGTAAAAGAACAAAAAACTAAACTGAACTAACTAACTGGAGTGTGAGAAAAAATAGAAAGGAAAAAAAAAAAATCACAGATCACGCACAGTGTGATATAGCTTGAAACAGTCCCCAAGACACAGACCGGGTTGTCCAGGGCATTCTGGGCAGTAAAAGATTGTGTCTCTCCTCTGCCCCCTCTTGAAAACACACCCTGCATCTTTTTTGGGGTTTCTGTTTGCCCTCAGTAGGGGGATTTTATAAATAAAATGTGCAGCCCCAACTCTGTCCCCCATCACCGCCGGGGAGCATGTGCATCCTGGTACAAAAACCCCGAAATGACCTGGAGCTGAAACTGTAAAAAGGACAGCGTCACTCCGGGGTTTGCCTTTTTGCAGAGCAAAAAGGCATTGTGGGTTGCAATTTGCATCAGGTAAATTGCAACCTTTTTGTACCAGGCCCTTGACTTCCGCATAATCTGGTAGGGCTGGAGCAGCTGATCTGCCAGATCAACCCCACCCATATGCCGGTTATAGTCTTTGATGCACACTGGCTTCCTGATGCGCTCAGCTCTGCCACGTACAGAGACCTCCACAGACCTCTCAGTGTGGATGGTGGATAGAAGGTATACATCCTTCTTGTCTCTGTACTTGACCGCCAACAACTCCTCTTGGCGCAGAGCTGAGGTCTCCCCCCTTTTTAGCCGGGTGCGGACAAGCTGTGCTGGGAAACCTACGCGGTTCTTGCGAACAGTACCGCATGCTGCTGTATCAAAACAATACAGCACCTTGAACAAAGGGACACTCGTATAAAAATTATCAAGATACAAGTGGTACCCTTTGTTCATCAGGGGAAAAAGTAGGTCCCATACAATCTTGCCACTGGTTCCCATGTGTTCTGGGCAACCTGGAGGGTCAAGGCTACTATCCTTTCCCTCGTACACCCGGAAGGCCTGAGTATACCCACTCTCGCTGTCACAGAGCTTATACACCTTCACTCCATACCTGGAGCGTTTGGAAGGAATATACTGCTTGAATCCCAGCCTTCCCTTGTATTTCATTAGGGATTCATCCACGCAGATATTCCTTCCAGGTGTATAAGCCTCTGCAAACCTGGCGGCGAAGTGGGTAATAAGGGGGCGGATTTTATACAGCCTGTCAAACTGGGGATGCTCTCTAGGAGGGCACAGGCTGTTGTCACTGAAGTGCATGAAACGCAAAATGTTTTCATACCTTCTACGTGACATTGATTGGGGGTAAATGGGGGTAGAGCAGATGGGGCTACTGCTCCAGTAGGAGCGAATTGAGGGCTTCTTTATGATGCCCATCAGCATAGTAAGTGCCCAGAATTTCAGAAATTCTGGCACATCTAGCGGGGTCCATTGCTGCCTTGCCAAGTAGGAGTCTGGCTTCGCAGCACAATGCTGATGGGCATACAGATTTGATTGGGCCACGATGTGGCCAACAAATCATCCCCCATAAACACCTGCAAAAACTGTGTGGCGGTAAATCCTGCAACATCAATATTGATGCCAGGATTTGCCGTGAAAGGAGGGATATCTGGCCTCTGGCGATGAGGCACTACCCACTCCTCAGCTGGAGCTGTGCGTCTCCTGCTGGCAGGTGGTGACCCAGGATCTGCATCAGAAACATCACTAGATACATCAGCCAGCGTAGATAATGTATCTAGCGACGTCTCTGAGCAGTTGGCGGGGTCGAAATCAGGGTCTGAGTCTGACGCAGATGCCTCAGATTCTGACGCCAGGATGGCATATGCCTCCTCGGCGCTGTACACCCTCTCAGACAATATATATAATAGATTATAAAATGTTATAATTATTATATATATAAACGGATTGTTGGTTCTTAGAAGAACCGTTGGGTTTCACAAGAAAATACAAATAAACACCTAAATCTCTCTAAATCACTCTAAACCTGCCTCAATTTTTCTAAATCTCCCTAAATTCTCTCTAAATCTGCCTCAATTTTTCTAATCTCACTCAATCTACCTAAAATCTCTAACCTGTCAAATCTGATCTCTCTCTCTCGCTCACCAAAACACAAGTGAGGAGAGGGAGGGAGAATCACAGAGGTCAGAGCCAATATTTACTCTAAGGGGCTAAAAACTCACAAATACCTTTTCACCTAATGGCCTGTTGCAAGATACAGATCATTATTGTCATCATCACCTGACCAATTAGAAATTTTATTTTGACTTTTTCTAACTTCTGATTGGATGTTGCTAGCCTGCCTCTCTGATAAGGCAGGCTAGGAACATCCCACTCAGCCCCAAGATGACCCTGCCCTTAGAAGGGCAGCGCCATCTTGGCTGTCAGTTTATTTTATTTTATTCATTTTTATTTTATTTATTTTACTTTTTTTTCTTTTTTTTTACACTTTTTTTACTCTGCTGGGTGCCTTGATCCCTCGAGGCACCCAGCAGAGCACCTGATCACTCATGTGATCTTTTTTGTACTGAGTGCCACGACCTCGTGGCACTCAGTACTTCCTGCCGCTACCGGAAGTGATCGCTCGGGGGGAGCGATCACTGAGCGGACCGGCGGCAGGTAAGCATATTGCAGGGATGCCTCGATGTCGAGGCATCCCTGCAATATACACAGAGCAGTTGGAAGCGATACCGATCGCTTCCAGCGCTCTCTAGAAGTGCCGGGCACCTCTCCGGTAAAACCGGATGTTGATCGCTCCCGGGGAGCGATCACAAGGTGCCCCGGCATTTGTAACCGCCATTGCATGGATGCCTGGACTCCCAGGCATCCTGCAATGGCGTTTGAGCTGCTGGAAGCGATCCGATCGCTTCCAGCGCTCAAAACACTGCAGGACGTACCATGTACGTCAGCGGGTCTAAAAGAGACCCACTGCCATGACGTACATGGTACGTCCAAGGTCCCTAAGGGGCTAAAAACTCACAAATACCTTTTCACCTAATGGCCTGTTGCAAGATACAGATCATTATTGTCATCATTTATATAGCATCAACAGTATGATAGAGATAACCGGACATATGATGGAAACAAGAGGTGTAGAGGGCCCTGCTCATAGGAGCTTACAATCTAGAGTTACCATTCTATTTGTAAAAAGGAACACACGCATAAAGGATTGATCCATCTGACCAAAACAGCTTTCTCATATTGCTGTGGAGGCTGCTAGTCCGGTCTCAATAACACGGTGAATCAAACGTACGTATTGTTTTACATTCTAGTATTATTAGGATTTATAAGAAAAAGGCAAACCGTGCACTTAGCAAAACAAGAAACCAAAGATCACAGCGGATTTTAAAGGGACGCTACGAGATAGGTCAAAATAAATAATACTTAAATATTAACCTTTAAAAGTCTCTTTTGCCCTGGATTTGCACAGTTTACTAGATTCTCATTGCCGTATTGTAACGGAATAATCTGTCCCAAGCATTGCTTGGCTTCTTTTAACTTGCATGGGAGGGTTACTGAGAAGGCATGAGCAAATGCTCAATAAACGCTTAAAAAAAGCTAAGTGGATCCTCCTGTGCCTACAGCATCTTTTCAAATGACAGAACATAAGGCAGAATCTTCCGAATTAGAAGCAGCTCCTTATTACTTCAAGGACCTTAGGGGGGGAAAATAAAATTATATATGAAGTTTATAATTGTAGAAAACATTTACACATCCCAGTAATTCAGAGAACTGCTTGCCCACCGAGCTCAAGTGCTACAATCCCTATATGCAGCAAGGAACTCTGGGTAAGACATGCAAATGAGGTCTGTAATTTCTCACTTTTTTGCAAACAGGCCCTGGATGCAAAAAATGTAGGAATAGGAGACCTCATTTCCTACCCACAGTTCCTTGCTGCATATGGGGAATGTAGCACGTGAGCTCTGTAAAGCAGTCCTCTGAATTGCTGGGATGTTTAAATGTTTTCTACAATTATAAACTTTATTATTTGCTATGTGGAGGCTTTTAAACCACACTTTGTGCCCTCCACCATAACTTAAGTGTATATATATATATAACAGGCAGTGTAATTTTAGACAACAGCCAATGATGGGGGAGAGCGAGCTTTTGTGGCCCACTTATATGAAGTTCAATGAGAACATCACAAGCATTTCTTACTTATTATAGATCTGTAAGGTGGGTGAAAGAGAACATGAACAATTTCATTTTTAACAAATCCCTATATATTGTAGTTTTTTTCCCCCTATAATCTCACACCTTATCTTTAGATGTTATTTTGTGGGCTTCCTACTGTCCTGATTGTATTCTAATACTAGAGAGCTTCACAGAAACAAGATACACTAAAGGTGTGGTGTGTAATACAATAATCACAATACAATTCACGCTAATGTGCAGTGTGGAAGAATTCACACAGTTCTGCATCTTTAACCAGTTCACAGCAATATTCAGTATATAGGGCTCTATTACATTCTTTGTGCAAAACCGCTCACGCAGCACTAATTTTCTGCACACCGCGTTAACGTACGTAAATTAACGCTGGTATTACAATCCGAGCGCATTTTTTCATCCGAAAAAAAAAACACGCGTAAAAAAGACGCGCAAAAACGCGCGCGCATTGACGTTGCGCACAGAAATCGGTGGGCAGACTGTTTTTTCACGTGATTCAGCCAATCAGAATTAAGAACCACAATTGTCTCACGTTCAGTTTTTGTGACCGTCAAAGTCAATCTGAGTATATATGCTGCAGCAATAATAAAAACACGCACAAATTTACAATTTTATTGTTTGGGTATGTGTAGAATGTGTAACTATACTGTGCTGTATTGTTTTTTTTTGGGCTGGTGTATTTGGTTTCAGCCAGGACGTTCAGATTTGCTGTTACCACCAGCTTTTCAAAGACGTTAAAATTATGCGCGCAAACGTTGTCCGTTTTATATTTTGCACTAAGATTGTAATACCTTGCACGCACCAGCGCACAAACGCATTTGCGCTCACAATGTTAAGTATTGGACGCGCAAAGTACATTACGCTCGCAAAGCGTTCGCGCAGGTCCACCCGCGTTAGACATTAACGTGCATTTTTTTTGCGCGGACATTGTAATACGACGTTCTGCGCGTTAATTCGTTTTTGCGCACGCGTTTGTGTGAAGAATGTAATAGAGCCCATAATCTTGACTGTGCCACTCCACCTTAAACTAATCCCCACCCCCCCCCTACAGTTACCAGAAAGTATACAAAAAATGATGCACCTCTGTATACTTCAAATAAAATAGAAGAGAAATAGATCGTTACCCCGATATTGTTGTAACAAAGCACTAATAATCATTCAAGAACTTAAATTAATATATAAAGTATATTAACCGCTTATCAGCTCAAGGCGTGCTATGCCGTCCCGGGGGCGGGTTTTCCTGAATCCCGCGGGATGGCATGGCACACCTCCCAGCCCTTCCCCCATACAGCGTGCGGAGTGGACTGCCACAGAATGTCCTGAACTCAGTCTGCTAGGTAGGCAGATCAGAGGATTCGCCGGAGAGCCACGGCGCATGCTATTACGCCCAGCTGGATTTCAGACCTGCCCGGTGGTAAGAGGTTAAAAATACAAATTACTTGCAAAGACATAAACTTATTGCAGCACTGTCTGATTAGATGCCTGTGCTGAGATGCTACACTGCTTAATGATTATTAAAAGTGATGTGTGCTGCTTGAAAAGCCTCTGTGTGTCACTTGTGGCATGGATTGGCCACCCACCACGTAAAGCAGTGCTCTTCACACTTTGGGCTCGACAAAACTGGAAATTTTTTCCAGACATTTTTAGGTTCGGTACATTCAAATGCGGGTTTACCAGAATTTCGATTCCCAATACAAATTCAGATTATGTAATGAAAATATTAGCGATATAATTCAATTTCAATTTGTGGGCACGCTGATTTCCAAAAGAACTTTCAAATCCTAAAAAGGAGTTTATAAATGGGTTTTCAGGTACGGAAATAGACTGAAATCATTGTTTTAAAAATCGGATTTTCCTAATAGACATGTAAATAAAGCTCATTAAGCGTTTTACAAACAATCAGGGTTATTCAGACAGCGGTGAAAAGCAGGAGAATGACTGGAGAATGGAAAATTCTAGGACAAAATAGCCGATTTGGAAAGTGAGATAAATGGGAGAATTTTTTCTGGTTTGGCTACTTTGACCTAGAATTTTCCATTCTCCAGTCATTCTCCTGCTTTTCACCGCTCTCTGAATAACCCTGCATGTTTTGGACCAGCATAATTTTTCGAAGATCTGCTCAGGCTGAATTTTTTCAACTGAATCAGCTGATATTTCAGAAAAAAATAATACTATTGAACTACAACGAGCGGACACCCCCCCCAAAAATTTAAATATAAGTTGATATAATTAAATTGAGCCCTTTAGTGACTCCTCCCCTTCCCACATCATTATAAGTGTCACAGCTTCCGTTACTACTAAGCCTATCACATTTCTATCACAAACACTTTTAATAGCGATCTTTACCATCTACTATGATCTAATATGTAACATCTCTTGTTCTTCTCCAACTCCTCTAGATTGCAAGCTCCTGTGAGCAGGGCCTTCTACACCTCTTGTCCCTGGTTCTCAAGCTTATTTGTAGCTTTTTTAATTCCCTGTTCTATATTGTAAAGCACTGCTGTTGGCAATATCATAAATGCTGAGATTAATAAATAGTGTAAGTGCACCATATGTACATACTATGTTGATTTAAGGCTTTGCACGTTAAAAGGTGTATTACCATATCATACAAAAGCAGCATAAGAAAAATAATAATTTTTGAACGTAAAAGAACTCTGTAAATATATATTTTCTGCACAGAACAAAGCACATAAAATAGTGAATAAATAACATATACGAAGAAAGACTTAAAATAAAACCAAAGGATATATTTACATGCAGAGTTGCAGATCTTACCTGCTCCATGCGGCTGTTGTATAAATCTTTGGCAGAGGCGACAGCAGCCAGATTGTTAGCTTCGGCAGTGGCCTAAAGAGGAAAAAATACTGATATAAATCTACTAACATACAGATCTCCTGTTGATGAGGGCATAATAAGCCCGAAACAGCTGTCCAGGAGTGGCTGTGGCATATCCTGACCTGTGCTAAGAAAAAAACAAATGGCATGGCACTGGGAAGGAGAGTTCTGTGTTAAAACAGACCCAGAATGCAAAAAAGTGGGAGATTGTAGACTTCATTTGCATGTCTTTCCCAGAATTCCTTGCTGCATATGGTGGATGTAGCACATGAGCTCAGTAAAGCAGTTCACTGAATTGATGGGATGTGTAAATGTCTTCTACAATTATAAATTTTACTACATACATCTATATAGTTTATTATTGTAGAAGTCATTTACACATCCCAGCAATTCAAAAGAACTGCTTGACAGAGCTCATGCGCTACATTCCCCATATGCAGCACAGAACTCTGGGTAAGACATGCAAATGATGTCTGCAATTTCTCCGTTTATTTACATCCTGGGTGTGTTTTCACACAGAATCCTACAATCAATGCCACTCCGTACTAGATGGCTTATTTAGCAGAAATCAGGTTTATGCAACTGGTCACAGCCACTCCTGGACAGCGCTGTTTTGGGTTTATTGGACCCTCCTCTGCAGGAGCTAGGCATGACCAGTTGCAGTTTGATGCTTGGCCCGTAGGGTAAATCCGTAATAAATATATATATATATATTTTCTTTATTTTTTTTCTTTCAGAAATATGATCAGGACTGTACACATGGAATGGCTGTAACAAACATACCTGCAGCATAGACTTTGGATGAGGTAAATCTTCACCTTGATATATTTTAATGTAAGCCTAGAGATAAAATATCAAATATTATTCATCATACAAGTAAGCAAACAATTTGATTTTATGCCACCAGTGCATACGGATCATGCAAGACCAATTATACAGGATTACAGTTTATGTTGTATTTTCTGACAAACTGAAAACAGGTTTAGTAGTAAATGTCTGTTACAGAAGAAAACAATAGCAAAATAAATGTATTATGGCCCAGTTAACCCCTTCAGCATCTATCATGCCTTTTCAGCGGTAGAGCCATTTGTTTTCTTATACAGAGCTACACAGGAAAAAGTTCCTTCCACTCGAACACCCGTCTGGCCACCTCGCTGAGCACAGTTAGTGCGCTCAGCGCTGCAAAGCTCGATCCTCCAATGGATGATCGCTTTTTGCAGCCCCGTCGAATGCGCGTCGTAGCGCTTAGAGGCCGTGCTGAAAGCCTCCCCCTCAGTTGCACACGCAATTTGTGCGGGGGCGCTACAGCGTGTGGCCAGCCCGTCGAAGCGTCACAACGCAACGCCGGAAGGCACGTCAGTATGGGCGCCGTTGTTTGACCTTGGCCTTAATGCCTCTATGTCAGCTTGTACTCGTTTTGGGCATAAAAGAAGGAGCACAGTGATGTTTTCCTCCAGTGACCGATGAAGTAAATGTGCCTTTCTGAACAGGTTTTAGCAATAAGGCAATAACAGATTGTTGATAATACAATATATCTCATTAGCTAAAAATAGTATCTCGTCCAAACCACATCCCCAGGACACACCAGTCAAATATATAGTGAAAAACTATGACAGAGTTCCAGACCATAAAGGTTGCTCCTACACTTACATGCGACTGACATATGTTTTACATAGCTGTTGTAATGGATTGGAAAAGTTTAAGGATGAAGGAATACGGACACAAAATGCTTCAGGTGGAGGCGATACATTCCGCGCACTGCTCTTTAAGGGCTCTATTACATCGTTTGCGCAAAAACGCTCGCGCAGCGCGTTAATTTGTGAGCGAAACATTAACGCGCGTAAACTAACGCTGGTATTACAATCCGAGCGCATTTATTCATCCGTCAAAAAATAACGCGCGTAAAAAAGTCACGCGCGCATTAACGCTGCGTGCAGAAATCAGTGTGCAGACTGTTTTTTCACGCGATTCAGCCAATCAGAATTAAGAACCACAATTTTCTACCGTTAAGTATTTGCGCCTGTCAAAATCAATCTGCGTATATATGCTGCAGCAATAATAAAAACACGCACAACTTCTCCATTTTATTGTTTGGGTATGCGTAGAATGTGTAACTATACGTTGCTGTATTTATTTATTTTTTCGGGCTGGTGTATTTGGTTTCGGCCAGGACGTTCAGATTTGCCATTAACACCAGCTTCTCAAAGATGTTAAAATTATGTGCGCAAACGCTGTGCGTTAAAATTTGCGCATAGATTGGAATACCATCCGCGTACCAGTGCACAAACGCATTTGTGCTCACAATGTTAAGTATAGGACGCGCGCAGTACGGTATGCTCGCAAAGGGTTCGCGCAGGTCCACCCGCGTTAGACGTTAACGCGCATTTTTTGCGCGGACATTGTAATACGATGTTCTGCGCAAAGGGTTTTTCCCATCGCGTTAATGCGTTTTTGCGCACGCATTAACGTTTGCGCACAGAATGTAATCGAGCCCGAAATGTTTAGGAAAATTTTTAAGCAACATTGTTTATGCTTTTAAGCAATATACTTATTTTTAGGAAAAAGTCCAGTTTCGTGTCAAAAGAACGTACCAGTTACAACTAAATGATAAAAGGCATTGTGCTGGTAAGAATAAGAACTGCTAGCTGTTTCGTGCAACATAGATAATAGGGGAGACACAAACACCTGCTCTATGAGCAACCTTCACAACACACCCAAAAAGCCATAAATGTGGCAAACAGCCCAAACACTATTATCTGCCTTGTAGATTGCCTGCTAGCCAAGTCTCTTATCATCTGTCTGTTCTTCTGTTTCTTTCCAACCAAGTGATAAGATAAGGATCCAAATAAACCATGATCCAGCAACACAGACCTGTTAAGTCCACATTGGTTTCAACAGTATAGCAATGGTATGGTTCAGAGATAAGGGTTTTCATGACAGAACCAAGCGCTTAAATAATGCTATAAAAAGCCTGTGACTTTGCTTAAAGAGTGACATCATCAACAAGTGCTGTGATCCTCCGGAACTGGGAGCCCACTGCACCAAAGCGCGGAGTCTCCGCTGATTAGGGCGCCGAAACCACTCCGAATTGTCAGCAAAAATAAAGCAGGACTCCAGCCGGCAATCCTGCTTTATTTTTTCCTGACATTTTGTTTACTTAAAAGGGTGACAAGCAAAGGATGGGGACCTGGTACGCCATATGCATTGGGAATGCAAGGTTTCAGCTGCTAGTGCAGACTTTCTCAAGCACACCCATCACCACCAGCCGAAACAATGCATTCCAAATAAAGTGCCAGGTCCCATCCTCTGCTTGTTGCTGTACATAGGAGCTGGTTACTCCAGGGATCCACTGAGCTTTTTTCCTGCCAAACACAGATCGACGTTGGCAGAAACTGCCCTTAAAACAGACCAGGTAACGCTAGCCTAACCAACATAAATGCTGTTGCAAAATCTTTGCTGCCGAAACAGCAAAAATTCCCATGAATGTATGGAAAACAATGGACAAAAATATTAACCAAATCACATTTGATATATGCGAATATTTACATACTCATGCCATAAAATACAAAGTCACCGAGAGACCAACACAGGATTATTTAACAAAATGTGTATTTGTGGAAAATTGCAAGCTTAACCATAAAAGTTACATATGAATAACTTATCTGGTTCTTCAGCGCGCCTATTTATTTGTGGATCATTTTGGGGCAAAATGCTGTGCAACTGTATCCCAGCATGTGAGGAGCAATTGAGGAGCACTGGAAGGAGCAACCCTTCTTAGGTATAAATTAGTAAATAAAATAAGGATAAGTAGCACTCACCTTAAAATATTCAAGTAGGCCTCTACATGTCACCTTTGAACCATTAATCTCCTTTTCTATAAGGCTCTCGGGGCCTAGGACTAGAGGAACCAGAGCAGTAAGTTGTTCCGTAAACTCAGGTGCAATGTCTGTGGAGAAAGAAGTTACATTGAGGAGTGAAAAGCATATTAGTGGATTTATGACTTTTTTCCCATTTGATTGCATCGCAAGACAGATAGCTGTACGGGGGGGGGGGTGAGGTCCAGGGGATGAATTCGGACTCATTACTGCATGACAAACCTTTCAGACGGCCATCAAACTGAGGGCTGGTGGCTACTTTCAGCCCAGGATGTGGAAGTAAAAAGCAGCTCACATTAGTGAAGCAGGAGTGAATGTGCTTGCGAACATTCTGGATTTCTTCATGTTGATGTTCTTTCACCTATTGGTGACAAATGATGCAGTGTCAATCTTCCCTTCAAATACCTATATATCCACAACACAGTATAACCATGACTCAGTCAGTGGGATTTATACAGAAAGGGATATCATCATCTTTCTCAGTGGATACACTTTAATATCTATACACCCGTACCCCCAACTTTCGCCTTCAGGACTTCTCCCACCTTTTTATGGAACTCCCTCCCCCCGCGATATCAGACTCTCCCCATCTCTCCAGTCCTTCAAGAAGTCTCTGAAAACAAATTACTTTACAGAAGCCTATTGGCTCAAATCAATAATCCCTCACTGGTCAATTCTTACCCCAACTTGCACCCCACTACTTCACATACTCTGCCACTTACCCTCACCTAGTGGGTCACCCCTCTCCTGTTAGATCATAAGCTCTTGAGCAGGGTACTCGCTCCTACTGTTCTGTTTGTTTAACTTGAATGTATATTTGCTATTCTGTCTCTGCCATTGTACAGCGCTATGGAACTTGTTAGCACTTTATAATTACTTGTGACTGTACACGGTCACAAATGGCCTTACCACCTAAAATTCTCCTTGACAGACATATATATACATATATAAAACAATCCTCAACCCCCAAAGTATAGAGATGTCAAAAGGACACTCAGAGTGCCCCCCCCCCCCCCGTATAACAGATAGCCCACACAGTTGTCACTCAGCAGATGGAATTTTGAATATCCCACCTGCTGGGTACCAATGATGACATCACACTTTGCATGCTGCCATCATACTGTCTCCAAACGCTTGCAGCAGTGAGCAGTCTGGGAGTCGGAAGCCGGTGCGAGCAATACCAATCTATTGTTCTGCGCAGGTGCCGTGCAATTTGTGTACAAAAGTATGAATGATTCACTAGATATGGAATTTACGTGGCATACATACAAAAGTTACATATGCTACTCAGATTGCATAAAAAGATGCAGGGATTATTTCTGCCCTTATTGATTTGCTACACGGTTATGTTACAATGCTTTATTAATATCATTTCCACAATATTTGCTGCATGAATAAAACCACGCTGATGCATTTGAAAAATTCTTTCCGCTTGCACCTGTTATACACGGTTTTCTTTGAACTCATCTTTTGTGTACTTTTCTGTGAAAACCTCAATAAAACTGCATATTTAAAAATAAAGAAACTGCAGGGACTTCACCTCTTTGGCTCCAGGGTTCCCGAAAAAAGAGGGAGTTGTCCAGGAATGAAGGACAAAAGGTGAGTAGTTACACTTAAACTAAAACACAGATTAGAAAAACATTTTAGAAAAGTGATGTGTGGAAATTGTTTATAGTGTTCCTTTAAACAAAATATGTGTCGCGTTTGCCATTTGGACGACTGAGACTTCCCGTGCGATAGTATAACCTTTCGAAGTTCATCCGTAAAGTGATAATTGCGGCCACCGAGTCGAGTTAACTCGTTATGGAAAAGACTCAATGGAAATAATATTAGCAATCCATCAGAATGATAGAAAAAAATTCTTGTTTCTATCTGAGAACCGTTCCCTGGCAGCATAATAGAAAGAGCAAGCACGTGATGATTGCTTGATAACCACCTATTGTAGATTACTTTAAAAAACAGCAATTCTAAAACAGTTGACGACTTTGACTGTCAAGAAACTGCGTTCAATTTGTAACAGGATTTTAAAATGCAAACTGGAAATGCGTTGCAATGAAAGGTCTGTAAAACGCTGAGGGCAAAAGATACTTCACCCACTTAACACACCTATAAACACATAGATAAGTGACCCAATATTCTTCCACACAGTGTTATTCCAGGAGAAGCAGAACAGATGCTTCACACATACGCATACACACACTTTACCCGTAACCTCTTCTCTAGGAATTTCATTCCACCTTCTGCTCCATAGAAATATTCATATGGAAAGCTCCAGTCCCTAATCAAAAACATCAGTGTCTGTAGGGAGTGAAATTAGAATTAAAATAAAATTCTCGTTTAATAACGTTAACAAAGAAAAAATTAGCAAACAATGAATTACGGGACATTTTCAGTTAAAGATCTTTTTTTACATTCTTTATATATAAGAGTTTGTGTGACATTAATTTATCATCAGATATGTAATAGGAAGAGTAGTCACACAAGACCGATAGAGACAACATAGGTAAGTAATAAAATAGCATTAGCCTCTATGTGGGGTGAAATGTGCAGAAGAAGCAAAAAGAAAAGAAAAAAAGGGGAAGAGGGGAATGGGTGGCCTTTGAATAGCGTTGCATACCAGGCTCTCTCCTGTGTCCCCGCAGGGAACCGAAAGCTTTGGAAGTGGCCACAGGGAACAGCCTTGCCAGGCAAGGCCATGGTGCCCGCCAGCGTGACGCACCCGCACAAGCTAGTTAAAGTTCTTGTAATAAATAGTAAACCATTTAATCCCTTTAAAATTAGCATTATTACTTGTGGACAAAGAAAATGTATGTTCTACAGCTGTGTCTTAAAATGGTATATCACCAAGCGTTCGCAAAAAAATGGGTCCTGTGGCTAAACCCCCCCTCCATTGCCTCTCATACCAATTATACACCACCTTCCTCCTTTGTACCTTAGATATTTTTTTCTACTTCCTCACCTTTCCCATATTTCCCATTTCTCTTTTTAACCCCCCCCCCCAACTACACAACTCTTCCAATCCCTCTAACTATTCATCTTTCCCCTGGCCTCACCTATACTGCAGACCAAACAACACAACGCATCAACGTAAAAGACCCCACCACTAGACCGTAATCTTCCCACCACTCAGACACTAACCTTCACACACTTCCCTTTATTTGCTGTACTTAATACATGTGTGCCTGGCGAATACATTAGTGGCCATTTTTTACTGTGTTTGTGTATTTATTGCATTCCTACTCTAAGCGGGCATAGAACTGGCATTTAAAGGGACACTACCACCAAAAAATTAAATGTCTTTATTGTGTTTATTTTATGCTGCTGATCTCTTAACATGTGTTTTGTTTAGATAAGAAAATATTTTACTCTATATGTGTCAATGGGTGAATCCATTTTGTGATCTTTTGTGTCGTAAACTGCCCCCCACAGTATTTTTACATCACTTGCTCCTCACTGCGGGGCTTTGGCCATAGAATGGAGTCAATGGTTCGATCACGGATTCAAATCATTATATTGTGTGAGATGTATTCAAAGGACATCGCCGGGGGGGGGGGGGGTCGATTAGAATTCTTTTAAGTTTCATGTCTTAGCTCATTCAGCTATCAGCTCTTATCTCAGCCTGGCATACAATAAATCTCCTGCAGCATTATCTAAACATTCCCTCCTCCACCCCATTAACTGTTAAATAGTGTAGTTTGATTACACAAGAGCCACAAAGCAAAGCTTTTGGTAAATGTTGCATCATGGGAAAAATACAAAAAGAAACAAGAGATCACAGCCTTTGTTTACATTTCCTTTTTACATGCAATTACTTCAAACAAAGAAAAGTAAACAGCAGCATGTGTTTTTTTAATGTGGATTTATTTGAAATGGAAAAGTAATCTAACATGTTAGTGGTAGTGTCCCTTTAAATAAAGGATAAAAAAAAATTTACTAATTTTTTTTTTCTTCAAAAAACATACTGAAGTATAAGTGAAATATTCAGAATAATGTCAATGTGTCACCATGTCAGATTAATCAACGTGCGCCTCACAAGGACTTTCATTTAGATTTGTTACCTGAAAGGGTTTCAAAAAGATCTCATCCATAGCCAAACGACCATACTCTGTAAACAGCTAAAAAGGAGAAATTACTTTGTTTATATCTGTAGAAATTGTATCTTTTATTTTTACCTCCTATCTGCTCCGAGCATCAGTAAATATACTTTAAGATTATTTTAAGATTGACTTGGAACATTAACACAGTATATTGTAAAGATGCTACATAATACACTGGAATAGCTATGTAAAACATAATACATCAAATAAATAGTGTAATGTGGACATTCTTTTATGCCTTTTGAAAATAGTTCCTACAAAAAAAAAAAAAAAAAAAAAAAATCATTAAGATAGAA
Organism: Leptobrachium leishanense; assembly: GCA_009667805.1. Classification (NCBI taxonomy): domain Eukaryota; kingdom Metazoa; phylum Chordata; class Amphibia; order Anura; family Megophryidae; genus Leptobrachium; species Leptobrachium leishanense. The sequence goes on along the minus strand of CM019072.1, from coordinate 129,220,183 downwards.
GCTGTACTTGAAGGAGTAAAACAATTAATTCAAGCTTAAATGAATGACTCCTTTGATACAACGATAAGCAGAATACGCATAAATTGTAGATCATCGGCTAGATGCTCCTATTCATCATAGTTTTTAATCCCAGAAAATTGATGGTGCAAATCTCCTTAAATCCCGAGCACCTCGTGTTTTTACAAATACGTGCGCTCTCACCATACTTCCCAATGCTTTTAATTTTATGGATGGAAATCATTCTACTATATATGTCTGGGACTAAATTAAAGCTTGTACATGACATGACAAATCCGAGAAGCAAAGAGATTCCCCTGTGTTCCCCTAATCTCCAAATAAATGAAAGGGGGCTTGGATTTACTGTATATGAGCTGCAAGGGGTGTTGAATAAAAGAAAGTGTGTATGTCACTCAGTTTGTACTTTAGATGTGAAAAACAAGCATTTCTCACCTGCAGTTGTTGCAGATCGTCTTCCTGTATATTCTGGGATAAATTGTAGATCTGTTGATGGAAGGTACATGTGTAAGAGAAGGCAACAATGTAGTTATGAATGAAGATGTACTGTGTATCCATTTGTAGGATGGACTGAGCACAATAAGAGAAGTGGTGAATGCAAGGATGAAAAAAGGAAATTAAGTTATAAATGAAAGCAATGCATGGAGTTCCAAGAGAACGGATTTGCGGACTGCCATGTTTTACTGAAAGAGAATTAGGAGTTTGAAGCTTTCCCTCTTTTCCATGGTCTTCCTCTCTCCCACCTTTCATCCTCTTCTCATGTCCATTTTCTCCCCCTCCCTTATTTTTATGTAAATTCTCTCCCTTCCAAGTCCATTTTCCCCTCCTTTATCATGTCCATCTCCCTCCATCTTTATCATGTTCGTCCCCCTTTATCATGTCCATCTCCCTCCATCTTTATCATGTTCGTCCCCTTAATCATGTCCGTCCCCCTTCATCATGTCCAGCTCCCTCATGTTCTTCCCCCTTTATCATGTCCATCTCCCTCCATCTTAAATCATGTTCTTCCCACTTTATCATGATTGTCCATTTACATACTCTTTGTTAATTTCACACACCTTCCTTTGAACCGCTTTGAGTCAGCAACGGGGGGGGGGGGCTTTGCTTCGGTCTGCGGCTGCATGGATAGCTGGGAGGAAGTGACATCATATGATCACTTCCACCCAGTGCTGCCGCGTAGTAAAAGCGACTGGGTGGGAGGACAAGGGGTCCTGGCACCTCCCAAATTAATGATGGAGGAGGTATGGGCAGAGAATCAATGGTACGAGTTAATGAACTGTTGCAGCATTGATTCTTTTTTGACAGCCCTTGCATATATCTGTATGCTACGGCAGAGAATCCACAGGAGGAGGAGGAAAGCTTAATTCATTCAATATTTTTATCATTAATAAAATTTTGGGAATTAAGGAGAATTTTAGAAGCTCATGAATGGATCTGCATAGCATAGCAACTAAAAATAAGCTGCTGGCGGAGCAGGAGAGCCGGTGCAGCAGCATTAAGGATGCTTTATAAACCAATCATGTGGAATAATCTGAGAAAATTCTGTTCCAAATTATCTTTGTTACTAATATCAAGGAAAGTTCAGTTCCAGTAATGTCAGTATACATTACAGGAGGGCAGAAAAGCAATACGATCATAAAAAAGACAAACAGCAGAAGTGTCAGGAGGACAAGACATACGTAGATACCATCTGCAAGTAAACATTGTCCAGAGGCCAGCATCACCTGGCAGCGTGTACGGGGCAGTACCAGGGCAAGGAAATGGGATAGGGGATAGGGGCAACAAACAAATCCACAAAGGACACATCACTAGAAAGAGTTTGCTTATTTTATCATTTTCTGCTACCCTTAGAAGAACTAACATTATTCCTGGAAAAATATGGTTGGAAACCAAGGCTACAAATAATGCAGGTAACAAGAAAGCAGGGGACTAGAACAGTTAAGTCAATGATTTTTCCATGAAGATCAGATAAAAAAATAATAACAGTACTGCCAAGTAAATGTCAATTGTGAAAATTTTTGAATCCCTTCACTTAACAAAAAGGAAAAAAAAGTGCTTTACATTGAAAAATGTAGTGTCAGCGAACCTTTCCCCGCCCCCCCCAGATGTTTTCAGAACAAAGGGCTAGATTACATGCTGAGCGTCAACTGTAGCGTTCGGATTTGTAAGCGTTAACGCTAGGATAAGGGACTTTAATGCATGCCCCCTATATTACTTTCCTAACGAGAAACCCTTTAAAAATCTGTTAGCGCATTGGTGATTGCGCTAGCTTGCGTGAGTTTACAGTACTTTGCGCTCCCCATGTTAAGTATAGGATGCGCAATCGGTAATTAGCGATAGGATAAAGGAATTAAAGTGCTAGCGCTAGTTACCGCACCAATGGGTTAAACTAATTTTTAGCGACCCTTTAAAGCTGGTGCTAAATGATTCTGCTTTTGCAGAATCTTTTAGCACCCTTAAAACCACCCCAATAAATCCGATACTCACCTCTCATGCCGCGACGAGACCAGTGGTATGGTCTGCTGCTTGTCCTGGCAGCGAGCAGAGTGAGACAGGGGACAAATAGATTATATTGCTAACGCTAAAATGGAGATGCTAATGTGGAGACGCTTCCCCGCAGCGTCCCCATTTTAGCATTAGATTCCAGGGCAGGCGCTACCACGGCATCTTGCCCCAGAACGAAGCGCTACCCTTGTTGTAGTCCCCAGTCTCCCTCTGTGGGCTGCGCAATCTCGCGACCCAGCAACACGACCCTCCACGGAGTCCTATTATCTCTAGGAGGGGATACTCGCGGCGGCATGGAAGCGCTACTGTGAGTATCAACGAGGGTAGCGCTTCGTTCTGGGACAAGATGCAGTGGTAGCGCCTGCCCCGGAATCTAATGCTAAAATGTGGACGCTACGGGGAAGCGTCTCCACATTAGCGTTAGCTACGTAATCTAGCCCTACATGTCCCATGATACATTACATTGACACACTTAAGACTGGCTGAGCATCAAGGAAAAGCTCAGTAACAACTGGGGTGCCGAGGTTTGCCACCATTGATAAAGGGTATACAGTTGGAATTGTTTTGCGTTGTGCTCTTTTTTTTTGTCATTTGTGTTACTTGTTATTGGTTGTGATTAAATTACCAATTTTGAGCCAGATTCATCCATTATTGGGTTATCTCTGACATACAAGGAAAAATCACTCCAACCCACTTTATTCATTGTATTCTGTAACAGAAAAGACTCTGCAAGAGCGGAAAGTACGTGGTGCACGCTATACTTAAAAGGGCTAAATTACAATCTTCACGCAAAAAAAAGAGGGGTAAAACCCTTTGCGCCGAATGCCGTATTACATTGGCAACAAACATGCGTAATCGTCTACCGTGGGTGAACCTGCGCGAGCTTACTGTACGTCGCGCGTCCTATGCTTAACATTGTGAGCGCAAATGCGTATGTGCGCTGGTACGTGGATGGTACTACAATTTATGCGCAGGAATAGCCTTTGCGCGCATAATTGTAGCAACTCCTAAAAGCTGGTGTTAAAGGCAAATCTGAACAACCTGGCCGAAACCAAAAATACACCAGCCCAAAAAAAATAAAAAAATACAGCAAAGTAAAGATACACATTCTACTGATACCAAAGCAATAAAATGGAGTAGTTGTGTGTGCATTTATTATTGCTGCAGCATATATGCTCAGACTGACTTTGGCAGGCGCAAGAAATTAACGGGAGATAATTGTGGTTCTTAATTCTGATTGGCTAAATCGCGAGAAAAAAACAGTGCGCACACGGATTTCTGCGCGCAACGGAACTGCGCGAGCATTTGTGCGTGTCCGGTTTCCGTGCGTTACTGCTCGACCGATGAAAAAATGCGCGAGGATTGTAATTCCAGCGGTGATTTGCGCGCGTAAACATTTAACGCTTGGTGCACAAATTGACGCGTTGCGCGTGCGATTTTGCGTGAAGAATGTAATTTAGCCCAACGTATTTTGCTTAAGGGTGTAAATGCTCAGCTGCATGCGATGGCAGTACGGTCTTACCTGTATGGAGCTTGTCATAGTACTGAGAGCAAAAATGGTGGCACAGTCCTTCACCGTGGACTGACTGTCAAATGCTCCCTGTGTGTCCATAAGTACCACAGCCACCTGACAAAGAACAGACATTATTATATTATAAAGCCAGCTCCCAAATCTCACAGGCTATGAACATAGAATAATAATAATTATGGCTTGTAATAGCCGATCTAGCCCAGTGGCTGAATGCCTCTTACCTCCTTGCCATCTGGTTTCCTCATGGTGAACACCTCACTCCAAATCTGAATACCTGTTGTGTCAGGTTCTGACCCACCTTTCCAGGAGAAGCCAGTAAGTGGTTCGTCTGCATTTCCTAGCCAATCACTGCGCAAATTCTCTTTCTGCGGAATAAAAAGAGTCCTGGGTCAATAAAGAAGTTAACTAACGTGTAAGCATAGGTTTACTTTTATCATGGTGAGTTTGTAAAAATAATATCCCATTGAAAGGAATTATTCACCAGTGGAGATAATCAAATTATTAGGTTTTCCTCTTTAAAACATGATATTAAACCAAAATACTAGTTTGCTTTTTATATTACATGGCAAGAGCACTATGCCACATATTTAGCTTTTTCCATCCTTTCATACTTGTCTTTAATTACGATGTATTAAGGTGGTAGCCAGGGACGCTCCACAATTACAACTATCATTATTATTTGTATAGTGCCAACAGAGTCTGCAGCTCTTTAAATAATGAGGATTTTAACCAACAAAACTACCAGCAAACGTAGGAACCAAAGACAAGAGCTACAGAGAACATAGGTCAGAACGAAGAGCTTACAATCTGCAGCATGGGTCAGCAACCTTGTCCCATCCAGAGGTTTTGAAACTACATTTCCCATAAGCCTGCACCAACCTATTGAGTGGCTGAGCATCATGGGAGATGTAGTTCCAAAACATTGAGAGGGCAGACGTTGCTGAGCCCAGGTCTAGAGGATAACCTGATCTCTGCAATGCTGAAATCAAAGAGAAATTACAACGAAGAGAAGAGGTTACAATGGTTTCATTAATAGACATACTCTCCAATAAACAGCACACAATCTTATATTTCATAACACTATTGAGTTTACCAACTAAACATATGTACAGACCTGAATTCATGTATATAGGAATACAATGCTGCTGCGGTCACATTAATTTCATATTTTATTCCTTTAATAACCTTTAATTTCTTGGATGAATAATACAATAAAACCAAATGTTAGGAATGTGAGGGACTGAAATTACATATCCCATATTACACTATCACGTGATTTACATGTTGGTAAAAAGGCTTATATGCTTTGCATTGGTTTATCCAACATTTTGGAAAATTACCAGATCATGGAGCCATTCTGCCTATAGTGGGCTGAAAAATAGACAAATATTTCCATTGCTCCTACACAACAGATGGATCCATTTAAAATGTGCTCTAAGCCTATTAATGCAGAATTCTGCCTTGACCTACAAATATTTTTATCTTTACACTACAAGTGTCTATTTGCTAACAATAATATCTGTTAAATACAAGTATAAAATAGTTGCTACTGTCAGATGAGCAACAATATATCCCCACACACAGGTTCACTGTACAGTTGAGTCTCTCCATGAATCGGAAGTGGGGCGTGCCGTATACGCCGGAGGAGTGAGATCATGGTGTGATGCCGCCTACTATTTCCGGTTTTTGGGAATATTAATGAACGTTATGTATTGTATGTATGTATTATATGCACTTTGACAAAGACCAATTGGGTCGAAACGCGTTAGTGCCGTACTATTAAATCATTTTAAATTTTATTTGACGTCTAACTCGTGGTGTATTCCGGGATATCCAATATTCCAACATATGGACCGGTTTACCATTGGAAATTGACGTGCTTGGGATGTGCTGTGAGACTATCATCCACAAAACCATATGCTTTTACAGTTTAGAGCCGGCTTTATGTGAATCTTTAAAAAGGGAGTTGATTACTGAGCGATTTTTATGGAAATTGTGATAAGGATATACTGCGCAATGTGTGTCCCATATTATATTTTCTAGATTGCTTGAATTGCAACTCCTCTTCTTCTGGACGGTTTTTTGCAAGAGCGAGGACTCTATACAACCTACAATATCGATTATTCACACTTGGGAGTGTGTGGTCGTGTCCCTGCTGCTGCACAAGTGACTGTTCGTATACATAATCTGCGCCAATACACCACCTTGTTTGTTATTTAATCTCTGCATGAATCATTCTACTCCGCCTGATTCAAGTATAGGGGTTAATCACAAAGCGCCCGTGTTGTAAATATCAGCAAAAATCGCCGGTATTGCAGCGCTGCCAAACGCTAGAATATCACAAGGCTAAAATGTCAGGAGCAACAGGAGAAGCTTTACAGTAAGGCTACTCCTGTCACTTTTTGGATTTTAGTTTTGTCAAACGCTGGGAACTGTCGTCATTGCAATACCGGTGTTTGTTGCTGGAGTTTGCAGCAGCAGCAATTTGTGAATAACCCCTTATGTTTTAAGGATACAGAAAATAAAAAAAGCCAAATGAGGAGCAGGTGTGCCTCTTTACACCCATCTCTTACTGCTGGGTTGCCACCAGGTTCAGTGGTCAAAATAAAAATGTATAAATGATATATTTATGCATGATATTTGCAAAGCTGGAAACCTGAAACCCCATACCTGGCACAAAACCTATAAAAAAAAAAAGGATTAAGCTACACAGCTCGCACGCTTTAAAAGGAACACTCTACTGCTCTTGAACACTTTATATTTTTCCTTGTTTTGCCAAAAACCGCTGGGTGAAGTGGAGCTTCCTCCACCTCACCCAGTGTCACCAGCAGCAAATTAGAATTTCCCAGCTCCGTTTACTAGTGATATCAGCATGCCAACATCACTATCTCGGAGACCGATCACGTTAACGATAAGTCTCGGAGATGCTGCGATGGATCGGAACTGAGCATGCGCGCAGCTCCAATCCAACATTCTGTGCAGGTGCTACAGGAGTTATGTACATAAAATTTGCAAGTCCCGTTGCGGCGCGCAATTTGCATGTCCTATTATTATTATAATCCTTTATTTATATAGCGCCACAAATTCCACAGCGCTTTACAAGACCAGTGTACATTGGAATAACACACATGGATGATGACCTGATTCAGGGCGACCCAGTTTACAAGGGAATTTACAATCTATGAGATGTACAAGTATTTTGTGAAGTAGGTGCATCATATCGTTAGGTGTCTTTTCCAAGGACACTCGCTGGTGGCGTCTGAGTGGGAGCGGGTCTTCTTTCCATGATTGTAGAGCAGCGACCTGGTGGTTAGTTTGAACACGCTTCTCGTAAAGGCGAGACTTGCTTCTCCACAGTTGTATTGGAGGGATGTGCTGAATGGTATATTGACTTGCTTCTCCATGGTCTAAGGCAGAGATGTTACCAATGGACTCCACGGCCGATGTTGTGTGGTAGGCGAGCGAGTATGTACCGGTACATGTCTTGTCCAAGGACACTTACTGGAGAGATGCTCTGGCCAGGATTCAAACCTGTGTCTCCACGGTTATAGAGCAGTGATGTTACTTCTACTCCATCCAGCTGGTACATGCCACGCAAGTAACGCAAATTACACAGAAAATTCTCAGGGACTTCTGGGTTCGGGAGTCCCTGAGCCGAACAGGAGGAGCTGCGTGTGGCAAGGGACAAGAGGTGAGTAAACTGGGCCTAAATAAATATTTAAAGAATTGGGCACAGGCATTATTTAAGGGCAAAAAAAAGCAAACTCTGCTTTTCAGTGGAGTGTTCCTTTAAGCACATTAAGATTCACTATCAACGTATGATAAGATCCGAACATAAACGCGTGATTGGGAGATAATAATATAGCTGCTGGTGACAAGTGCTTGTGATAACTTATTTGACGGTACCTGTTTGTAGACATATCTCAGCATAAAATCCAATAGAAAGGACTTCCCTTTTCGAAAGGCACCAGCCACAGATACAACCACTACATCTAAATCTCGAATCCTCTCCTGAAGAAGAACAGAGGCCAGGGCTTCCTCATCCAGCTGGAACGAATGATCATCCTTTTGCACCAGTACTACCTGGACTGGGCCTGGAGTAGATGGAGCCATGGCTGCGGGAAGAATGAGAGATGCGGAAGAATTAGAAGACAAAGGCTGGGGAAAAGTTAGTTTTGCTACATATATGGCGTCCTCACAGAGGAGAACGACTGGCATCAGTGCTGGCTACTGTAACACCGAGAAGAGCACCCAGCAAGTATTTATCTGCTTTCCAAACAATGTGCTCTGAATGCATACAAGACCAGACAGCCAGAGGAAACAAAGAGATTTTGAAACCGTCATAAATTACGGTGAAACGTGAAAAGAAGCCAGAAAGAATATATAAAACTTACAGGAGTTGGAGGGCGGCAGAGGCGATGCCAAGAGACGGGCCTGCAACCGAGGGAGGGGAAGTGTAATGTATTCAGCCTGGAGATCTGACTCACCGCACAGAGAACTATTTTATACTTCCAGCAGAATTTGGCAGAAACAAATATGCTGCATGACACATAAATGTGAGACAGAAGGAGGGTGGAGGAGGAGCAAAGAAAATCAGGGAGAACAGGAAGAAAAATAAAGAGGAATGAAGTGAAGCTTGCAGACAGGAAAAGGTGCGCAGAGAGGACTGGAAATAACAAGAAAGAGCAGCCGAGGGAGGAACAACGAGCACAAGTAAAAGGGAAACAGTAACAGCCTGAGACGGTTAAAGTTGAGGATTCTGGACGATGATTTGCAGAGAAGGATGAAAACAGAGGAAAAATAGATTTTTAAAAAACGAGCAATTTCCAGGAGAGCGAAAAGGACAGAAAACCAAAACTCAAATGCAGCAAAGAAAGGATGAACACGGATAAACTGATCCAACGCCAGTCTGCGTCCCCGTCATCAAAGAAACATGCCTGAGCTTGAAATAAAGCAGTGATTTTCGGATACACTTGAGAACATCGTACAGAAAACAGTCTTGCTCAGTGTGATATACGAACATCTTTCAAAAAGAACCAATGCATTTTTTTTTGTTTCCAATTCCAGCTTTTAAAAATGGCCATAAACACCTTTATCGGGGATCAGTGCCCAGTTACCATGACCATACACAGTACCTTTATCGTGGGATCAGTGTCCAGTTACCATGACCATACACAGTACCTTTAATTGGCCCTGGTGACCTGACCCTGTTCCTACCCCTTTGGTCGATCTTTCCACCTACCTGCAGTGACAGCTCTTTAAAGCCAAATGATCTTAAGTCTACTTTGAAAGCTGTCAGATTTCATGACATGTACACCAGGTGCTCCAGCATGGTGACATAGCATTGACAAGTTAACATGCAGCTCATAAACCTACATGAAGCTAGCTCGAAATTCATAAAATTTGGAGACACTTTAGGCATTGTGACTACTCTACATAAATCCATCTTCAGCACTCTTCTCCCTCCAGGGGGGGGGGCTGTAGGAGGGCTGATTCAACCCTTTAAAGTGCAGGGGCTTAGCACTTCCCAAAAGCTCAGATCATCACAAGCTGACCCGAGATTTAGAGATTGGGACCGATTCAGGACCTGCGTTCCCCCCAGTGGTTTTCAATACTCTTGCACTGAGAGCCATTGGATTGGCTGGACACTCCCCGGTCTCGTGGCATGCTTCGGCTTGCAGGAAGTCTGAAGCATGTCACATACAGAGGATTAGAGAGCCAGAGGTGCACTGGATGCAAGGTAAGTTTTACAAGTATCTAAAGAGTTAAAAAAGGAGAGGGGGTTTGGGGGGGGTTTAATGTTAACCCTTCTGTTTCCTCCTCTTGTTTTAACCTTAGTGTATCCCTTTAAATTTAATGTTAGGTAACACCTGTGTAGTCATGACGAAAACACGTGTGTTACATTTATCTGGTGCTTAGGAATAACCTTGATCGTACACGTACAAAGTGTGTACTATGTTTTAGTTAAAGTAATAGAACTTATATTCAATCAGACTGTGTCCCCTGGACCTTTACAGGTATACATATATATAAAAAAAACAGAGCCACAACATTCATTTGCATGTCCTACACAGAGTTCGTTGCTGCATATGGGGAATGTAGCATATGAGTTCTGTAAAATTCTCTGAATTGCCGGGATGTGTAAATGTACAACTTTAGTATATATAGGGGTGAACCGATACAGATTCTGCCGTTTGTACGAGTACTAAGTACTCATGCAAATGGCCCGATACACCCCCTTGATACCGGAAGCCAGCGCTGGGCCAGCTTGCCGGTATCCGCGGGGCTGGGGAAGCTGGTTGCGTGCATGAAAACCACGCGGCCAGCGTTCCCCTCCGGCGGCTGCAATACTCACCTGCTTCCGGAGGTCCGGTCGCGCTGCTGTGGCGCGATCACGTGGCCGCCGGCGCTTCTGTGACGCTCCCACGTGATCACACCACAGCAGTGCGACCGGACCTCCAGAAGCAGGTGAGTATTGCAGCCGCCGGAGGGGAACGCTGGCCGCGTGCTTTTCATGCACGTGGCCAGCTTCCCCAGCGTTCGATGCGGGCATATCCATGTGAGCTGGGGGCATGTCCGTGAGAGCGAGCTGGGGGCATGTCCGTGAGAGCGAGCTGGGGGCATATCCGTGAGAGCGAGCTGGGGGCATATCCGTGAGAGCGAGCTGGGGGCATATCCGTGAGAGCGAGCTGGGGGCATATCCGTGAGAGCGAGCTGGGGGCATATCCGTGAGAGCGAGCTGGGGGCATATCCGTGAGAGCGAGCTGGGGGCATATCCGTGAGAGCGAGCTGGGGCATATCCATGAGAGCGAGCTGGGGGCAATTAGAGATTAATTATATATATATATATATATATATATATATATATATTATATATATATATATATATATATATATCTCTCTCTCTCGGGGATATATACATGTGAGCTGGGAGCATTTTTATAGGAGGTCTGTTCTCATTGGAAAGTGGTCACATGACATAAAATAAAAGTATCGGTACTCGGTATCGGTGAGTACTTTTTAAAAAGTATCGGTACTCGATCTTAAAAAAGTGGTATCTGTGCATCCCTAATTATACATACAAAAAACTTAAAATGATGGCGGCACTCCAGGACTGCTGAATAAATATTTATTGTTTCATAAAAGGTCAACGTTTCAGCCCCGTTCCCAGGCTTTCCTCAGGACATATATACATACATACACTCCCTGTTATGTCAACAATTTTGGAAAAAATGTGTCTACATGCAATTATGTTATTATCATCAATACTCCAAGTACTTAACCCCTGATCAATCCGGCTTTCATCCAAATCACTCAACTACAACCGCCCTTTTAAGGCTAGGGTCAGACAAACGCATTTTTCACGTCTACCATCAAAAAGTGCGTCCATACACACTTTTTCACGGAAGACGCGATAGCGGTCATACGGTGCGCAATTACGGCTGTGATTTTTGATGGCGCTAGAAAAAAAAAAGAGTAATCTGAGTAACCAAAGTTTGCGTCTCTGGACGTTATGTAGGCCGCACGTGGTGCAGCGTCTGACGTCTCCTAATCACGCACACACGCCGCTATGCCGACGCAGCACACTCTGTGCGTCAGTACTAGCGGTTCGACGTTCTCGAAAAAATGCATTCATTTGCCACTTGCGTTGTGTGGCCGAACTTTCGTGCGGCTGTACTTCGTATATTGGCCGTCATTTGCTGCTACTACGGCCGTAATAAAGTGCGGCTGAACGCACGTTCGCACTGCGTTCGTCTGACCCCAGCCTAAAAGTTTGTAATGATATCCAAGCTGGCATGGAACAAGGAAACCTAACTGGAGCCATCTTCCTTGATTTTGCCAAAGCCTTTGACACAGTAGACCATGGCATCTTATTACAATAACTTAAAAACTCTGGTATTGGCGATCACACACTAACCTGGTTTCATTAAGATGTATCTGATCGGTCGCAATATGTGTCCATTTCTGACAGCGCCTCCCTCCCCTCCCAGTCACTTGCGGTGTACCCCAAGGCTCGATACTCTGCCCCCTGCTATTCACATTATTCATAAATGATCTGCCCAATGTCTGCAAAGCCTCAACTGTACACATGTACGCAGACGACACCGTAATCTATACCAGCAAACCAAATCTCCCGCAGCTGGAGGCTGTGCTGCAAGAACAATTCACAGAGGTAGAAAAGTGGATCAAAGATAACAAACTTTTTCTAAATACTGACAAAACTGTAACAATGTTCTTTGGAACAGCACCTAAACTACACAAATTGCAAAATCCCCATCTATGTGTCAGGACAAAATCATTGACCAGTCACTTCTCTCAAATATCTAGGTATGTGGTTAGACCCAAATCTATCCTTTGGCCCCACATCGAAAAACTTTCATCTAAACTTTACCCCAAACTAGGTGCCGTGTACAGAAACAAATCCTGCCTGAACCCCACGATAAGAAAGCAGATTGTACAACAAATGTTTATGCCGGGTATTGAATATGGAGATGTATGTAGTGTACGCAGCCGCCCCACAAACACACCTTCAGAAACTTACTACATTGTATAACTCATTCTGTTGCTTTGTGCTACAATGTAACTACATGACACACCATTGTGACATGTTAAAAGAGCTAAACTGGCCATAGCTGAAATCTAAAACGCACCCTTCACCTTTCCAGCCTGGTGTTTAAGAGCTTTTCTGGGAATAGGCTGCTTCCCCCAGCAGTTCCCTCATCCTATAACCTCCGATCCAGGACAAGCACCTTACTTGCAATATCACAATACAAAAAGCAAGTGGCTCGATCCTCATTTTCCTACAGAGCACCGCAGTTATGGAATAACCTCCCAGACGCCATCAAATCTTCCCCCAGTCTAAAGTCACTTAACAAGTATACCTCGATACAGAATGCACCTGTAAACATGTAACATAATGAGCTGCACAGTATGTCCCAGTTAGGGCTGCCAGATCAGCAAAGTTTCCTTACACACATATTACTATTTCATGCAAATGGGAGTACAGGGGAAAGTGCTGCCCTGCAACATGTATAATTCATATGCGTCAGGAAGGAAATCAAGGTCACCGGCTTTGGTTTCTTAGCTGCAGAGTATGGATTCTACATGCTGCAGGGCAGCATTTTTCATGCACTGGCCATCAGCATAAATACATTTTAAGCGCCCTGGAAAACATGGCCGATGTGGCAACCCTACAGGAAACACCGTCATCTAGGATTGCCAAGAAGGAAATTTTTTCTGGACACATTTCTACATTATACAGTGTGAGAGAACAGGTGGTGGAGAGGAGTGATGCCCTGCAACATGCATAATTCATATGAAGCTAGAGGGACATCACCGTCCTGATCAAAGCAGGTGATAACATAGTCCTCATCCGTAGCATAGGAACTCTACATACTGCAAGGTTTCCCATCTGCGCAAGTAATGTGCCCAAAAAACATGGAGACTCTGCCAGCCCTGCATTCATCACACACGGAAGTGTTCTCATAACAATAACACTGTGCGGCAGCTCAATGTTTGGGCTACACATCCCGTTACTCTGGCTGGCGTGGCTTGTGCCTGGGCCAATCGTGTGGCCACACAGCCATTACCCCGCACGCGACCGCGCCGAGCGGGAAAAAAAGGTCACCGTGCTGCTGGCACCCAACCAACCTGTAGCTTTCGGGGGATTCCTGCAGCGGGACAGGAGGAGGGGTGGGCGGGGTAAACAGGAGACGGAGGCAGAAAAGCATGACGGGAGTTGTAGTTTGATGCTCAGAGCCGCCGCATCACAGAGCAGGCGTCGGCGGAGGGTGGGTCGGTATTGAAACGCCAATGTCAAGCCGCATTTTTTCCTCAGCCCATGCAGTTATAGCGGCTATACATGCTTAAAAGAGGAGATTCATCCACTAATTTTGTATAAATCGAACCCAGTTATATTTTTTTGGACTAGAAAGCGTCATTGTGTATTTTAATGAGCGTGTTAGAGGTGCCGTGTTACCCCAGCGGCGCAGAGACTGAAATTATACACCATTTGAAGGTTTGCAGCTGAATTGAGAGGATATAAATGACTTTACGTTAGTCGCCGCTTGCACAGAGGACGTTTCCTAAAATGTCTGACAGGGCTTCTTGGGAAACGTAGTCCTTATCCTCTACATTGATAAAGGGTGGTGTGTGTCGTCGTCCCCTCCTCCCCCTCACAGATCATAGAGACGAGGTAGGCGACAGTATGAAAAAGAGAACGGTCAACACAACGTTCGAATAAATTATTAAAGATATTGGGAAAACGATCAAATTCGTCCTTCAATTGTCTTATCTGGTGAATTTGTTCACCGTAAACCGAATTGATAAAGCTTGTTGGGAGGCGGTCCAAAATGAAAAGCAATATAGATAGAAATGAATTGCGCATGCGCAGTTTGCTCTAGCTGTGTCAGCATCGGTTTACGTCACCTAGCTCCGCCCCATTTTATAGCAGTACCTCGCCAACCGCTTTTCGGCCTTTTTTTTCTCCTTCTAGGACACGCCCTGGCGAGGAGTCCCCGCCTTCCGCAGGCGTTGCCCGGTCACTGCGTCATTGTGTCGGTGTCGCGCTCGGTCGCTCGGTGACGGGAGAGAAGGACACGGAGAAACGCACGTATATATTAATCTCTATTTATTTTTATTCCCTCCCCCCCCTTCTTATCCCTGCGCCCCACGTGTGTGTGTGTTTTAATGCGGGCCGCACATGTGCTGTAATTCCTTATCATTGGGTGTCACACAACCCCCCCCCCCTCCGGCAGCGCCATTCATCTCACACCCGCAGTCCCTGCATGCCTGACTCTGTGTGTGGGGGATATCCAGGTTATCTTTATCTCTCGCCTATACACACCCTGCCAGGGACATGTCTGTGGAGCCTGCTCCTAGATGTGCCTGCTGCTGGATGTACATGATGCAGCCTTTAGCTCTGTCTTGCATCATATTGTCTTTCTTTTGCATTATTAATATACCTTTTTAATGTGTTTATCCCACCCCTTTGTGGCTGGCATATGTTTTTATCTTTTACCCTTGCACAGACAAAGGTATATTATTATCATTGAGAAATGGCAGCTGGATCTGATCCTGAAACCATCGCCCCTACAGCTCTTATAAAGGGCTATATATTAAAAACTGGGATGATACAATGTGTATGTATATTTATGGTATTTTCAAAGGTTCCTCGCTTGTAATCAGATGAATTAACGGTTTGAATATTTTACATTTCATGTACTCAGATAATTCTGCTATGTGTGTGTGTGTATATATGTATATGTATTTTTTTTCATGTAGCGTGATTTAAGAGTATATGAATTAACTGCTTGAATTTTTTTTTTTTTTATGCTAAATAAATAATCCGATTGCAAACAAGGAATCTTTGACAATACCTTTTAAAAATACATAATGTGCCATCCCAGATATATTCGGGATGTCACATTATGTATTTTCAAAGGTTACTTGTTTATTTATTTAGGTTAAAATATTCAAGCAGTTAATTCATATACTCATAAAGCACACTACATAACATATATATATATATTTATTTTTTTTTTATGTAGTGTGATGGGTACATGAATTAACTGAATATTTTATGATTTAATCTGTTTACGAGCACAGAACCTTTTAAAAATACATAATGTGCCATCCCAGATATATTCGGGATGTCACATTATGTATTTTCAAAGGTTACTTGTTTATTTATTTAGGTTAAAATATTCAAGCAGTTAATTCATATACTCATAAAGCACACTACATAACATATATATATATATATTTTTTTTTTTTTTATGTAGTGTGATGGGTACATGAATTAACTGAATATTTTATGATTTAATCTGTTTACGAGCACAGAACCTTTTAAAAATACATAATGTGACCTCCCTGATAGAGATATCTATTTCTTTACTTGCAGCTGTAACGCTTTCTTTCCAAATCTGGGCATTTTTTTAAAAAAAATTAAGAGCACTCTTAATTTGGTTATATTGACCTTGGAGGATAGACCTATGTTGACATCTGCATATCCTTAAACCAGTATCCTCTCTGGGAGGGAGTTTCCTGCCCCCAAAAAATCCCTTGCTTATTATTAATGCTGATATTTATGCTTCCAGCGTCTTTTCGATCTCTTCGTGGCCCACGTGTCTCATTGAGCTCGCAGGATGCATGGCTTGACAGATCCATGTGCTGGATAGCCACAGACTGCTTCAAATGTGTCTGACATACATTTTTGATTTGATCTATCCGTTCTAAATTTAAAAAAAATTTCTAGACTCCTAAAAATGTGTAATTGTCTAGCAGATTTGGTATTGATTTGACAAGCCTTGGCTTCCACCACTGTGATTTGCTGTGTATTTGGTAATTCCTATAATTCGTGTTCTACTGCAGCATGTGTCAGGGCTTTTCTTGTAATCTTCAGCAGCACATGTGTCTTGTGTCAGTGCACAAAAACACCAATATGTATCCTGTTATCTACAGTGATTAAAAGCAAAATGGCAGAAACCACTGGACATCAGTCTTCTCACATATCCTCATCGGTCGGGGAAAAGGGAGGCAGCTGCGCAGGTAATTCAATGTTTTCCCACAATGATGTGTCATGTTTGTAAATGTTCAAACAATAATAAAGTATCATGTAGAACCAAATATGTTACTGCCGAGCTGGGTTGATTAATAGCGTTTAATAGATTATGCACCTAGTTCCTCCTGAGTATGTGTTTATTCATTTATAATTTCCTATGACCAGTGTGTATTAGCTTTGGTGACCTCACTATTTAATGCACAGGAAGTAACACCTCTCTGTAGAGCATCAGCTAATCTGTTTTGTTACGAGTGATCCCATGAGGATGGCTTCTCAGAGGATTGACTTAAAGGTTGGGTTCTTCCTACACTTTATGAATTCCACATGCATTCCGTTTACATATGAGGCGATGCAATAAAAAAATAAATATCGCGGGTCAAAGGGAAAGGTGTTCGATTTGGCCAAGCAAGCTGGACCAGTCAGTGACTCGAGCTTTTCACAAAACATTAAATTTGTGGAAGATGACAAATGGGAATGATTTTCTCTTGGCAGCAATGCGTCAGCTCCATTATTTTAATCGAGACTGTGCATTTTGGATTTGTTAATCTCTCGATCATTCCAAGATCTTGACGTGGTGTTGCAAAAAGTCTGTAGTAAAGAGTTCAGAATTACCTTTTTTTTTTTTTTTTCCCCTCTTTGAGGCACATCTAGCTATTTTTCACCTGTTCTCTAGGCATCTATTGCCAAATGTTTGGCCTTTTATGTTTGGTCTGACTGTTACGTTTTGAGCCGCTCATTCATTGTGAAATTAAGCTCATCAGTGAAAGCCCAAGCTCCACTTAAGCTGGGGTCAGACGAGTGGTGGTAAGAGCGGCAGGAACGTCCGTGAGAGTGGACGTTCCTTCCACTCGCCGCCTGTCTGGCTGCCTTGCTGAACGCAGTTAGTGAGTTCAGCACTGCAAGGCTCGATCATCCTATGGAGGTTCGCACTTTGCAGTTACGTCAACTTGTGTTGTGTCCTAGCGCTTTGATGGGAGGCTTGCTGCATGGATGCATCACGGCCGCTGTTGTGTGTGCGCAACAGCGTGTAGCTGGCCCCGTCACAGCGTCATAACCCTGCGACGGACACCAGAATGTACGTCAGTATGGGCGCACACAGTGCGCTCGTGTAGTAGTAAGTAGTAGCAGACGAGCGCACCTGAGAGTGGACTTTTCTTCCACTCTAATGCCCGTGTGGCCATCTCGCTGGGTGCAGTTACTGTGCTCAGCGCTGCAAGGCTCGATCCTCCTATGGAGGAACGTGTTTTGCATCCCTGATGAACAAGTGTTGCAGCGTTTCGACGGGGTGGCTTTCAGCATATCTGCTGTAGCGCGCGCAATCCGTGCACGTGCTACAGCGTGTGGCCGGCCCTATTGAAACCTCACAACGCTGCGACTGACTCCAGAAGGTAGGTTCGCTCATCTGACACCGGCCATAATGGTATACTCTGTAACGGCACCATTTAAGCTAAAATGTTATGTGACCTGAGGTGGGACAGGCCGATAGTGCTGTTGCTTGTTCTCACTACTCTCATAAACCTTGTTTTTGCTGAAATATCACTAAATCTGCTGACCTACACTACCGCATAGCAACGTACATAAATGTCTTTTCTTCTGTGCAGAAACAGGCTTTTCATTTCCCCTAAGGCCTTTCCTGTGAAGGAGCTTCAGCCATGGCTGCTCTTGCAGCTCCCCACAGTGCCTCAAACATGGATTAACTAGCAGCGGTAGGGGGGTGGGGGGTTAAGACTATGGAACATCGGAAGGGGGAGGCTGATTGCAAAATAGCCCATCAGATATGAGAATTCTAGAAAAAAGCATAATGGGGATTGGACTGGCACAATGGAGGGTGAGGGTGCCAAGGTAAAGGCCCACCAAGGTCTTTAGCTCAAGACCCATTAAGATGTTAATCAAATACTGTCTGCAATCAGCTGCTTAAACTATACGTAATATACGTAATATACGTACAAGGTTGCTGGTGAGGGCACCTGTGCAGTCATGTACACAACTTTTTTTCTTCTTAGTGACTCTTGTGCTGTATTCCTTTTTTGTATGATAGTATATTATGCTTTATAGGGGTGCTAAAATATTATGTGTTTTAAACATATTCATGGGAGATCCTCCTATAGAAACAATTCTTTGCTCTAGAATTCACCCTCTTTTGAAGGCTCTGTTGGTTGCTTCATATTATCTCCAGACTTGATTATAGAGGAGCTTTGCCTTTCTGTAGCCAACAGGGATCAAAGTTCGTGTTGGAGGGAAAGTTGCATTTTCCTTAACCATACTTGCTATACTTTGAGAATGCATCACTCTAGTTTTGCAGTGTTCTAAGCATTCCTTTGCCTTAATCGTGGTTTGAGCACCCCATCACACCCAGTTACGAGTGTGGGAGCTAACAAAGGCTCAGTTGATTAGTAGGGTTTTTCACTCCAGGCTATCTTGGAGGAGCAAGATGAGTTTGGCAAAAGCACTGTACGTTGTCAAACCGGATACAAACCTGTCCCACATAGAGAGATGCACGTAATTATTTTGCTTTACATTCAGGCAGTGTGTGAGTAATCTTGCAAGGCATATATTCATGAATCAAGATTTATTTATTACATTTTCATAGTAAAAGACCGCGTGAATCTGGCGCTTTTCTTAGTGGTTGTGAGATTATTAAGGCGTGCTCAATATAGGTCGGTGCTGCAAGCTAGAAGATATGTGTTTACAACCTCAAAAACACGAATATAATAGAAAAGAGAAAACACTTCCAGGCGCACCTTACTAAAATTTCCACTTTTTTAAAACCAAAAATGGCCGATGTGCAAACATCAAATGAATTAATATTTAAACAAAACAGTGGTTATATAATGATATTTATATAAATATATATTTATATTTTTTTGGACTTTTTGCACTTCTTGCACAGACTGATCATTCAGAAAGGATAACAACTGATGAAGCCTATTGGTGAAAGCGCGTTTTTGTTGATCCTACTTAATTAGTATTTTAACAATTGATTTTATAGTTGAAGGTCTACCTTTTTATTGATTTTAATAAATGCATTTCAATTGAATTATCTGCCGCTCTGCTGCCTTTTTTTTTTACATCAAGTGGAGAAATACCCTCCCCCCTCCTTTTTTCTTGGGATACCGAACAGCTACATCGCAGGACCCCATGCTGAGAGAAGGGAAAAAACACTGAAATATAAGTATTCCTTAAGTTATACACATTTATCATTATATAACCACTGTTTTGTTTAAATATTAATTAATTTGTTTGCACATCGGCCATTTTTGGTTTTAAAAAAAGTGGAAATTTTAGTAAGGTGCGCCTGGAAGTGTTTTTTCTTTTCTACATTTTCATAGTACTACCTGGAGACAGATGTTACGTAAAGCTCTGAACGTAAGGGTTGGCCATCAGATTACAAAAAAGGAAGTGGACAGCCTGCATATTGATAAATTGGGGAAACTGATCCTGCAAAAAGAGGTGAAGGTCGAGCAATCGCACTGCTAGAAGCTGCTCTCCCTGTGCTGCTCTGTGCTGTTGGCCACAGTGTGGCCTCAGTGAGAATCCTGGACACGACATACAAATCTGTCACCACCTGCATGGAAGCCCAACAAATGTAACCCTTGCACAGAGTGGATGGGGTTTGTCTAGGAGGGTGTGATGGGGAAAGCGGATCTGCACTCGTGTGCCAGTTTCTCTTCATGCCTGTCATTGCAAGTATATTTGTGGTGTTCAGTGTCTTTGTCTATCCATCTATTCCCCTTGTCTTTGTCAGAGTCTCTGTATTTTGCCTATTGGTGACAGAGTTTGGAACTGTGTAGCAGAAAGATAAGGCAGAAACAGTCTGTCAGTGGCTGCCATGGTCTGCCAGCATCTCTGACATTTTTTCCAGTGTCGTTGCCATCGATTCTGTCCGTGACAGTGTTTCTGATTTTTATTTTTTTATCCATTTCTGTGTTTTGTCTTAAACTGTTTCTGTGTACGTACGTATGTTGTCGGACAAATGGGTAGATTGTCTCTGTCTTGTCTTTTCTGATGGGAACATACCATTCATCTCGCACAACTTTCAGCACACTCATAGAGCACCTCACTCATAACTACAATGACACTCAGCCCCACATACACATTGTTGATACATCATGAAATATGACTAACCATGTCTGTCATTTTGCGTGTGTGTGTGTCACTAACTACACCCAAAATCTGGAACCAGGATAGAATTAAAGATAAAGGGCTAAAGGAAGAAAACCTCTAATCTTGTATAAAGCTGAAACTGTCTCAGACAAATTTGGAAAAATATCTATGCTGTTTTTAATTAAAAGCACAGTAGAACTTTTTTTTTTTAAGTTGCCTGTCCTGTTTTCTTTGACAAACTCTGCCATTGCACGTTTTGAATGTATTACACACTCCAAATACTTGTGCACCATGACCTCACAGCCCATGTTTGGACATCTGGTACAGATCAGGCTGCCATTATTATTATTATTATTATTATATTATATTATTATTATTATTATTATTATTATTATTTATTTATAAAGCGCCAGCATATTCCGCAGCGCTGTACAATAAGCACAGTATAGACAGGGTTACAATACATTGAACAACATTTGACAAACAGTACAGGAGGAGATGAGGGCCCTATTCCGTAGGAACTCACAATCTAGGAGGGTTGGGGTTGGAAACAGGAGGAGAGGACTGTAAGGTGAGAGTGATTGATGGTTGCGTCAGTGAGTTGGGTGGTAGGCTTCCCTAAATAGGAATGTTTTAAGGGAGCGTTTGAAGGAAGAGAAGTTAGGGGAAAGTCTGACAGTACGAGGGAGAGCGTTCCAGAGAGTGGGGGCTGCGCGTGAGAAATCCTGCAGTCTATCATGGGAAGAGGTGATGCGGGGAGAAGCTAGGCGCAGGTCACTGTTTGACCTTAGGGAGCGGGCTGGGGTGTATTTGGTGATTAGTGAGGACAGGTAGTGGGGAGCTGAGTTAGTGAGGCTTTGTAGGTAAGGATAAGGATTTTGAACTTAATTCTGCAGTGGATGGGGAGCCAGTGAAGGGACTCGCAGAGGGGAGCGGCAGAGACAGAGCGGCGGGTGAGGTGAATTAGCCTGGCGGAGGCGTTCAGGATGGATTGTAGGGGGGAGAGGTGGGACAGAGGGAGGCCAGATAAGAGATTATTGCAATAGTCGAGTCGGGAGATACCAGGCGTGTATGAGTTGTTTTGTGCGACAGCGGTAAGAAATGGCCGAATTCTGTAAATATTACGCAGTTGGTATCGGCAGGAGGAGGAAAGAGACTTGATGTGGGGGATGAAGGAAAGAGCAGAGTCAAGTGTAACTCCAAGACAGCGAACTTGGTTTGATGGGGAGATGGTGATACCCTCCACCGTTATCGAGAAGTCAGGAGGTGGGGTGCCATATTTGATACCTAATGAAAAAGCTGCTCAGGTGAAAGGGACACTAAGCTCGTATGCACACTGTGGTTTGCATCACTGATCTAGAAATCAAAAGGGCTAATTTGATCTCTTCAGATTTTTAAGAACTTGGGGGCATAATTTCCTGTATAAAAAATTGTTCCTTAATACTTTGATTTTTAGTGACATACTGTAGAAGAAACATGTACCTTGGTGGACCCAGCGGGAACTCTGACACATGACTTTGCTAGCAAGAGTTTGGCAAGAACTGACTTTAAAAGGAAGTGTCACGATTCTGTTGGCGGCAGTTTCTTTCTTGCAAAATAGTTGCATAGAGGCGGATGACTCGAGTCACAAGCTTTATCAGCGCCCCACTCCAATTCTGACACACGTGCCAACCCTCTCAGCTCTAGCCCATGTAACTGATCTGTGGGATACTTGTCATCACTTCATACAATGACTGGCCAATCCATGTTGTATTTGCAAAAAGCTATCATGTAGCCGTACATGGCTCTACTGTGGATTCTGTGAAGGGTTTGTAGAATGTTTATAATGGGCTGAGAAGGCAGACAAAGGGTCTAATTCACAAAGTACTGAAATTGAATGCAATTTCGGTGCTTTTGTATTTCAGCACAATTTGGCGATTCCATTTTGCCAAAAATGCAGTGTATTCACTTTTGTTACAATACGGTGAACATTCGGTGGACTCACCGTAGCAGACGTTGACGAAAAATGCCAAAAGAATAACCCTCAAAGTGACCTGTCGTTTCCTGTCCATGATCACCATCAGTGAATGTTCATCACCCATCATTCTCTCCTGGGAGTTGCGTGGACAGGAAATTGCTAGGCTTGGCGTATTTTTAGTTCTGCAGGGTGACCGTGATGACATCTGACAACCAGCACGGAGTTTATATTTTAAGAGTGCTTGTGGGGGAAAGTTTGAGAAGTGATGCAGTTGCCATGGAAACCGGTGGTTTCTGCTGGTTTTCTCAGCGTTAGTTATCCTTTTTATATAAAGGCAACATAGCTTTATAATGTAGCACTTGCATTGGAACTCTAGTGTATCCTGATGGTACATCTTTACTTGTATTCGCCCACCATTTTTTTCCACTGGTTAAGTGTTTTTCAAAAGCCTAGTTTACTCTGTCTGAATAAAAGCTTGGAACTGTGAACTGTTTTTTTTATTTTTATAAATCCGTCGGATGTTTAACGTGCATTACTTATGTTTATCCTGAGTCCTATAGATTACAAATATTTGCTCTTTGGAATATATAATACTAAACTAGATCAGGATAGAATGTTTAAGGTAAATCAGGACGAATCCGAGTCCAAATCTGTATATGTTAAGGCAGTACTGGAATTTTTTTTTTTTTTAAATCTGTTTTAGGAGCTCTGATGCATAAATAGAAATAAGAGCACATGGTAAGTCTTTGTTTGATCAGGGTCTCTGGGTAATCTGGCTAGAGGCTAATTTAGAGGTTAATTATTGTAGTTTTTAGATGTGGTGCACTCTGGGAATCCTCTCTTCGTGGGTTGGTCCTGTGACGATCTGAGATGTTGCAAAATACTTTGACAGTTTGGCAACGTTCCCTGTAGTATTTATAAAATGTTAAGCATTCACTCTCTCATGGTACTAGTGGTGGTTGTTGTCGTCGTCTAACTGTATAAGGATGTGTTTAGCAGAACAGCTCTACCTAATGCTGTATAGCATAATACGGGTATTGCCTTAGATAGTGATCACTTTACACAAAGACTAATCCAACCATAGATTTTATGGGGGCGTTATTACCTGCTTGAGGAATTTATGTGTGTAACAAACAATACCCTAAGGCTATCATAAAAAGCAGGCAAAACGCTACCTGTGATCTATCAACTACTAGAGATCCGATGCTAGCGGTCTCTGAATGTTTCAGATGGATGACATTATTAGAGGGATAATCTAGATTCAAAATTGCATGCTTTTTATTTCAATAGGGATTCCCTTTTTGAGTCGACTGGCATAAAGGCAGGTTTTTAACCCTCAAAAAGGAAAGGCACAGATTATATCGTAGACAAGTGGGCTAAATCCCACTGCCAGGCATTTCTTTGGCTCGTCAAAGGCACTGTAAAAGCACTTTAACCACCACTATGTATTGGAAGGAGTGTGCTAATGTTAGAGTTAAATGTAGGTGGCAAAAAGCATCAGCTAATAAATATGGCATGTTACTGTTTCAAAGGTAACCATACAGATATTCATTGCAAAATTTAATTCAAGAAATGATCTTAAATCCAGCATTGATTGGGCCGGCATTTTACATTCATGACAATTTGAACTTCAGTGAATCTTTATATGGGGAAGAAACCCCTCAAGGACCTACTACATAACGTTTGTCATAAATGCATTGACTTTAAAGACCCTTGGTCCTTAAGGGGTTAATGAAGAGGTTAGTTATCAGGAAGTGCATATTTTAGGCCTGATTAGTTTAGCTGAAGGACCAGACCATTTTTCAAATTGCATCTTTAGTCTGGAAAAGTTACGTTTTCCACCTCTTGGTCAATAATCGTTTTCTGTGCCCTTGCTTCTCAAACACATAATTGCTTTCTCCATGTAATGCAGTTATTTTGAACTCCATTAGAAGCCTACCCGGATGTCACTGGTAATGGTTAATTTCCAATCTGTGGTCTGTGACTTTTCCACCAGGATGTAAATTTTAAACATGTCACATCTGGCCTCGAGTCTTCTCTTGGCTTTGCTTTTTGGTTTTGCTTAATGCAAAATGATTTTCATGATTCTTGTAACTTCTGCATTGCTCATATCCACTTGAGAGGATTTCCTTTAGGGATGTATGAAATCACAACGTGCCGTTGCTTCATACTATCCTGCAGCAAAGTGAAAGCAAAACTAACTACTGAACAAACAAAAAAATGTATTTGAACTTTACAAATTTTAAAGGAATCTGACTAACCAAACTGTCCACAGGTTTATTACAAGTGGAAATGATATTTTAGGCAGTCAAGTCTTACTATGAACGTACTTGGATGAGCTAACGCAATAATATGTACTTAATATTTACTAAATTGTTTGGGGGGGTGCTCTTCTCACAGCTACATAACCTTTAGTGTTTCGGAAATCCAATGACCAGCTATTCTACAGATTCATACAATTCTGCTTTTTGTTCACGTTTTCGCACTCAGCAACAAATAGTTTTCCTAAAAATTGGT
The DNA here is from genome assembly GCA_009667805.1 of Leptobrachium leishanense. NCBI lineage: Eukaryota > Metazoa > Chordata > Amphibia > Anura > Megophryidae > Leptobrachium > Leptobrachium leishanense. The sequence continues at coordinate 129,194,992 of CM019072.1, read as the reverse complement.
AGATTCTAGTTTCCTGCATTCGTTGCAAATGTGTCAAGCCCTGGCGTAATTCACATTATCATATTCTTTGACCTAATCGCTATTAATAGTAGCCCGGCTTTTCAGATTCCTTCCTTTAGTCTGAGTCTGATCAATTCAGCTGCCTTTGTTGTGGTTCAGCTGTTCTGCGGTTCAGCTGTCCTGTCTCTGTTCTTCCCAGACTGGAAATAAGAGACAAGAAGGGCCACAGTGTAAAAAAACGGGCTGGAGGAAGCCGAACAAGGGAGCTGATGGGCTGCCTATGTGTTTGTGTCTGTCTGGATTTCCCCAAATTGGAAACTCAGAAACCGAGCAAAATATGGAATTTTATGGCCCTTTTTGTTGTTTTTTTTTTTTATGGTTTGGTTCTTTTTGATACAAGACCCGCTCTCAAAAAAAAAAAATGATACGCGCCTAATGTAACTGCCTGAATTACTGCAGTAATGATATTGTCAAGCTTTGCGCAAACACTACAGATACAGGTACTTATAAAGTGCTAACCAGTTGCGTAGCGCTTTACAATGAGTGAGACAAAATTGCCTATATACAAGTTAAACACACAGAACAGTAGGAGAGAGCGCTCTGTGCGCTTACTAAGAGAGAGGTGGCACACTTGGTGAGGGTAAATGGAGAACCTGGAGTAGCGGGTACATGTGGGCTGAGTGTAAGAAATGTACAGTGGGGGAATCATGGAATGAGCCGATTGGCTTCTCTAATGTGTTTTCAAAGACTTCTTGAGGGGATGAGTCTAACGTTACGGGCGAGGGGAGCTCCATAGAAAGAGCGCACTACTGTTTAGCTTTGTAGGATAACCTTTTAATTTTTGTTTTCTATACTCTGCATATGATATCCTAATCAAATGTGGCAAGTAAAAATTACCAGCAAATCTAAGTTGTACATTATTCTTGCAGCTAGCTTGAAGCTCCTCTTAGGCTGGGGTCAGACGAGCATAGTGTTTGCGTCCGTGATGGCGCCTAAAAGTACGTCCGTGATAGCATGAAAGAGCCCATCGGAGCCCGACACACGAAGTACGTCCGCACTGAACTGCGGACACACAACGGCTGCGGCCCACGGATATAAGGCAAGGCAAGAACGTACAACCCCTAGAACGGCCACACAAAATGTGCTGCGTCCGCAACGTCTGCATAGCTTTGTGTGTGAGTGATGGAACGTGGTCAGACGGACTGCATTTATACGTCCAGCATTTTTCACGGACAAAATGGTTTTGCTTTTTAATTTATTTTCCCTGCTACATCTGACTGTGTGGCCACTACTGTGTCTTCCGTACTGACGTACGGTCGCACAGTCAGTAGAAATCACGTTCGTCTGACCCTAGCCTTAAATGACGTGACCGAAAGCCTACTGTTATGTAATGTTCCCCCTAATTCTGCTGCTTCCTTTCACTACTACTGTTTTAAAGCAGATGGCAAATTTTCACTTGGTGTCCTTTAGAAATCTGGTAATAATGTGGGAACGCTCAGTGGAGCATTGTGGACCTTTAGAAGTGCACCACTAAGCCATGATTACTAGTGTTGGTAGTAATAATGCAAAATCTTCCCTAATTCTTAAATTTCATCTGTTATGCTTAATGAAAGTCGCGCTTATTTGATAATCACAACCTTTTATGTGCCAGGGAATCCTAAAACCATGCCATCAAATGCATGTTGAGCATGGCAGGTGCACTTTAACTTGCAATACCAGCAGTGAGCAGGTTGGCACTTACAGTATTTCATTGAGCTAACACTCACGTGCAACCAATTGAATCTGAATACAGCCCATAGTTAATTCACAAGTTCTATTGAGTGAATTGTACACCCCCCCCCCCTCCTCCAGGTGTTAACCTTACCTTTGCTTTTCTATTGGTATACAAAGTTGTTTTTAATTGTAAATAATGGATTTATCTATTGGTACTAATGGTTCAGGATTCCTGGTTGTTTTTTTTAATAATTTTATTCACATTCCTAACGGCATGACCATTCCAAATGTATCTCCTGTATTTGCCACATTGATTGTCAAAGAAGTCTGTTAAATATATTTTAATTAATGTGAATATTTCAATAGTGAACAGATTTCATGATTTATTTTAATATACTTTCTGCTAGTTTTGTAGCTATATGTGGCCTGTGAAAGGGGATTCTTTTCAAAACAATATGGGCTCTGAAATGCAAAAAAAAAAAAAATTTTTTATTGAAAATAAAGTGTCACAATCTGACCAGCGAAAAAAAAAAAGGCCTCGCAGGGCCTGACTCATGACCTTTCAATGTTAAAGGGTACCGCGAAGAGTCCAGTGCAAGGCAGCAGACTTAATAACAGATGGTGACCCAAATGTGGAGGGGAGGTGGGAGAAAATATAGTGGACACAGCCGTGACGCTCCTGGCACACTCCCTAAGGAGGCCATGGAGGGATCATGACACGGAGGCCGAGGGCCAATGCCATGGTGACACTCCCCGAGACACCGTGAAAAAAAAAGGGGGAGGGGTAAATGGGTACACCATTGGCTATATGACAAGCACCAAACAAAAATTTGACGTAACTGGGGGGAAAGGGGGTGAAAAACAGCAGTGACCGCAAAAGGAATACAGTAATCTCCGTTAATAACAGAACGCATCTCAAGGCGACAGATAAAACTCCCGAAAGGAGCGTCTCCTGGGTGAGACTAAAGCCATTCTCAAGGGATGGGATCAGAAAAAGTAGGTCCGCCCTTGGCCCCATGGAAACCACAACTCAGACCGGGTCGTCTGGGGGCGGGGAAGGGCCAGCGAGCTGTATCTCTCCATGCAGATCCGAAGGAGCGGGAGGCAGTCTCAGGGTGCGAAGGTGTCCCTCAGCCTCCTCCAGCGTGGTAGGCACCAGAGCACATCCATCCTGCGGGGTAATTATAAGGGAACCGGAGGCGCCCCATTTATATCCTATGTCGTGCGTCCGGAGAGTGACTGTAACCGGTCTAAACTGTCGCCGTGCGGCCAACACCATAAAGGGGACATCTCGATATACCACTATATTGGGACCGATGTCAGATTCCGGACAGCCCGGAACAGTAAGGAATGCTGGTTGCTGTCTCGCAAAGTGACGATGGCATTGCACGGCGCTTTCGCGGGGGCCAGGGCAGCCTTCCTTACCCGAAGAGCCATTAGGACAGGGTCCCTGAGGAACCGAGCAGTGTCCAAGAAACGCACAGCATACTGTAGCAGCTCCGCACCCGGGACCGTCTCCGGTATGCCGCGGAGCTTTACATTCCGTTTTTTCCTGTGTCTTGACTCCAGCGCCACCACGGCCGACTGCAAAGTGCTGACCTGTGGCTGCAGGGCTCGAATAGATGTGGAAGTTGCAGCCTGTGTGTCCTCCACTTCTCGCGTGCGGGTCTGCAGGTCGTCCACCCTAGCCTGTGTCTCCGATACTGCCGCACCCAGTGACTCAAAGTCAGCTTGCCATGATTTTCTGGCATCCTCCAGCAAGGTGCGAATATCCCATTTAGTGGCGGGGAGCGTATCTTCCACCACACCAGATAGCTCCGCGTGCAAGACCGAGGTGACGGCCGCCTCCTCTGCCACCAACTGATTTCCCCCCCCCCCCCCACGGTCGAGCGGTAACCTTCTCCCCAAGCCCCCACCAAGGGAGACTCTGATATCGGGTGTTAGGATTGTCCCCTGCTCCACCAGTTTGAGTTTTCTTTCCCATCGGAGACAGCAGTTCCGCGTGGTGCAGGGGAAGTGTGCCAATTCCAGGTCCCAAGATGGCCGCCAATGGTTGGGGCAGAGAGTAATGCTGCGGCCCGCTCACCAAATGCAGGCTCCGGAGTGTCTCCACCTGATGGCCGACGGCTAGGTACCAAGAAAAAGCAGATGGCTCGTTCCAAAAATGCCTGAAAGTCTGTTAATATGAGAAGGGGGAACAGCGCTCCACTAGCACACGTCTGTCTCGCTCCGCTGCTGGCCACGCCCCCCCCAGAAACTAATTTTTTTTAACGAGTCTCAGTTGTGGCAAACTATATACCTTCTATTGCTATTGCCTTTTGAGTTATTACATTTCTTTTAAAGTGTTAAATTCGCTTACGCATGCGTTTTCAGCAGCATAGACACTTTTCCACAGGAAATCTATCAATGGATTTAACACTTTAAAAAAAAACATGGCCAAGGTCCAAATATTCTGCACCTTTTCCTAAGACCAAATCCCAGTATATGCAGAAGGGCTTTGTACAAAATGTTTGTCTATTTAAAATCACAAAATTGCATTTAAGGTTCCTAATGGAACAATCCAAACCTTCTAGAAATTTGTTATATAAATAACAATGTATAGGTAGCAGCTCATCTACTTTAATAAAGCAATATTCAATATATGCATATAACCTAATATTGTGGCACAAAGCCTTGTTTAGGGGACATCTTAATCGTGGAGTGGTCTTTTCAGGTCCATCTGGTCACCCTCCAAATTAAGGGCCATGTCAGATGAGTGCAATGTGTGCCCGTACTGACGTGCCTCCCAGCATCTGTCGCAGCATTGCGCCACTTCGACAGGGCAGGCCACATGCTGTAGCACACGCACGAATTGCGGGTGTGCTGCAGACGTTCTTAAAGCATCCCCGTCGAAGCACTATGGCACGTGTTTGTGGCTGCAAAGCGCTATCCTCAATAGGAGGATTGAGCCTTGCTGCACTAACTGCTCTCAGCGATGTGGCCAGACGGGCGTCAGAGTGGAAGAAATGTCCACTCTCATGGACATCCATCCTCTCTTAAAAACGCTCATCTGACTCCGGCCTTGGGCCTCGTTTTGCAAAACGTAATGGAAAGCCGTTAATTTCAATTTATTAGCAATTTATGTGATTGTCCCCTGTTCACCAGACCTCTTTTTACAATAAACTAGGTAGTGAATGGGATTAATAATCCTCCTGTTAATATGGATCTTTGTAGACCCAAAGGTGCTGGTTTGGGCAAAATGATGTGGATCATTTGAAGGTAGTTTTTGAGTTTCAATGACCCTCTGCCAGAAGGAGAATTGTAAATCCACAATCGAAGAATAACCTGTTGGTCGAACCTGATCTTGGTTGTCCTTCTCACTGAAATGATTATGGGTTTCATGCAGAAAATTACAGTGTTCATTGTCCTAGAAGTTATTTTTAAAAACAAAGGTGGCGTTTATTTACACGTGGATGGCAGTGATTGAAGATTATGCCCAACAATAACTCTCAGCCCATTTGTAGGTGTTCGTTAAGGACTGACTTTGTAGTACACAGATATGTATGGCATGTTCTTTCCAATGGATGATTAGTGTTTCTCCGTGTTGTATGTATCGTATCTCTATACTACAAAATACTGGAAATCTAGACACAGAAAATTGAACATAATAAATTTGGATCAGAGGGAAGTATGAATGAGCCATAAGTTTAAATTGTTAGCTTCGTTCTGGGCGCCATACGTGGTAGAAGATGACAAAGCAGAAATCCGTGCATTGAAGTCAAGCAATCTGTGACTCTAGCAACCAAATCCAATTATCTGTCACAAAAATACAGATATGCGTAAGTGTTTTTATGTTACACTGCTGAAAGCTAACAAAGAATGGTGTATCGCTGCCCTGCCCCCTGTTTTGGCTTGGTGTCTGATTGTGAAACAAAGCAGGGCATTGTGAGTGTTGATCCGCATCTGGACCTTTATTGAAGCATAATCACAATGTGACTATGGGGTTTTATAATGGGAGCAATGATATTAAAATATGCAATCCTATCTATCTTCACTGACAAACCGAAGGTCACGGTTTTGCAGCCAATATAGCAAACTAATAAGCTTTGATTGGATGATACTTGCTATTCAGGGAGGTGACTGATCCCACAATCAAAATGCCACAGATGTACCAATGTTATGTTTTGCATAATCTCTTTGACCTACAGTTGATGCTCCTTTTGGCCCCGGTAAAAGGTCCATGTGTATGTTATTCTTTATGCATGTAATTTAATAGGTTTTACATGGAGAAATGGTTTCACACATTTTATGATATAGCCATTAAATTTAAAACCAGTGCGGCCCAATTACCCTTTTAAGGCTAGGGTCAGACGAGCGCATATTGTGCGTCCGTGCACAACGGATGTACTTTCTGACTGACGACAAGGTAGTGGCCACACAGTTTTTGTGACTGACGTTTTTTTTGACTGATGTAGATGGGAAAATAAATTAATATGAAAAACATTTTGTCCGTCAAAATGCTGGACGTCAAAAATGCAGTCCGACTTCGTTCCATCACTCACACACAAAGCTATGCGGACGCGGTGCACTCTGTGCGTCTGTTCCAGCGGATTTACGTTCTTGCCTGCCTTGCGTCCATTTGCCGCGTTCGCAGCGGACGTACTTCATGTGTGTGGCTCCATTGGTCATAATTATATGCTATAACGGACGTACAAATGTGCGGCAACACGGACGTGATCAGTGCGCTCGTCTGACACGGGCCTAAAAGTGACACAGTGGGGAAAAAATCATTGCTGTACTGTTTTTCCTTTTCGCCTTCCTTTTACTGCAGCTATTCTGCACCAACCACTTTATTAGTGGTTGGCCTCTGGAAAAAAAACAAAGGCGCAGTGGTGTTGGCACCTTTTTTGTAGGTATTGCCTCCTAAAGTCCATAGGACTCAATGACGTTCAGCTCATTCCATCCGTGAGCTTTACTCCGGCTCGCACTGGCAGCAGTCGCTGAGGAATCCTAGAGGAACAACTGGAGAAATGATTGGGGGTTTGTTTCCTTCCCCTCTCCACGTGCAGCAGGAGCCTGAAGTAGCAAATAGCGCCACCCTTTCCACTGCAATGAGGGGTGCGTAAGGGGTTTATTACTGTTACTTATTCCTAAAACCTGCAGAATTATTTCTTTGTGTAATACCTGCTCCAGGATGGAAAAACAAGCTACCCTGGAATAACTCCATCTTCTATTCCTAGACTCCAATTGTCACCTCCTATACTAGGTATAAAATACGTTCATTTACAACCGGGACGTGCTATGCTCGCGGCGCAAGCCCAGCTTGCGCCAAGAGTAGAATAGATGTATAATGTCAGGAGGGAAATGGGGTCTGTGGTATGTACATATATGCATAAATGTAAACCTTACATACATTTTTATACATTCTTTTTTAAAAGCGATGTAAGTATGTGCACACTTGCTTTTAAAAGACCCACGAGTGCATATTTCTAAAGATTGGGGTGATGCTATAGAATGTAAATGTTAAAGTATGAAATGTAATCTTAGCCTTACAGTTAGTAAATTTGTATCACGAAACATTGCTGTTAAGATTCCCACCCCCTGTATAAAGTGATACTGGTTCACATGACTTTATTTTTGACCTGTACTTTCCGGAGCACTCCTTCAGATTGGAGGGATTCCTTTTTGTAATTGCTGGGAAACTCAAAAATATTGGTCTCTTGGTGCAAGAAATATCTCCGTAAAATGGGAAAAGTGATCCATGTATTGTAACGTGTAGGTCTTCCTGAGAAATATTCTGCTAATGTTTTTACAGCAATGACATTCAGTGTTGCAGGTTTTATTTAGAACTCATGCTTTGCGATGTATAGCCTCTTTCAGTCCTCCATCCTCCTGCCTCGCTTTATGACATTGCAAAGTCCAACACAAAGTCATAAAACCTACATCCGACTGATTTACAGAAACGGAATCAATTGTCATGTCTGTAAAAGTGTATGTTTAAGAGATAGCAATGTATATTATGTTTAATCTTAATGTCCATATACGCTGTGCAGTGTATCTCAGGTTTCTGTGATTATTAGACCTTCTACATTACTTTGTATTGATATTTTGAGGAAGCTGCAATGCAAACACTGTAACCCTGCAAGACTTTCTGCTGATCTCCTTTAGCAGTGCATGCACCAACTTCCACCATCCATTTGCCATCTTCTATTGCTTTTTAAAAGGAATGCATATTATTGCCACAACTCACGTTTCACTCCTTGCCATCCCAGCATGCCTTTTTTTTTTTTTTGCCTTGCCTCCCAAATCCATGTGTGTGCTGTGCCTGTGTGGTGAACTGTATGATCCTGGGTCATGATCGTGTCCAATTTGCAGCTGCAGACTAAGGGACTTCATGCTCTGTTTACATAGAAAAGGACTGTCGCTTTCCCTTTGTACTACACCAGAGAGAAATGGGCCCATCGGTATTGGGAATATGTTGTCTATAGTTTGACACTAAAGCAGGGCTGTCAAACTCGAGCCCCCCTCAAATGTTTCTGAACTACAACTCCCATGATTCCCTGGCCACCTATTGCATTGCAATAATTCTGGGAAATGTAGGCATCAACATTTGGGGGTCATGAGTTTGACAGGCCTTAACTAAAGAGATCACGCAGTGTAATACGAATCCTTAAAGAGGTATACGTTATCTTGTTCCGGCTAGGGTCTGATCACTAGTAGTTTTTCTAATTATTTTTAAGAACACTCAATGTAGCATTTTAGCAGCCACATGATTTATTTTACAAAGCTTAGTCTGTCTAGAGCTATGAACTTAACACTGAGGAAAGGCAAAAAAGTAAAAATATTTTAAAATTTTATAGTTTTGTACAAAACCCATTTTAGCCACTCTGTAAATGATGTAATTTAAAGCCTTTTAGCTGAGCAGGAAACCGTTTTAGCAAAGAGTGTACTGAAATAATTACATATTCATGCAATAAAAAGTATTTGTAGCATATTCTTTGCTTTGTTTTTTGTTGCGTTAAAATGTCACTCACAACAGCGTGTGGCCGAGCCCCGTCGCAGCATCACAACGCTGCGACAGACCCCAGAAGGCACGTCGGGATGGGCGCACATAGTGCGTCTGACCCCAGCCCTTAAGGTGTCCACCACACTGAATGTCTATCGAAGGTTAAATACCATGTGTTACTTTAAGGAGGCACACAAGTTTAGAAGACATTCTAGCTACCATTCACTATTTAGTGATTTTAGTTGGAAGAAAAGGCAGCAAACTTACCAAGTGGTGACAGACTTTTAAATCCGAGAGTTTCTGCTCCACTCTGAAGGCCTCCGGTGCATCCAAATGCATTTTTCCAGAAATGTGAGTTTTATAGTTCCTGATCACTAGACTCTTCGGGGAAAACATCAGTATAAGATTAGTTTGCAACTGGTTTTGGTTGTCTCCATTCGGTAATCCCTGTAAGCATTTGGGTGACATGGATAGAAAATATTACATATACAGAGTAAGAGGTGTGGTGTGTGTGTGTGTGTGTGTGTGTGTGAATATCTGTGCAAAAGAACACTCCCTGATAACCATTTTCAGTTCAATAACGGCTCCCTTTCTTCTGCTTGCCATTAAAGGAAGCTTAAAATGGCATCCTCCTGACTACATATGTTTTCATTATGTAGTATTGTCATCTAGAAATTAGATATTATCCTAAAAGATGAGCATGTGTTTTAATGAAGCCGAGCCTTTATAGACTGTTCTCTGACACCTTCTCTCCAGAACTTCAACACACTTCTCCAGATTCACCAGGCTCTCCTTTTGAAGTGATTGCCAATGGCCAAGGTTTTGAGTTCAAGGACCTTTCTGGTAACAAAGGAGCCACGAGCCATGAGTTTTCTGCAGAAGAACCCCGCTTTGATCAACTTACAGACACTACCCAGAGCTCTGATGTTGGACGTATAGGCTCTGCTGGTCATGGAGAGACCTTTTTCCATTTGGATTCTTTGCTGCATCACAAAGAAGCTTCTAAAAATGAATGTGATAGACAATATTTTGAAATAGAAAGTTTCCCTGCTGCAGATTCTTCTTTGCCTAGCCGTGAAACCAAGGAGGACTGCATGAACTTCAAGCAACATGCAGAGCGTTTTTGTGACAATGACATAGTACCAATTCCAGGTGAGAAGTTACACAATAGTGAATTCACTTCTGAAAGTGAGATGTCAGAGTTCCCTTACGAGGCAAAATGTGAAATACATTGGCCAGATGTAGATGAAGAGGTAGACAGTTCTGGAGAATCGGATGACACGGTCATTGATGCAGGCTGGAGGTCTAAGAACTTTCCATCAGAAAAAAGAGAACAACACATTGCAGATGGCTGGGTGGAGCTCAGTGACTCTCAAAAGGCAGAGAAATCTGGAAATCTACCAGACAGGATTAAAAGCTGTAAAGAAGGCGAAGACCCTAGCCATGTTGAGTCACACCATGCTAAAATGCAAAGTGCAGGTCGTCTACATGGTTTCCCTGAGGAATCTTCAAAACCACCCTTTCAGGTTCCAGACTTGGTACACAGTGAAGGGTTTGTGGACTTGGCCGAGTCCTGTATGTCAGACCCTACAGGGGCATCTGCTCCAGCTCTACAAGCAGAGTTGTTGGATGACAAAGTACAAGAAACTCTTACCATTGAAGCACTACGATCGTTGGCTGCTGGGGAGCAGGACTGGGACTCGGAAAGTAGAGAGTCATCGCCAGAAATGTTGTGCCCCCTTCGACTGCTAAGCAACACTGAAAGGCTTGTACAACCAGCTGACATAAAGCTAACGGAATCACTTTGGGGAGTGAACTCTGATCTGTCATACCTCAAAGGTAAAAGGGACACCCTGTCTGCACAGTTGAACAATGGCATGTCTTGGGCACCATTGGCATGCAGCACACTTCGTTGACTTGTCTGTTCATGCCCAGGCATGAGTCATTGGCATGCACCTTTTTAGATGTTGAATCATCTGTTGTTGGTATGCACCCTAAATAAACCAGATAAGTGCTGTTGATGCCACCCAGCATGCTTCACTCACTACAGGCTCTGCCGTTTGTCCTCTTCATGCTCCAACAATGCACTTCCGACCCTTTCCCTTCTGCTTTTCTCCTGCCTGCTATGTATAAAGAAACAATTTGGATCAGCATGTGTACACCCATCCTCTGTGCTACCTGCTTCTACCCTTCTGGCTCCTTTTTGTATGCATGCAAATCTATATTCCTTTTTATGTTTTTGTTTATGTAGATGGAGATCTAATGCTAGAAGGCAAACCTAGTATGGAAATATTGTCTGATAGTTGTACCCCTTCCTATATGTCCAACAAACTTCTCAGATGTTGGATCCATTGCCTGGCACAGAGCCTGATGTGGGCTATGTTTCTTTTGAATCAGAGCCTGGATAGATGGATATATCCATTCTGGTTTCTGAAGTGCCTAGCTTCTACACGTGCGTCTCCAAATTTAGGTATAAACAACCATTATACCAGTAAGATGGTGCAACAACAGATCCTGTGTTCTTGGGTTTGTTTTTTCTTAAATGTTATTTTATTGTCTCTTCCGGTTTCTGACGAGTTGGGGTAGACAATGGAGAAAGTACATGAGGGATAGGTTTCCCAAGTTGGGTCAGTCAGTAGGCAGGTGACGCCTGGAGTGCACAGGGCCCTGCAAAAACGAGGAAATACCTCTTGAACTTAAGCAATTAGATTCAAAATGTCATTCTAGGGAGATATCCGCTAATTGCCATTTATTTTTTACTGTTGCGACCACAGTAACTTTGGAGATCCAGAGAAGGGAATATCCATCAGCAAACCATTTCATCAATGAATCCTCTTCTGTCATTGACAGTTTATCTTAATTGCAACGTCCGTAATTTAGATCATGACCATTTAATGCGTTATTACATCTGCAATTGGTGAATGACCATGTAATGAGATTTTACATCTGTAATTGCCTTCACTGCAGCTTGGCTAAGCTCGACGTGCCTTCATTTTGCAGTAAACGGCAAAGGGGTAGGAAGTTCTTGTATCGGTGTTGGAAGTTGAGACCATCTTGAAGAGTAGATATTAGAAAGTACAAGGTATTCAACGAATAAATGTCACCATTTTGACAAGCTTTTTCAAAGATTTAGAAGGCCTCATTATGTAATTCGTAGTAGCAAATACATAGAGTAAAACTACACAAGAATATCCTTTTTAAGCAGTATATAGACTCATTACATGGATAAGTCACGATTCTTTATTCTCAATGACTGGGCTCACAGTTTTATATTTTAGTTTTATTGATGTTTGCAAACGAAGAATGGAAACGGGCAGAATGCAGTGCGAGGGACCAGCAGCGGTTATTCTATACAACACAGTGGGCCCTATTGCAGGGTTGGCGATAACGTCTCGCTGTCACACATAACGTCTTATCTCCTGGAATTGCTATTCCACTTTTGGAGAAGCTAGGCTTGCGCCTTGAATGTAGCAGTTCGCTTCCTTATTGTAAATTAACGTTTTTCTATACCTTGTGTAGGAGGCATTAATTTCTCCCTAGAAATAAAAGCACATTGTTTCTTCCATCAGGAGACTGTACATCTCTCAAATGCCATCTTCTAAGACCTGATATTAAGTGGGGTTTTGTTTTTTGCAAAATCACTTGACACAACTACCCTGCCAAATAAACATACTCTATCATTATGCTTTTAGAATGGTGCATTCAGCCACTTTCTATTGGTTGGAGCAGAGTGAGACTGGGAACAAATAGTTCCCTGTCTCCCTCCATGATTCATCCGCGGGTATACGCAATGCTCTTTGGAGTCCTATAGACTCCAGGAGCTGATCCTTGCAGCAGCTCTGCACGTCACAAAGAGTATCTGTGCTGTGTTCCACTTCCAAGACTAGGTGCTAACAAAGCACCAACCTTGGAATAGGCATGTTAAAACAGAGACAGTGAATTCAATCTTCAGACGCAGACTTATTCATTTTTGTCTCCCTTTTTGTGGCAACCATGGAATAGGGCCTGGATTGTATTGTAACACTCAAACATTAATGGTGTAATCACTTGTAACAAAAAGTAATACCATATGAATAAATAAGAGCATTTATTAATAATTATTTTATCAAAGCCAAATAGTCTGCCCAAGGGGACCACACTTTACAGGCTCTATGCATTCTGGGTACATCAAGTGACAACAGGATCACAAGTCTGCTGATAGAGGTTTCAGTTTACCTGTAGGTTTTTAGAGATGTTCCACCCTTTCCATTTTTAACCCATCAGTGTATAAACACACAATGTATCCAGCGCTGCGCTCCCTCAGGGTTGGTCCAGACAAGACTGGCACCCCTCCACATAGAAGGTTGAGGACACTCAAGGCAATATGACCACTGAAAATACACCAGTTGTAATTCAGTTGAGGTTAATCTGGGAAACAAGTAATTCAAAACCTAAAATAATTCCTACGAGTTAATCAACTGAACTGAACTTCTCCAGATGCCTATTAAGGCACTTAACTTACTCGCTCTCTTGGGAATTGCAGCCGATGTTGCACTGGTTGTAAGTGCAGAACATGTGGTGTAGTTGCTTAGGTTTGCATCCTTCTCCTCAACCCAGTAAAATTTTCATAGCACTTGTTTCTATTGAGCAAAGAACCTGAACAAAATGAGATTGCTCCTTAAAATCTTAAGATAACACAATTTGAGAACTGATCGGCCTGTACATGACTCTAGTCTGCAGGAAACGGTTTCTGAAATTCTAGCTGCTGGTTTTTTTTTTTTTTTTTCTTCTAGGGTCATACCGTGCATAGGCCATACCCAAATTGTGACCATTCCTAATGGAGGGTTTCCATAAAATTTAATACAGACGCATAATATTTTATAGTAACATTCTGCTAGCTTGATGGTGTTGCCCAGGATTAATTGGGAGTGATGCACGTAATGAATTCTGTATTTATCCATTCATTTAAAAGTTACACGTGGGTGTATTGGCAGTGACACATATATAAGACAATCCTGCTGCACCCATAGTTTAACACCATTAGCTTTTTAGTTTAATATAAATAAAAACTCTCCTGTCCTTTAATTTACTCCTATTTAATAAGGGGAACTAGTGCTTTTTTTTTTCTCAATTATTATTATTGGGTAAAATTTCTAATAAACCACTGCTTCCATCAAAACAGGACTTCCACCTGCTCACGGCTGGTATTGCGCATGAGCTTGATGACAGCATATGGGGCTACCCTCCCACCTGGCAGGGGATTCCCTATACAGGAGATCTTTTGGACTCCTGTATTTCCGGTACTTTATGTTCTACAATGGGTCAACAGCCTTGGCCTGCCAGATCTTTTGGAACAACCTTTCCCATGAGGCTCTAACAAGTAGCACAGCGTCATGGAAATTGTAGTTCCAAAACATCTGGATGGCCTTGGTTGCTGATCCCTTACATACAGGTTCATATGACGTAACAAACGCCAGAATCTAGACATGACCATGTTGCCTGTTTAAAAAAAACAAAAAAAACAGAATCCTTAATTATTTTTTTTAAATAAATGAATTGGGCATGGTGCAATGTTTATTGGCCAGAAAGGTTGCCGGTAATCTGTATCGGCTCTGAAAATTAGTTTTATTGTGCAAGCCCTGCCGATCATATCATATTTCAGCACGTTATTGCTTGTAAAGCCAGGCAATTTTGTTTATGCTACTTGATCAGAATTTGTCCCTGTAATATTTGTTTTAATACTTCGGGGAAATGTCTTCTCAGATGCCATGGCTGAAACCTTTAAGATTAGGCAAAAATAATTTTTAAAAAGTATATTAAACTGTAAACCTTGCATATACACTTCCAAAGCGTCTAAACTGAAATTGAACGTGTATCGACCACATTCTTTGAAGTTTTTTGGAAGGTGGGGTTGGCTTTTTCAAGCCGATCCGATACCGGAGTCTCTGGCATGCTGGGCTGTGCTGCCTCGGTATTCCCCTGAACATCTTCCCTTTCTGACTCTGTGGGTGCGCGAACAGCCTCTGTTAATGAAAGCGGTGCGCTGTGAATTCTACATGCACAGTCTCTGGCAATCTCCATACCGCTCCCCACATAGGGGTTGTACTTCCCCCTGTGTGAATTCTACGGCTGTTGTTGCGAAAATTGGCAAAAGCTGCGTGTAGATTTATTTTTTTTATTTGAAAGGATTTTACCAGGAAGGATACATTGAGATTTCTCTCGTTTTCAAGTATGACGAGTATGTACCGTTAGGTGTCTTGCCCAAGGACACTTACTGGAGAGGTGCTCTTGCTGGGATCGAATCCATGTCTCCACAGGCTCTCTCCACGCAGAACAGTGATGTTACCTCTACTCCACCCAGCCGGTACAAATTTCAATGAAATCTGCGCAACTTTCATTAACAACCTTAGCTTTGTGCACACTCACATCGTCTTCCCTGTGAGCACACAGGGAAGAAAACATGGTGACCTGGGATTCTTCAGCAGCCATGCAAGTCAGTCCAACCACGGGTCATGCGGTATTGTAGGACTCTGTATTGGCCGATCACAAACCCTGCATGACTCAGATCAGCAGCAACCGGGACGTCCCTACCTTCTGACTCTCCCTACAACCTCCTCCTGCTTTTACGGTACAGTATAGATTAATATGTACCCTCTAGCTCCCAGTTCCCTTCCTGCTGGCCCGAATTTGACAGCTGCAGCTTCTGTTAAAGCCACAACTGTCACGTGACCAGGAGTAGACCATATGAGCGCCATTGGCTAGTTTGGAATATACATTCCTGGCTTTTTGTCTGGGAAGCAGATCATTGATGGCTGATTGGGCTTTTTTTTTTTTTTCTTCTGGGCAGGGAAAATCTGAGGATGTTAGAGTAGCTGTGACCAAATTACATCAGATGGTCAGTGTGTAACCTTTACAATGCCCCCTTTTTACCTCGCGTTATCTCTCACATTCTTTTGCAGGGTTTATTTTTGTTTTGGATATACGATATTTCAAAATGGTAAAATAAACCTCAATATAAAAGTGTTTTGTTTCTTCATATGGGGCACCTGAAAGCAAATTGAGCTTTATGACAAAACGTTTAGTGAAGACCGCTTCTGGTTGCTGCAATCAGATTCCTTCTTTAACCGGGGTCTTGCGAGGACGGCTTTGCAATGCGATTGCATTCATAATCTTGGCATAAATTAAAAAACGCCATGTTAATTGAATCCATTAAACAAATTTTGCCTGAGTTCTACTCCTTACAATGCAACTAAGACTGTGGATTCTGTTGCTTCTAAATGAGCGATGATCAAACTTTAAAAGGGGCACTGTGACCACTCAATGTAATGTTCACAATTGGAGCACCGTTACTCTCTCCCACCTCCCGGGGGGGGGTCTCAGAGGGCTGATTCAGCCCTCTGAGTGTGGGGCATTGGTCCTGTCAAACTAAAATAAACAAGCACTGATTAAAGTTTCCCGCGATCTGGGACTCTTTTCTTGCCAATGGTGCTTGGCATTGATGGCCATTGGATTGGTTGGATGCTCAGTTGAACATCCAGCGTCACTACAGTCACATGAAGTTAGCAATGCCATGTTCAAAGGAGAGCAGAGTGGAAGAATTTCTTTTTTTACACTAAAGATTAAAACCGGAGTGATTGTCCCCACACTCCCATTTTAACCCTTTTACAATTTGTCACTTTCAGTATTGAGTTTTTTGATCTGCTTTTGCTCCTAGATCACCAGATATTTTTGGTGTAAAGTCGAAGTTTGCCTTGTTCTTACAGTTTCTGAAATCTTGCTAGGGAATACCGGCTGGGTGGAGTAGCGGTAACATCACTGCTGTGTGGAGAGAGCCCGTGGAGACATAGGTTCGATCCCGACAAGAGCACTTCTCCAGTAAGTGTCCTTGTGCAAGACACCCAATGGTACATACTCGCCACCCAGGAGATGCTTGAAAACGAGAAAAATTTCAATGTATCCTTCCTGGTAAAATCATTTCTCCAAAAAAAAAAAATCATGATCTTACAGTGTAGTTTTTGGACTCCAGCTCATTGGTGTCCTACTTGGAATAGTGATGGCTCCAGTGTTGCTTCCTTTAAGATCTTCTGTCTACAGACTTCCTTATACTCGCTGCACTTTGTGATGTCTGATTTACATGAGAGGGGGTTATCTTTAAATCCTCTACATTGTGACTCTTGAGAAATTCTTAGCATGAGATAAGGAATAGGCAATCAAATCTTGGCCTGTGTAGAAAATGCATTTCCAGATACTACAGCTGCTCTGACGTCTCATGACCTGCAGACTCCTTTTTAATTCACATTACTGTACGTACACACGTGCTCAATTAACAGATTAAAGTAACCGAGCTGGGACTAACTCTGATCTTTGCAAATTCGCCCCTATTCACATTCTGTAAATATAGACAACGTGCATGCGGCTATTTTTTTTTGTCTGTGTTCTGTAGAACATGTTACTCTGGCAGCAGTTATCGGAAATTTGTTTTTTTTCCTTTGGAAAATGTTGAGCACATGGTTTTAATTGTGTGAATGTGTCTAGTAGTGGTAGAAGCACAATTCAGGGGATTCAAAGCTTTCACTTCCGGGTGTGTTGTTTTTTTTTCTTTTCTGTTAAATATTACCATAACAATTTAAAAATGCTCGTCTAACCCTGGCCTTAGTGTTAACTATCCATCTTAGTTTTCAAGAACGGAAGGAACATCCTTGAGAGTGGACGTTCCCTCCACTCTGATGCCCCATCGAACGCAAATCGTAGCAGTTCGACAGGGAGGTTTTCTAAACGTCTGCAACAAGCCTGCTGTAGTACGCACAATTCGTGTGTGCGCTACAGCGTATGGCCGGCCCCATTGAGACCTCACAATGCTGTGACAGACGCTGGGAGGCACGTCCGTACGGGTGCACATGGTGCGCTCGTCTGACCCCAGCGTTAATTGTAGTTAAAATGGCAATTTTGCATAACTGTGGTCATTGTGAGATGATTAAAACATTAAAATAATGGAAATATGCTAATTTGTAATTGTTCATATATTCTTTACAGAAATATTGCTAGGATGAAAGGTTCTTAACTCGATGGAGTGCCCTTTCTCTCATTTCAAACTGGGCCTGCTTATTAACATACATACAGGCAAAAATGGCCTTTGTGTCAAATACAGGAATTCTTGTAAAAATAAAATGGTTATCCTGCTTATGGGGATTTGTATTGATGAGATTGAGATTGTCAATTCAGCTTAAAACAAAAAGCCAATAAAATATATGGGGCATAATGCCTACATATTGAAATTACAGTAACACTGTGACAGATCTCAGTACTCCGTCAGGGTCACATCTGCCAAAGCCGCTTCCTTACTTGACACCCGTGTTCTCCTCGTGACACTCGTGCCTTTCTCCAGTCCTTAGCCGCAGTTTAAAGACGGGTTCATGTAGAGAGCCTTGCTAGCATCCCCCAGAAATAAGCCGAGTCTGTAGATCTGGAGCTTTTCGTTGGAACAGCAACCACTGTATATACCACTGCTACCCACTAGGGAAGCACCGATACTAGTATCGGTGCCGATACTGCCATTTGCACGAGTACTTGGTACTCGTGCAAATGGCCTGATAAACCCCCCGATACCGGATGCCGGCTTGCTGGTATCCGCGGGGCTGGGGAAGCTGGCCGCGTGCATGAAAAGCTCCCCCTCCAGCGGCAGCGATACTCCCCCATCCCGAGGTCCGGTTGCGCTTCTGACGCTGCCTCTCGGCTGGAGGCAGCGTCACATAGGCGCCCGGAGGCCGCGTGATCGGACCTCGGGATGGGTGAGTATTGCTGCCGCCGGAGGGGAAACGCTGCCCGCGTGCTTTTCATGCACGCGGCCAGCTTCCCCAGCATATAGGTGAGCGCTGGGGAATTTCCATATGAGCTGTGGCATATCCATGTCAATATTGTTCTTATTGGGAATATCGGTTCTTATTGGGAAGTGGTCACATGACATAAAAGGATCGGTACTCGGTATCGGTGAGTACTTTTAAAAAGTATCTGTACTCGGTCTTAAAGTGGTATCTGTGCATCCCTGCTACCCACACCATCAATCGTGACTGCATGTAGGGTCAGAATGGATCTCGCTTTAATTGGGACCATGCACACTTTTTTTTTTTTTTTTTGTATTCTAAAGCGTTTATTAAGGCATTAAAGTGTACAAGTAAATACATTTTCAGTAGTGCAGAAGGAAAATCGTGAGGTACATTCAATAATATATAATGCAGTCTAGTATGTGTTCCGTAAAATCAAATCTCAGCGATTTAATCAAAAAACGGTGCATGGGTCTATAGAGTCTCATCAAATTAAGTAAGCAATCAATGTACATCTCACTGTCCGATGAAAAATAAACCTTTCATAGAGGGAGACCTATAGGTAAATTGTCAGAGGAAATCCAGTAGATAAAGTAAAAAAGAGGAGCAGTGGGGGAGAAGAGGGAAAGCGAGAAGGTGGGACGGGAAAGACTCCCGTGTATGATTTAAGACCTCAGGGTCGAAACGTCACTGATTTTTTTTGAAGGTTGCTGTTCCATGAATAAACCGTTTGGCACTTCTTATCCACTGGAGATCCATCATTTCTTCCATTTCTACTTATCCAGGGGGCTGGTGGCATCCCCATCTGATTGGAATCTCGTGGAGACTGTTGGTTTATCAGGTTTCCCACCGTGGCGCTTCTATGTTGCATCATTGTTTGGCCACAGTCACGTTCACGTGGTGGTAGAGCCCTGTATCCGGAACCCGGAAGTGCTGGTGACGCCGGAATTGTACGCTGAGATCAGCGTGAGCGGCGTATGCATGAGAACATGGGAGAGAATACAGCAACCACAGATGGGAAAGACTCCCTGTCATGACAGATTGCGAGTTAAATAGGTCTACCTCTCGCCTATTTCGCGGGCATTGTAGAAGGTGCCCTTTGGTCCCATCAGAGATGTGAATCTACCCTACAATCTCCTGTAATGATGTCCCATTGAGAGTCCTAGACTGCAGCAGTGTTATGTCCCACTCTCCGGCGGAATGCAGCCAAAGCACGGAACCCGTCCCAGTAAAACCATTTCAATAAATGGTCTGGGTTTTGTCTCTCCGATTGTTGGGCCACCAGGTTATCAACTGCTCTCAAAGATTAGATTCCAGGCACACCTATTTATACAATCTAACATGGGTTATTTTTCCCATATACAAAACCTCCCATAGAAACTGTTGGGAGACTTGGACTACAATAGATAATTGGGTAAACCTTTGCCCAACATTCCTAGACAGACGGGACAATGGGATTCGTGATTGACAAACTATTCAAATATAAACAGATATCCACACATTCTTGAGACAAGGGTCGGCTGGGAGGCTAATCTTCTCAGCAAGATGACAAGGTACACATGGACCAAACAATAGCATTGTTCTGGCATAACAGATTACCCGAACATTCTGTACGCAAGAGGTGCCAATGAAATAATATGGATTATGAGGCCTGCGCCTTACAAATATGCCGCCAGGTCCATGCACCCAAAGTGACTTGTGTCACCAACACCTTGTATCTGTACTGTACAGGGATTTCCAGTTATTATAACCCCCAAAACTTTATTTCTGTACAGCAGTGAGTGACCCCAGAGCTCTCCCTGTATTCTGCCCTCTCCCTGGTTGTTGTAATGCAGAAGTAACTTTCAGTTTCATTAAGAGTGGAAACGCTATAGTTTCTTTATAGTAATACAGCGTGACAGGAGTGAGATCTCAGAGAAATGGTTTCTTCCCAGGAAGCACTCTGATTTTACATTATCATATGCAAATAGGTCTTATAATGGTAATTTTTGAAGGTACAGAATGGCCTAAAGCCATTTAGTACACATGGGGAAGACGAGGAATATTTTTCCAATAGTGGCAAACAATGGTACATATATCGAAGAAACCAAAGAGAGACAGTATAAAGCAGGCTAGTCCTAAGAACCCACAGTTCATGCATGTGGATTTAATGGAAAACCACTTGGTAGTGAAAAATGTTATGCTACAAGCATCGTAATCTATATAATTTAGAAGCATTTAACTTTTCACTGCAATAATTCATAGACTTTGTGCCTAATATGAAGAGCTTGCCATGATGAACTTTGTTTTCAACAATGTTGGCATTTAACCTCTTCACTACAAAAACTTTCTTTCGCATTTCTCGCTCTGTGGTCACTCATTAGTATAAAGTGATAAGATTGAGAGGAGGTGGTTAGAGTTGCTGAAAATCCCTGTACAGTGCAAATGCAAGGTGTTACTGTATTTTTCCACATGCTGTCATTATGCCACATACAGATAATTATGTATTCTTGGGCAATGTTTGAAGCTGCATTGCCATTACTCTCATCCCAATCAATACAAATCAGGACATCTATCACATTTACTGCATATGACGCACAAAGCAAGGTTTGTCTGTATGGTAATGGTGCAGACCGCATTTTAAAATTGTGCACAATAAAGGATACCGTCCGGTGTCTAGAACATTTTATCCCAGAAACCTTTCTGTAAAATGTATTTTGCTCTTTCAATGGTCGTAGAATAATAAAAATCTATAGACAATTGCTTAATTACCCTACGTTTCAGTGTTAACTAAGCATCCTACGTTTCCAAAAAATGTGCTTTTATTGAATAAAAAACATATTTGGATTATCCTCTTCAAACACGCCATGGGATGCAATTGGGTTATAAAGTCCTTCTAAAATTGCTGGCAAAAAAATCAGATGCTTTTGTAGCTGTATTAAAATTGACTATTTTTTTTTCTTTTGTCATTTGCTTATTTATGTTTTTTTTTTTTTCTTTCTACATCAGATCTGCAATACTCTTTATATAATGCCATTGTGTCTCTCTCTCCTTTCAGTTCATGATTTGCTCTTCTGGCGAGATGTGAAGAAGTCTGGATTGGTATTTGGCCTGACAATGGTATTGCTCTTGTCACTAGCAGCTTTCAGCATTATCAGTGTCCTTTCCTACCTCATCCTGTCCCTCCTGACAGTCACTATCAGCTACCGTGTCTACAAGTCTGTCATGCAAGCTGTCCAGAAGTCTGATGATGGCCATCCTTTCAAGTGAGTAGATATGATTTGATTATTGCAATACTTCTTTCTGTATGTGGAGCTTAAAAAGCACATAGCATTTGTTTGTGTCCTTTTGAAATTGTATGATTTGGAGAAACCAAAGAGAATATTTAAGGACTAGAAAAATATAGTGTTAATGAAGAATTTTGAAATTGTACATATGACTTGCAGAGATCTGCTGGATAAGGATATCGCGCTCTCATCCGACTCCTTCCAGAAGAAAATCCATGCATCTCTTGCTCACATCAACCAGGCTCTGAAGTATCTTGTTCGCCTTTTTCTTGTGGAAGACCTTGTTGATTCACTTAAGGTGACTACAAATGCAGTGTATGATCTAGGAACAAGAGTTTTAGAACATATCTATGTCTTATTGTGTGGACGCCAATTTTGGCCTCCATGTGTTTTGGAACTACATTTCTCATGAGGCTCTTAACTGAATGAGTAGCTGCGCATCATGGGAGCTGTAGGTCCAGAACATCTGCAGGGCCGTGGCTGCTTCCCCCTTTTACTGGATATTTCTTGTAAGAATGACAATCACTCCCCCCTCAATTGATTGTCTAGATAGGTTAAATATTGTTTAACCTTGCAAAACAAATGTAGGCCATGACGTGCAGCTTCAGTCTCTACTTGCCAGCTGTGAGCTCCACCTAATGGAAAGAAAAACAATTTTACAGAGTACACAAGGTCGATTATGGCACTGAAGGACTGCCATCCCATAGTCTTGTCAGGCAGCTACAGATTGAACGGACACATGGCAGAACCTATTGGCACTGCTCCTTAAGGCTAGGGTCGTTGAACGGAAGGAACATCCGTGAGAGTGGACGTTCCTTCCACTCGACGCCTGTCTGTCAAAATGCTGCGCCAGTAAGCACGTCAGTACGGGCGCACATAGTGTGCTTGTCTGACGCCAGCCGAAGACTTGTTTTACAAACAGGTATAAATCTTAAGGTGTGTGTGTGTGAACGTATCCACACATTAAAACCTCATTACATTGTGGTGGCATTTCTAAGACCCTTTTCACAGAAATGTTGACAGATTCCTTGCAAATTCAAACAGGTTATGCTACATTTTTTTTATATTTTAGATTCTTGTATAATGAATAAATCTGTACGTTTTTGTAAATTTATAAATTAAATGTATTATGCTTATTAGGGATGGACCGATTATCGGTGGCTGTTTTTTTGCAAATTAGTGGTATCAATATTTACCTTTTTTATTTGCCGATAATTGGAAAAGCTGGCTCACTGCAGCCACGACACGTGAAGTCCCGCAGAACGATGCCAATCTGGGTCGTCTTCCACAGCAGGCTGGCAACTTGGCTGAAAGCTCTTGCTGTAGGACTTCCCCTGCCCACTGTATTGCACATGAGCGTGATGACAACACAAATGGGGCTCCCCTCCCATTTAGCAGGGAATTCCCTATACAGGAGATGCTGGGGTTTATTGATCCTTTTATTTCTGGTACCTATTTCCTACAGCAGGGGTCAAATCTTGGTCATCCAGATCTTTTGAAAATACACTTCCCATGAGGCTTTAACAACCTAATGAGTAACTGAAGATCATGGCAGATATAGTTCCAAAACATCTGGAAGGCCAAGGTTGCCGACCCTTTACGTGCGGTGTCAAATAAGGGATTATTGCAAAGGCCAGAGTCTAGACAAGGCCATATTGTAAAAATAAAAGCTTTAAATAAAAATGTATGTATTAAATTTGAATAAATGAAATGGACGTGGTGCAATGTTTACAATTTTATTAAACCCATTCAGTTAATGGCATGTCAGATTTGTGTTTGGTATTTCACAACTTTACATTTACAGAATATCCGCATCGGATATCGGCTATCGGAAAGGCTGCCAATAATCTGAGTCCGTATCAGGCCTGAAAAATTTATATTGGGCTGTTAATTATTAGAATGAGTTTTTTGTTTATGGTTTTAAAAGCATAACATTGAAGGTTTGAAATGGTATATTCAGTATTTTTGAGTCTTCTGTACATTTTGCATTGACCTTTGTATTGAGCCTTCCCTATTGTCAGTCTGCACGATGTTCAGAAGTAAATCCGATGACTGGTGATTCTTGGTGAAATAGTATATCTGAATATATAGCAAAAAGTGACCACAGTGAATGAGAAATTTAAGATTGAAGCAAATTTTTATACTGTATTTGTAATGCACAAGCTCACAATGAATGTGGGCGGCATTTATAGAACTGGGGTATAGTTATAGCTTTGTGTCCTTAATTTTCATTTTTTTTTGTCTACTTAGCTAGCCCTTCTTATGTGGCTTATGACCTATGTGGGAGCTGTTTTCAATGGGATTACATTGCTTATTCTTGGTAAGATTTTTTTCTTTCTCTCTACATAATGTATTGCCTTATTGATGTTTGCCTTACATTGCAGAGAGAGGAAGTGAATAGTAATTACATAATGCTGCTGATACAGAAGGATTAAACCATAATTTTAGCAACCTCAAATGACAGGTTTCCACTAGCACAGACCAATTAAAATGGCACTACTTAGACGTCTTTAGGTGTTGTATAAACACAAAGTGACACTCTACACACCCTGACAACTTTGGCTCATTAAAGTGGTCAGGTTGCATGGTGTGCCTCCATTTCCACTAGAGGTGCACCAAAATTCCAGGGGCCGAAATTTATCGGCCGACAATGCCTCTTTGGGCATTCGTCAGTTTCGACCAATTTCTATCAGATGGATGTAGGACAAGCTGCAGCTCCCCCCGACGCTGATATTTTTTTTTTGGCCATGGACTTAAAGCTTGAACACAGAGGCACAGCCAGTGACAGCTCTTGTCTCTGCAGCCTGGGAGACAGAGCCGGCGCATCCAGATACTTCAGCATTTGGGGAACATGGGAGGGGGGGGGGTACGCCACACTCTGTCCACTTTAAAAGGCTAAAGTTGTCGGTGTGTAGAATATCCTTTTTAAGAATCTAGTTTCAATGTGTACTACTTCTTGACGTACCTTTCCCTTCCCCATTTTGCAGGTGTGCTGGTTGCTTTTACTGCCCCCCTAATCTATGAGAAATACAAGGTAAGTGAATCCCCAAACACCCAGTGCTGACTATTCTGCCTTTTATTGATAATTTGTTATGGCATTGAAAATGTATTCTTTTAAATTTGATGCATACATAATGTAAATCTGTGACCTGTAGATGTCATAGAAACGGTGATAAGGTTGTAATGGTCTTTAGGGGAGCTTGATATTTTCAGCACATATTTTGTCATATTAAACCCAAATCTATAGCTTTATGTATTGTCATAATGTCGCCACACTGCTAAAATATTCTGCATGGTACAACATAGAAGGCCCTGTTCACACTGTGCTATTTATCGCAAGAATTTTGCCGCGCTATTTAGCTTCTCCAATGCATTTCAATGGAGCTGTACACAGATCGCATGTCGCCGGTACATGACCATTTTTTTGCGATTTGCATTGGTGGCGTTTTGCAAAATCGTGCAAAACCACAACATCGCGTATATGAAAATCGTGCGATTTTTCAAATCGCACTGTGAACGGGGCCTAAAAATGGGACTGGTTCTGCACCTTAGAGCGAGGTACACAACATATGTGATTCTTGTAGCATTAGTCCAGAATGTATCACCAGAAATGGCATCTCTCAGCTTCGTTTTTTGTTGCCTGTCCCTCTGATCTGACATGCTCTGGGTAACATTCTTTACAAGTCTTTCTATGCCAGCAGAGCACACCATTTGTTTGATGTAGTGACTACAAATCTAAACTGACATAGGCTCTGGTGGCTGTACAAAGCCATTAAAGTATATGGAATAATTGTTTCCCAGAACTTTAACATGTGACTTGGAATACAGCACCTAGACTTGTTTACATCCACTACTTAAATAAACAATATACTGAGCATATGATAAAGAAAAATATCAAGATTTTTACGTAAAGGTTTTCCCCCGACAGTATTGCTCTTTCATGATCGTTTCATCATAGACTCTGCTGATCTTCCTCCGGTTTCCTTACCTTCTGATGTCCAGATGTTTCATGTTCTAGTTGTCCTTTATGCCAAACTACCATGGTCTCCATATTTTTTTTACTATTCCTTTCGTGCTCTTCCAGGTACAGATTGATCATTACGTATCCCTGGTGCAGGGGCAAGTCAAATCCATTACTGAAAAGTAAGTAGCAGCAGGATGTCTGAAATGATGGGATTTGAGAGTAGATGCTGAAAGCCCTATCGTGTGCTATAGACAGTTCACATTATAAGGAGTTAACACCATAGGGTCTATTCACAAAGCCCCAAAATTGCACTTTGTTTCACCGCACTTCGGGAATTCAATTTTCCGCGAAAATACAGTGAATTCACTATTTAGCGATTGGACACCAAAATTGGAGTCTTCAAAGCCGTTATTGGACGTCTGCAAAACCACCGAAATGCAAAAAACATTCTACAAATAGAAGTTTAAACCAATAAAAATGCATTAAAATTGGTCTCGCTAATAAAGGTCCTTTAAACAATAACCGCTTTTTTAAAAAATTGGGAAATAAAAATTGCGTGTCTAAAAATAAGTCTTTCTGCTGAAAAATGAAAAAATAAAAGGTCTTTTAAAAAAATACATTATTTTACATTGAATCCTATGGGATTCACCTGTTTAACCCTTTCGGGCAAGTGGTGGCCGGTGGGAGGGCTTTTAACACTACGCCCTGCAAACAATTGACAGCTTTAGTGAATAGACAAAACAATGAAATTCAGTTTGGTGCAATTCGGTGGTGAGTTTGGAGGTTTGCGAATAACCCCTAATATCTCTCCTTCCCAACAGGATTCAAGCCAAACTCCCC
This sequence comes from Leptobrachium leishanense, assembly GCA_009667805.1. Lineage (NCBI taxonomy): Eukaryota > Metazoa > Chordata > Amphibia > Anura > Megophryidae > Leptobrachium > Leptobrachium leishanense. The sequence goes on along the minus strand of CM019072.1, from coordinate 129,168,424 downwards.
GGAGCACTGAAGAAGAAGACAGAGTGATGCTGCAGGACTAGATAGGGGGGATGTTGAGGATAAGAATGAAGTGTAAACACTGGCTATGTCATATCTCATTACCATTTGTTTAATTTTGCTGCCTTTTATGTAGCTCTTGGTATTTTTTGTATAGATACTTGTGTTGAATACCAACTTTCACACTATTTAATATATTCAGTCCCTCTGTAGTAGGAATTGATGAAGGTATCTGATTCTGCACCTATGCTTTCTACAGTTAATTGGTGTTTCTGCTTCTCTAAACACTGGAAGGCTGGGTAGGGACCCAGCAACACCCTACAGCACTCTTACCCTTCCCCTTTATCTGTCATTATGTGATCCCTGGTCACCCCATACTCCAGCACCCCACATTTAGGACTCACGTGCCCCAATTTAAAACTTTTTCACCTCTTGGGTCTACACTTATTTTTACTGACCTACTGATTTCTTAACCCCTTGTGATCAATGCTGCCCTCGTCGTGATGGCCAAACGTCATCGCACACTCCTTCATAGTAATAAAACCTATAGAACATGACTTGAGTCCATCTGGGTCGAGTCTTTTTCTATACAATCTCCCAATAGCTTTTTAGTCTTTCTTTCTGCGCTTGAATCCCTTTGTTTTTTCTTTTAAATATTCACTAAAAGCTTTCCTTTTTTGTTTTTTTCCTGAATGTGAATTCTGCAAATGAATTGAGAAAATCCTTTGATAATACCAGAAATGTGACTAACGTCTGTGGGGGATGGGGACTTGCAGCTGGCTGTATGTGGCTACTAAAACATTGATTTAGTATTATTTATTATTCACTTTTATAACATGGGTACCATTTTATGTGTACATTGTAAAAACTGTAGAGCATTGCCAGTTGTGACTTACACTTCCAAGGACTCATAAGTTGGGTTTTCTCAATTATCATTCCTTTTCACTTTCCAATTACGAAGGATGTAATATCCTCACATCACGTTGAACATTATTTCCAAGTCTGAATTAAAATGCTACTTTAATTACAATAATGCTGCCCTAGAGTAGAAAGTTCAATACCATTTCTTGCTAGAAAACAGCAAATATCACAACACTATATAAAGTTTCAATGAATGATCTTAAATTTTTATTTAAAGGACGTTGCCTGCTTCTAAGTTAACACATTGTATGGCTTCCTTTTGCTTCACTTCCCAATCATTCGTAATTATGTGTCAAGAATTAAAGTGACAGCAGACAGTAAAATGTTGTAAATTTTGAGTTTGGATATACCCTGCAGCAGGGGTGGGATGTTTTAATGTTTTTTTTGTGTTGCACTGAGCTAACTATTCACTGTGTTTCTATGCGGTTTAAAAGGTAAGGCTTTCTGATTATTTTAAGAGTTAATAGTGAAGCAGCTATATACATATTTAGTAAAAAAAAAAAAGACCACAAATCAGCTCCTTTTGTAAAGAAAAAAGGGTCTGCTTTTATGTTAAAGAAGAAAAAATTCTTCAAGCCAGTGGAACAAAACTCTCTGTATATTTGCAAATACATGTGGTATTAAAAAGGAATAGGACACGTACATTTGGTCTTTCCTGTGTGCTTAAACTGTTAAGATTCATTAATTTTTAAATATTTATTTTCTATCTATAACTGCTGCACTTTTGCTTTTTATGCTCTCTTGGCAGTAGGAATATGTGATTTAATCCACTTCTTACCCACAACATTAAAACCACTAACTGTCTAAGTGAATAACCTTGACTACAACTTCCCCAACCCTCCAGGCAAGAATGAGGGACACTGCAGCTGCATGAAAAAGAGAGAAAAAAAAACCAAAAACAATATGGGGTTCCTGTGACTGACTGTACCCCTCCCCGCAGATCAGCTTGGGGCTGTCAGTTGACAAATCATTTAGGCTGGTGTCAGGCGAGTGCATTTTGTACGAACTGTGTGCCCATGCAGTACCGGACACACTTTCTGACGGAAGACGCGGTAGTGGCCACACAGTCAGTTTTTTTTAACTGACGTTATTTTTGACTGTAGCAGGGAAAATAAATTAAAATGCAAAACCATTTTGTACGTCAAAAATGCCGGATGTACAAATGCAGTCCGTCTGACTTCGTTCCACTCACACACAAAGCTATGCGGACGTTGCAGACGCAGCGCACTCTGTACGTCTGTTATAGCGGATTTACGTTCTTGCCTAACCTGCGTCCGTTTGCCGCGTCTGCAGTTCGGTGCGGACGTACTTCGTGTGTGGCGCTCCATTGGTCATAATTTTATGCTATAACGGACGTACAAATGTGCGGCAACACAGACGTGATCAGTGTGCTCATCGGACACGGGCCTAAGGGTTCTAGTTAAGTCTGGCGAGCCAGTCCGTCTGCATTTCCATTCTGCTTCCTTGGCCAAAGTCCATTGGAGCAACCAGACATTGTCTTCAGCCACTTGGTTGAGCCACAGCAGGGGGTTGTGGTTAGTTAAAATTGTGCAGTGATGTCCATAGAGGTATGGATGCAGTTTTGAGAGCCCAAACTTAAAGCCAAGCATTCCTTTTAAACAGCGGCATAGCTGACCTCTCTGGGTAGGTGCTTTTGTCTCAGGCCACTGGGTCTTCCCCCAACTTGAGCTCCTAATCCAAACATTGAGGAGTCTCTGGACAATAAATCATTTGGAAGGGTCAGGAGCACCAGTCAATGCAGCTTTTAGCTGCTGAAAGGACACCTTGCACTCCAGGGACCACAGGACCTGACTGGGAAGGTTTTCCTTTAAGTCAGTCAGGGGCTTGGCTATTATAGAAAATGTGCCCCAAATTACAGTATAATAACCAGCAGTATCCAGAAAAGACCGGACAGGTGTATAGGTGCAGGGTGTTGGCTACTGCCTCAAACTTGAGCCGGTTCTGATCGTTGTTTCCCCACAACCAACACAGTGGCTGATGTACTGAACCTCCGCCATGCCCATGTGCCACTTGTCTAGCTTCAATGTTAACCCGGCAGCTGTAATCTGATCTAGTAGGGATGCACCGATACCGAGTACCAATACTTTTTATTTAAGGTCATGTGATGCTTTTCAATAAATATTTTAGGATTTTGCTGAAAGCCTGTCCGGTTTAAGTTAATATTGCAATGTATGGCCAGAAACCCCATTTACCCACTGCACAGCCTGACCTCACACAGACACCATATATTCACACACTCTGGTGGGTATACATGTATCTGATGCCTGTGGTGTAGATTTATATACAATATACCCCGCAGGCATCAGATACACTGGTCTGGTGGGTATACATGTGTGTAATATATACACACACACTCTTCAGACCTCTGTGTGTGTGTGTGTGTGTGTGTACGTACGTGATATATCACACACACTGACACTTTCAGACCAGACATGGGACGGCTGTCCGAATGCTCTAAGGGCATTCGGACAGCTCCCTGCAGGGCTGACCGCGTTCATACCTTCCACGAGCGCCGCCGGCAAAGTCTTTGCTTGTCGGGAAGCCCCCAGCTGCAATCTTGCGTTAGTTCGAGATCGCGGCTGGGGGCTTCCCAACGAGCGGATGCGCGAAAACTTTGCCAGCGGCGCTCGTGGAAGGTACGACCCAAGGTCAGTTGCAGGGGGCTGTCCGAATGCCGTTAGAGCATTCGGACAGCCGCCCCAGCCCCTCAGATGCCGGCAAGCCTGCTCAATGCTGGCTTCCAGTATCAGGGGAAATATCAGGGGCATCTGCACGAGTACCAAGTACTCATGCAGAACCTGGCAAGCAGCTTGTCAGCCTGGAGCATAGGGTAAGCATCAGTCACCATGTTATCATTCAGACATCTATTGACACAGCTAGTGGTCCCATCTCATTTTGGGACTAGTACCACAGGGGAGGCCAAGGGGCTCGTGGATGGTTCAGCGAGTCCTAGGTACAACAAACTGATTTGGGGAATCCAGTAAGCAGGTTGCCACAAGGGTGCTTGACTGGGTGTTTCCACCTGGTGCACCACTAGGGTTCTCTGCTCTGGTGCAGGACCATCTCCTCACACTCCCATAACAGCTGATGCTCCTGTTTCTTCACTCTAGGATCATCCCCCAATTTCACCTTTTATCTAGGGATTCAATGCCCCATTTTCCCAAAGCAAGTCAGGCAGTGGAAAGTTTGAGGTCCTCTGTGGCAGGGTGTTTCCCGGTCATGGTATTTAAAAATGTCACTGCACCGAACCACTACATAGGTAGTGTTACATATTCTCTCCACCACCTTGTAGGACCCCTGCCAAGAGGCCTGTAGCTTGCTCTTGTGTGTTTAAATTGCCAGCACAGTCTGCCCTATTTGAAAGGTGCGGTCTTGAGCATTTTGTTTATACCATGACCTCTAACGTCTTTAGGCAGTCCAAAACCGTTTGTGGAAAATATTCAGTTAGTTATTGCAGGTGGTTCCTCTCCAGAATGTAGGGGTATGACCAGAGTTTCATCTATTCCAGTCCTCACTTCAGGAATACTGGGAAGGAAGTCTAGAGGTTCTCGGTCTGTACAAAACCTCAAAGAGCGAGAACCCTGTTAACTCCTTTGGGACCTCACGTTAGGCAAAAAGTAGGTGATTTAAGAACCTCTCGCTGTCTTTGCAAGTGATTGAAGCAAATGGCCGGACCTTTGCAATATCCCATTGAACTTGCGTAGCCCATGCGTCTAATTCCGCAGAGCTTCCATAGTTGGTGAATTAGGTACCCTGCTCCGAAAGAATCTCCTGGGGATATCCCACACTGGAGAAGACCTTAACCAGGGCATCTGCCACTGAATCTAGGTAGTGGGTAGAATACTCCACTACAGTCCGTATGTATTTCTTCTCAAATGGACTATGCTTGGATAGGGGGTTCTATGAGGTCTACTGCTAAATGGCTTCCCTACCACCAAGGATTGACTGCAAAGTCCTGAGTGGTCACCTCGCTTAACCCAACCGCTGACATGTCACAGGTTCGGTAATACTGGCATGTCCACTGATCCCGGCCCCGAAAATGGCTTGGGTGAGCCGGTGCAGAGTGCGTTAGAAGCTTAGACTGATATTCAAGGGACACCACAAGATGTCTCTTGGTAGCCCTCTCCCTTCTGTCACTCTCTATACAGGCGATCCTGCGGCCACTCAAATCTTTCCCCATCTAAGCCTCCTCATTTGGTCTCTGCCTTGGCTCGATAAATTTCTGATGTAGAATCTTCCCTAACCTCCCCTCCAAAATCTGTAGGGGTGGCCCAAGTCAGGGGCAGTGTCTCTTGCGTGGCTCTCCTAAGTCAGTAGTTGGGTGGTGGCTGGCAAGGTATCCCTTGTAGTGGTCTCAGCAAAGGCAGAGGTTTGATGTCCCAAATTATTTTCCAGCAAGACTTCTGCTGGGAGGTCTTTCAGGGGCTGCCTCCCTGGAGATGGCAGGAGGCGATTGGGACTAGTACATTCGGGGGTCTCCCAGGGGAACAATTGCTCTGCATGTGCCTGATCTGATTACAACCATAGCACCGGGGCCCAGTCCATTTTGGTATGGCTATTGTTGCAGGAACTGGTAGGCTAGGCTGAAGCAGGTTCAGCCACTCTGGTTGGGCTGGAGCTTTGAGATGCAGTAAGAGGGGATCATGCAGGCATCCTGGTATTAGTTTGCCAAGTGAGCTGCCTCTTCCAAGGTTAGGGGGTCCTGGATGCAGTTTTGGACCTCTGGGGCTGCAAAGCTAGAAAAATTGCTCCAAGAGTTGTAGCTTTGCAGCCCTGCATCCGCTTCATGGCTGCTCTGTGCATTCTGTATGCCCACTCTTCTTAGGAGAGCTGACCATGACGCCTAAGCATCCTGAAGTGACGGCGGTATGCCTCCGGGGTAACAGCATATTGAGCAGTTTCTCTTTAACACGCTCATAGTTCACGCAATCCTCATCAGGGATCGCATGATGTGCTTAGGTGGCCCGCTCGCTCAGCTTGCTGGTAACCCATTCCGTTAGGGCGGCTCTTTATAGAGCACATTGAGGGGTATTTACAGGCTTATGCGAGGCCATGTCAACTCTCGCCTCCAAGATTGTGCAGGGGGAAGCTCCGGTTCTGTGCAATGACTTAACCTCTCCCCTAACAGTCAGTCCTTAAAGAAATCCCTCAAAACGCATCTCTTCAGATTAGCGTACCACATCAATGATGCAACAGCTCACATGATTGAAGTTGCTTCTATGGCCCTACCATTCCCAACCTGCTGGCACTAATGATATGCTTATCCAGTAGAACTCCTGGTCTTCCTCCACTCTAATCCCTATAGACTGTACGCTCCTATGAACAGGGGCCCCCTACATCTCTTCTTTCCATCCTTTGACTGTCTGTATCTCACTCCCTTTGGTTATTGTAAAACGCTGCGGAAACTGTTGGCGCTATATAAATGACAATCCAGTCTCAACAAAAGAGTTGAATGCTGCAAATGGTAGTGTTATCCTTTCGTCAGGATTCTATAGCACCACCCCAAAGCTGTAGCTGCTAGTTGTGCAGTGTAACATCAGCTGTGACCTGGCCAACATCAAGAGTATGGTTGGGCCCAAACAATGCCAGTCACCTGTATACCTCTCTGGAATTCAGACATGGCTGTCTGAAGATCGTTTGCAGAGCTAATGGAGGGTGACCAAGATGACAACTTATCCATGTGCTTCTAGGAGATCTTTGAAGGTGTTGCATTTAAGGTTTTCTCACGCTGCGCCATCAAATGCTGACCATCCACAGATAATTTCCTCAGGTGAATGAGTGATACTGCAGCTTGCTACTAATTATATAGCGCTGGCCCGAAACAGGGTTACTCAATTAAACCCTTAAGTGCCAAGGGTCTTTAAAGTCAATGCATTTATGACCGAACAGCTCTGTCAGTGGTCCTTAATGGTTTGTTCACTTCCCAGCAGCAGTGTAATTAAAACTAAGAAGTCAGAAATTACAGTCTCTTTCCCTATACACTGATTGAGACGTAGTGACGGATGAAAACAAGTGCCATTTTAATTGCAAGCCATCACAACTTTCCTCTAGAAAAGAAAAAAGCCAAAGCAGGAGAAACACTACCTGCTAAAAACGAACAGTTTAGAACTCTTCTTCCTGGGAGCCACCAAGTCTAGACGGCAGTCTCACTCTGACACACACACACCCCCCATTTGAGATGAAATGGGACACCTCAGCTGGGTGAAGAAGAAAAAAAAAGTAGGTGGTGCACGGAAACCCCTTGTTTTAAGTGTTGCAGACTACATACATCACTTCAGGGGAATGGTGTTCTCTAATATCAAAAGCGATAGAAAAGAAGTTCATCCTACCACCACCTTCAGTGACTGGACAGAGTTAAAATGCCCAAAGGGGGTCAAATTCAAACACAATGTAGTTGGTTTATGGTAATTTGCATGCGCATCTAAGGCTAGGGTCAGACTGAGGCAGTGCGAACGCGCGTTCTGGCGCACATAATCACGGCCGCACTAGCAGCAGATGACGGGCAATGACAGCCAATATACGAAGTACGGTCGCACAAAAGTCCGGCCGCAACGCAAGTGGAAAATGAACGCATTTTTTCGAGAACGTTAAACCGCTGGTACTGACGTACAGAGTGCGCTGCGGCCGCATAGCAGCGTGTGTGCGTGATTAGGAGATGTCAGACGCTGCTAGTGTGCGGCCAACATAACGTTCAAACAGCCGGATTTCCCTAGACTTCTTTTCACCCCATCGTCATGAAATACGTCCAGAATTGCGCATCGTCTGACCACTTAAGCGTATTCCGTGAAAAAATGCGTGCGCACGCATCGACGTACATTTTGACGGTGGCCGCAGAAAATGCGCTCATCTGTCCCTAGCCTAATTGAGTAGCATCTTCGATGCCATAAAAGTGTCTTCGAGTTCGGTCTGGTTCCTGTCAACTTCACGAGTGACTAATGATACAGGGTACCTCATATGCGTTTTCTACTGAATAGCAAATACATGCTATTGGTGGGCAATAACTAGAGATGAATATGTAATACTCCCAGCTATTACTGTGATTGAGAGAAGTATACACAAACGAAGGCTCACTTCAGATTTCTGCACAAGCAAAAGGTAGGATATAGGTCGCACAAAAATCATTGCAAAACATGGTTTTGGAGGGGTCAAGATTAGGGGTGTTTGTCACAATTCTCTGCAAGATTTGCCTCAATGAGAAATGTAGTACTCTAGGAGTAACCAGACAGCTCTTCTAGCAAGAGAAAAGATGTCACCCCTCCCCCAATCACTGGAGGAGGGTAGGTGTGGAGTGACCTTGTGCTCTCGTCGATTTAATTCATGCACGTAGTTGGCGTGCAGAGCATATAATGGGCATACGGACAGTTGAAACTCAGGTTTATGAAAATAAGGGTTAGTTGCCAACCTAATTAATTTTTTCCCTTTATTGATTTAAATCTGCTAAAAAATTATTTTTTTTACTTCAATAGAACATTATGGGGGGGGGAAGAGGAACCTAGGTTAAAGTCGTAAGGATGTGTTGAGTGTACCTTTACAAAAATGTCATGAACGGGTGGAAGGGAGTGAGCTTGGGCAAGGGACTTGACCCAACTATGAGAGGGGCTGGTTTGAGCAAAGGACTGGACCCGAGTGTGGGGGAAGGGACCAGACAATAGGGAGCGAATGGCAGCACCAGACCAAAGAGGGGGTGGCACAGGACTCCAGCTCCAAGTAAGGATAAAATACCAGAGGTACAGATTCTCCACCCACTGTCATTTCCCCATGATCTGTGCTATAGTTCTGCTACTGCTGTAAACTAAATAAAAACAAACTGGCTATATCTAACATAACCCCGCAACTAAACCATACAGAAGACGTCGCTGATTTAGGCTGGTGTCAGACTAACGCATTTTTAACGTGCGTTTTAGGCGTACTTAATCACGGCCGCACTAGCAGCAATTGACAGGCAATGACGGCCAATATACGAAGTACGGCTGCACGAAAGTACAGCCGCGCAACGCAAGCAGCAAACAAACGCATTTTTTAGAGAACGCAGAACCGCTAGTACTGACGTACAGAGTGCGCTGCGCCCGCATAGCGGCGAGTGTGCGTGATTAGGAGACGTCAGACACTGCTCATGACCGGCCAACATAACGTCCAGACACCCAAAGTTTTCTGGTTTGGATCCGTAACAAATTACGCACGAAAATGCGCATCGTATGACCGTTTTCGTGCATTCCGTGAAGAAATATGTCAATGCGTTTGGACGCACTTTTTGACGGTCGCTGCAAATAATGCGTTCGTTTGACCCTAGCCTTACACTGTAAATCGGCTCCGAAGCAGAGTCTGAGGTTAACGTTTACCTCATTCTGACTCTAAACATTGTGTGCTGTACACAATCCGATTACATTGACCCACTGATTAGTAGTCAACTAATTTCATTCATTAATAATGAAATTGTTTATTAATCGATTAGTTGTTACAGCCCTACTCACTTATCTGCTTCTATTATGAGACATTATCTTCGAGATACATGCTGGAACGAAATCTGAAGCATTACTGTCAGAAACATCCTGTATTTTTCCCAAATTCTCTCAAAGTAAACTGAAAAAAACCATGCTTGGGCCTGACATGTCAGATGGAGCTAACCATCACGGCTACAAATTCGCTGAGTTCGTAAACAGACCACTGTATATTCTGGACAAAAAGGTATGTATATGGGGAATACAGACTCTGAAGACTTCAGAAACGAGGAGTTCACCTCCATGGGAGACATTGGCCAAAGAACACACTGTGATATGGAAAATCCAAACACTACATTACCGTGTGTAATGCCTGTAATTACTAGTTAGTGACATAACAAATCCATGAATTAATCAACATGAAACCGATCAATGATCCAAGATAAATGTATAGTCATAAAAATATTTTTGTTCTCTCACCTGAAGGATCAGAAGATGATAGACGAACGCAGTCATCACGTCCGTTGTAGCTTTGATTTGTGATCAATAGAGACCAACACACAAAGTACGTGTGCACCGAAGTGCGCACGCACCACGCAGGTGGAAACGGACGCCATTTAGGCCTCGACGTAAAAGCGCTACGACGAACGCCCAGAGTGCGCTGCGTCCGCATAACAGCCTGTGTACGTGATGATGCGACGTCAGACGCAGCGCATTTGCAACGTCCATCACGTTGATGCTCAGAAGAAGTTTTTTTGGTCTGGCTGACTACCTGTCTTTTAATTTTATATAATTTTGATTCCCACATTTTCCTTTTTTTTTCTACATCTGTAACAAAAAAAAAAACAGACCGCGTGGTGTCTACAGTATTTTCTGTCAGCACGTACGTTCGTTATGCACACACGCAGAGTGCGCTCAGACTACGTTCGTCCGACAGCCTAAGAGGTCTCGTGGAAACAGCATAGTTATGATCCCCCTGCCTGTGCACCTTTTATCTATTTTACAATGAGTTGCCTCCATCCCCATATATCTGTATCAAACAGAACAGCTCTTCCTCTGCCCATAGCAAATGTTCCAGCCTTTCCAAGGTCAACACTCATGCAGTAATACTTTGGGGTGGCTGGATTAAACTATTCTGATATCAGACATTTTTCAGAACTACATGCCCCAGGATGCTCAAAACACATGGGACATTTAATTCAGAAACACCTGGAGTGCAAGGTTCACTATCACTGATTTAAGCTCCTGATGACATGAGTGTTATATCACCTGTGTGAACCACACGCTTTGTACGTCGAACTCTGCAGTCTAGATGCCAAACCAAGAAACCCATTTTAGACAATAGTACGAGGCGGCCTAGTCATACTCCAGATATCATGTCACCACCTTAGAACTTAGAAACTCATTCCAACAACATAGGAAATAATCTAGCCCTGGGAGATATTTAATAATAGCAGTTACCACTATGCATTCCATTTGCACCAAAAATGTAAACCAAAGTCAATTTTGTCACGCAAGGACAAATAAAATCTCTGAACTACAAGCTGGTTGTTTAATGAGCAGAGACTTGGCATTGACCCAGGCTTACAGCGGAAAATAAAAATACAACACACTTTAAATTAAGTCACCAAGGGTATCTAGTGCCTGCAAAACATTTTGCGGATATGCTATCAGAATGGAACCTATACCATGTGTGGGACATGCTACATCCAAACCAGTTTATGCATATTACTACAGAGTGCATAGTATGTTCTAGTATCCACCAGGGTTTTTTCTTTTTTTTTAACAAGGTGAATCTTTACCTGGTGTCATTTTTTATTTATAAATGGTATTACATGGTCAAACCATGCACCTTAGGTAATCACAGAGACAATTAGTGTATAGCCAAACTCTGAGTTTTAAATAAATCCTTATTGGAGTACAGAAGTATTATCAGAAGCAGGGCCCAACTGAAATATATTGCAGACAAGAATTCCAAACACATACAAGCATGGAATTCTGTCCTCTTTGTAAAAATTTTACATGGCCAGCAGTGGCGTAACTAGAAACCTGAGGGCCCCGGTGCAAGAATCCATGAAGGGCCCCCCCCCAAAAAAAAATCTATATTTTTACTTTTTTTTCCCTGCAATATAAAAAAGATAGTATTGCCCCCAGCTCATATGGGATATATTGCCCCCAGCTCACATGGACGTATCTGCCCCCAGCGCTCACCTTGCTCTGCGCTGTTCTTCACGAGGCGAGCGGCAGCTGGCATGATGCTGCTTGGCCGCTCGCCGGGAACCACCAGACCAGCGCAGCCGAGTTCTCGCGCGCTGGTCAGCTAGTTCCCATCCCACACAAGCGGCCAAGCTGCAAGCCAGCGGGCCGCTCGCAGAGAGAGGAACAGCCGGCGGCACTGCTCCCAGATTCCGGTGCTTATTGCCGGAATCTGGCGGTGGCGCTGGGCCCCCCCCCCCTCCAGTGGCGGAATGCATGCGCCCGGTCGCAACTGCGACCCTGGTACTTCCGCCACTGATGGCCAGATTTGTACACACACACACACAGTATCTCACAGAAGTGAGTACACCCCTCACATTTTTGTAAATATTTTTTTTATCTTTTCATGGGACAATACTGAAGAAATGACACTTTGCTACTATGTAAGTAGTGAGTGTACAGCTTGTATAACAGTGTAAATTTGCTGTCCCTCAAAATAACTCAACACACAGCCATTAATGTCTAAACTGCTGGCAACAAAAGTGAGTACATCCCTAAGTGAAAATGTCCAAATTGGGCCCAAAGTGTCAATATTTTGTGTGGCCACCATTACTTTCCAGCACTGCCTTAACTCTCTTGGGCATGAAGTTCCCCAGAGCTTCACAGGTTGCCACTGGAGTCCTCTTCCATTCCTCCATGACAACATCACGGAGCTGGTGTATGTTAGAGACCTTGAGCTCCTCCACGTTCGGTTTGAGGATGCCCCACAGATGCTCAATAGGGCTAAGGTCTGGAGACATGCTTGGCCAGTCCATCACTTTTATCCTTGGCTTCTTTAGCAAGGCAGGGGTCATCTTGGAGGTGCGTTTGGGGTCATTATGTTGGAATACTGCCCTGCGGCCCAGTCTCCGAAGGGAGGGGATCATGCTCTGCTTCAGTATGTCACAGTACATGTTGGCATTCATGGTTTCAATGAGCTATAGCTCCCCAGTGCCGGCAGCACTCCTGCAGCCCCAGACCATGACACTCCCCCCACCATGCTTGACTGTAGACAAGTCATACTTGTCTTTGTACTCCTCACCTGGTTGCCACCACACAAGTTTGTCGCCATCTGAACCAAATAAATTTAGCTTGGTCTCATCAGACCACAGGACATGGTTTCAGTAATCCATGTCCTTAGTCTGTTTGTCTTCAGCAAACTGCGGACTTTCTTTTGCATAATCTTTAGAAGAGACTTCCTTCTCGGATAACAGCTATGCAGACCAATTTGATGCAGTATACGGCAGATGGTTTGAGCACTGACATGCTGACCCCCCCCCCCACCCCCTTCAACCTCTCCAATGTTGGCAGCACTCATGTTTATTTCCCAAAGACAACCTCTGAATATGACGCTGAGCACATGCACTCAAATTCTTTGGTCGACCATGGCGAGGCCTGTTAAACCACTCGATGGTACTGGCCACCATTTTGCAGCTCAGTTTCAGGGTCTTGGCAGTCTTCTTCTAGAAAAGGCCATCTTTATGTAGAGCAGTGTTTCCCAAACCTGTCCTCAGGACCCTCAACCAGGCCAGATTTTGCAGATCACCTTGGGGAAACACAGACGGAATCCTGCAATCACTGAGCAGCAAATCATATCACCTGTGCTTCAGATATCTGTCAACCCTGGCATCAGCAGGTCCTGAGGACAGGTTTGGGAAACGCTGATGTAGAGCAATAATTCTTTTTTTTTTTCTCAGTTCTTTGCCATGAGGTGCCGTGTTAAACTTCCAGTGACCGATATATGAGTGAGAGCAATAACACCAAGTTTAACACACCCGCTCCCCAGTCACACCTGAGTCCTTGTAACACTAACGAGTCACATGACACCAGGGAGGAAAAAATGGCTAATTGGGCCCAATTTGGACATTTTCACTTAGGGGTGTACTCAATAATAGCTGTGGGTTGAGTTATTTTGAGGTGACAGAAAAGTTACACTGCTACAATGTAAAGTAGTGAGTGTACAGCTTGTCTAACAAAGTGTCGTTTCTTCAGTGTTATCACATGAAAAGATAAAATATTTAGTTAAATGTGAGGGGGTGTACTCACTTCAGTGAGATACTGTATACAAATACACACAAATAGAGTATGGCTAACAAATCTTCCCCACACCATTTTCCTGCGATCAGAATTATCCTCGCCGCAGGGTGGAATAAAGCCTTGAAAGTCTGCATTCCGTGCTTCTTCTGCAACACCTTTTGCTTCTCAGACCCAGGAAAGGTGGCACAGCATCCAGGGGAAGTGGCAACTCGAATGCTACTTAGCTTATTTCAGGTTGATTTCTTGAATATGGGGTTTGCACTTCTACATATGAACAGACTAAGGTTTACACCAGGGATGGAATACAGCCCTAACAACGCCATATATTTTAATCCATTCTTAGAGTATTCTTCCCAGAGCCATTAGAGTCCCAGGAGAAGAGTCTGTGGGAGGAGAAGTCACCTCAGTTTGACCATAGAATATACAGTGTATACGCAACACAGGGAATCAATATTATCATTTTAAACACTGGTGTACTTATAGTTAAGGAAAAACAGCATATGTATCACCATATATACACAGACATTGACTATAGAGGACACGACATTTACCAAAGGTAAGTCTTCAGATGTACAAGTATGAACATATAAAATCCAATGCATACCTGAAATAGGCCATCTCCTAGAATTATAGCTACCCAACAGAGTCTGAATACAATTCTCCAGACCGGTCATAGGTTTACCAAGTGCTTTTTCAAACAAACATCCTGAACAAAGAAAAGCTACAAAACCACTACAACACAATGTCCAAGATATTGCTGCAACCCCCATCAACTCTGTATAAAAAGCAAAAATCTAAAATAAAACCGTTCCCAAACATGTTATGAAGCACATTCCTTTAATAAAATATATTAAGGGGCATGCCTTATTTTCAAATAGATTTGTACGGAGCACAGGGTATCCTGTTGTATGTGCCAGAATTTGAACTTAATATTTTCATTCATCTGACCATAAATGTCATGTCACACTTTGGTGCATAATGTACAATCTGCAAAGGAGAACTTAAATAGGTTTAACAATGGGGTTGGGGCCAAACTGTACAAAAGTCAATTATCATATTTTCTGAAAAACTGTAAAATAATTTCATTTTTTTTCATTAAACTGTTTAAAATGGAGACACTGCTATTAATTTATTAATGGAGCTATTGTTTCCAAACTGTTCAGATATCTGCATGTCGGATCCAGTAAGTCCCTTTTGTTGATGACAGGGTATCCTGCAAACGGAGCAGCTTTAACAAAAAAATAAAGAAAAGCTTATGGGGAGGGGGTCAGGGGAGTAAACAAAATATATTACTGTTGATTTAGATAAAAACATACAAATAATGGGGGAACTGGATTAACATTAATACAATAAAATAAAAAGGAGTGGGATGAAAGTTCACTTGCAGCTACTCGACTGAACGCTGTTCCACAAACGTCAAAAAAGGAGAGGGTGCCACCAGGAAATTGCGAAGGAGAATAATTTCACTTTTTATTGTCTGGAGGAAGCCGTCAAGTTTGGATAAAACATTCGTTTTGTACTTCTCCCAACAGGAAAATATTTACAATATTTTATTCCTTCAAAGCGTTGTCTGAATTGATGTCAGCATGAAGGACAACAATATGTACGGCATGTGTACGATGATAAAAAATAAAAAGCTGTTCATAGTCTCAATGCAACCGTGGTACATCTGTCTCTGGAATGGTGAAATGGTCTTTGGAAATTACAAATAAACCAGGGGATAATGCACCCTCCATGGATAGCAAAATTGATACAGTAACCCAAAAGAGATGCAGGATCACATCACCACTTATTTGTTGGTGTCCATGAACTGGGGGGCACTCACACATTTACCGCTGTAGACTTTCTCTTGCGTCCCTTCGCCTCTTCTACTGGCTGCTGTTTGAAGCAATCCTCTGAGTGAATGTAATGTAGCGCCATCTCACTATAGGCTTCCAAAATTCGCTGTCTCTCCTCGGCTGTAAAGTCCACAGAGTATGGATGCACCTGCACTATGTGACGCTTTATAGTACTAACCTTCAGAGTGGCTAAAGTTCCCCCGCAAACCATGCAGATCAGCCCTTGCCGACGACAGTCATAGTCCATCATAAACTCAGTACGCCAGCGGACCTGGTAGTTCCGCTTGGCGCTGTTGCAAGGAGGGGGTAGAGAGGCAGCAGTGTTAGAAGATTTGGATGAAGATGGTTTGAGGACTTCGCCGCGTTGGGTGCCGGCGCTGGAGCCACTGGTGTCGGAAGCCGAGGATTCTTCTGAGCAAAGAAAAAGAAAAGTATTAACATAAAAGGTAAACACATTAAACATAAATTCCTCGAAGGAAGTATATTTAGAAAACATGAAGTTATGTGGATCCATGAGCTGAACGTCTTTTAGTGCAACCAAAACAATCAGCAACATCGATATTTGCGATTAGCACACGATTAAGTCTGCAATTGAAACTTGTGCTGGCAGATTCAACATGGTGTAAGCATCAACCCTTCCTGACCCAACCAACACATTCCCATGTGTTCTAAACCTAGAGTGAATATATAACTCACCTCGCTTAATCCAGCTGCCTCTGTGCTCCTATGAATCTGACAAAACTGCATGTACCGTTGAAATCACAGTAGTCACATGGCTGGAGGATTGAGTGCGTATCCAGCCTATCCTCTCAATGTAAAAGCCACAGGCTAGCTAGGAATGAACTACTATTCGCTCCCAGCCATTTGCCCATAAGTCAGATCCTCCAAGGGCTGATTCAGTCTTTCATCACCAAGGAGGGACGGGGACACTTCGTTCACTGTGACCACTGAATGGTCACAGTCCTTCTAATACCCTATTAGCGTTTACACACACATATAATAAATATATATATATATATATATATATATATACACACACACACACACCTTTGTTTTCTTACCGTTTATTTCAATGCAGATCTCATTACTTTCATCTTGTTGGGGTTCCACTATTCGCCCTGAAGCCAACTTTTGTTCCCACTCTTCTACGACAACTGCCTTTTCCTGGTCACTCAAGTAGGTGGTATCTGGGTGCTTTTGCTGAATATGCATCTTCACTGTAGTGATTCTGGGTTTTAAAAGAGTCACCCCACATACCATACATATCAGGCCATCCTTCTGTGGAGTGTAGTCCATGAGGTATTCAAGCTTCCACCGATCATGCTCATATCTATGTGGGTCCCTTGTATTCGACTGCAATCTTCCAAAAGCAAACTCCCACGAGGCCCCGCGGCCATCTACCTGAAGCAGGCCTGACAAGCTAGTCTCCTCCTCTTCCACAACAGGGTCAGCCTCTTGGAGTTTAGTAACATCCATAGCTAGGTCTGAATTAAAGAAAAATGGACAAAAAGATTTTAAAACGAAGATCAAAAGAAAGGTATGCAAAGCTATAGAACAGATCAAAGAAAAAGCACATTTTTCTTGTACAAATAATGGAACGTTGAGGAATAAGGTGTAAAAGAAACAGGTAAGGGTAAAATAGAAATGAAAAGAAACGGATTTCACATGTATAAAAGGTGGGCCCCCATTCTAAGGTTGGTGTTAAGTTTACATCAGTTCTGGTTAAGTTAACAACTCCATAGATTATAATGGCTCTGATGAGTTTACACCAACCTTGGAATAGGGCCTATGGATTTTGATGTGGTAGACCGAATGTGACGGACTAAAACAAAAGATGGAAGTAGTAAAGTGAAAGACAGGAAGGCGATGGTTTAACAAGAAGCAGGTTTGTAAGGGAAATAACTAACTATTTTAATATAAAAAAAAAAAAAAAAAACAACAACAACAACAAATAAAAACACAGATTCCACTGACATAAAGCACCAATCTGGAATCATGGATATCTGAAAGGAACCGGTCAAACTAAGAGCCTTCAGGATTGGCTGGTCACGCACTTACGCATGCAGCCTCCTTCAGGTCACATGATTGCAGCAGCTTACAGGAAGCTGGCAGTATGTCATGGCCAGGGGAGCCCAGAGCTTTAATAAAAGGTTTTCTTTAATGTTCAACAACTGTCCTCCCTCCCATTTTAACCCTAGGGTATCCCTTTAAAAGTAGTTTTTTTGATACTATCTCGAAGTACATATAGATGTGGCATTTAGTGTTTGTACCCTTGCATTTTAAATTAAATATAATGCACACCCTCTATGACAGAAACATGAAAAAGGACAACTGGAAAAACGCATGCCGATAAGCCATAGGCCTGGGAGAATGCTCTTTGACACCGTGTAGAACGCCCATCACAGCTACAGAAAGCGCGTGGTTGAAGTTATGGTCTCCAAAGCAGTGGCATTGTCTGCTTTTCATGGGAGGTAAGAACAATACAAACCAAAAGATATGTTCCTGCAAACTTATGACCTTGTGCCACGTCATTCTATCTCGGCTTTTCATTATTATTTACATTGCGCCAACAGTTTCCACAGCGCATTACCGTTAATAATGGGGGATTAAAACAAACTGCAAACTGGAGGAACCAGAAGCAAGAGATTTTTTTTTTACATGCAACTGTTCTTACCTGGTTTTTTGGGGACTCCATCCTTGTATTGCTCTTCTACCATCTTCCTCACCTCTGCTACCTTAGCCTCCCAAATATGGACAATATTCTCTCTCTCCTCTGCACTGAAGTTTCCACTCTCTGGGTGCTTCTGTGTAATATGCCTTTTAAAGCTACTCTCCTTCAGGGCAGGAAGGGATGAGCAGCAATACATGCAAACAATGTTTCCCCGGAGTCCATTGTAGTCCACCAGATAGTCCGTTCGCCATTTTGGCAGAAAAGCAACGCACGGACTCTGGCTTCCAGGGTTTCCACGCCAAAGACTCACCTCCCACAGCATTGGATCGACACCAGAAGGCCAGTATGTATCTATGGTATCAGAGACTGGCTTGGTTGCCCTACTGGTATCATCACTAGTAACAGGCGTTCGCTTAGTAGTGATAGTCTGGGTTGGGGAAATCTTGGGAGCAATCATCCGCCAGGACTTTGAAAGATCAGGAGTAAGAACGGAAGGAGAAGGTGAGGGTTTAGTAGAAAGGAGGATAGGGCGCTCTGGTATGACAGAGACGCGGGTAATAAGTATTGGTGTCGGTGAATCCACTAAAAAATTAGGAGGGAAGAAAAAAAAAAAGGAGATACAAGTGAATACATTACCAAATTAAAAACATTTTTCTAACTTTATCCTTACTGCTGGCTTTGAGTCTGCCAAGTTATTTTATCAATACAAAATACATATAGGGCCAATACAGAGTAACCTGCTCATTAACAGGGCGTTACAAATGACAGAGGAAAGGAGATTGCCCTTTATTTTGATGTTGACATTCTACAAAAACAGAAAATATAGAATTATTTTATAAAAGATGTTGTTTTATTCAGTTCAATTGATACCTTTAATCCCCTTCACTGCCGAGCCATTTCAGACCTGTGTGCTGAGCTAATTTTCACAATTTTTGCTCATCACGATTCAATGCAATTTGAAGACATGTTTTTATTATATAACCTAGACCGATATATATCATTTTTCCCCCCCGAGCTTATCAGATTCAAAATATATCATTACTATGTATATGCCCTGTCCCATCAGAATGATTGATCTATATATTAAATTTTCATTCAGATTTTAGACGTTTGCAGTGTGTAAAATTATAATTCCACATTTTCTATTCAAACCTTTGTGGTTATATATTATATGGGTTACTCTGGTTTAAAAAAAAAAGTCAGAAAATGAAAACCTGTTACTATATTTTTCCCCAGGAAATATGCAATTTAACCAAAACTGAAAGAGCTAAATTTTTTCTAGTATTTTGGCGCATTATTTTTCAAGAAAAATGCAACTGTGTAAAAAACATTGTGCTTGCTCCTGACAAGGGAAATGATAACAGCATGTAATAGGAGCAGCATTGTTTGATTTATACTTTAAAAGTGTTTAAAAATAAATCTCTAAGAAAGAGGATACAAAAAAAAAAAAAAAAAAAAATTTTTACATGGTCAGGTTTGGTATTGTTGGAAAGGCCAGATTCCGGTCAAATTACACCTCACTTGAGCTTGTGGGGTGTATAGAATGTAGATACAGGGGTCCAAAAGGACCCCTGACCCTCCTCCCACCAAGCGACTTAATGCTGCGGCATTGTTTGCTTTAGAGGTAAAATCTAACGGCACCACTGCCTTAGAACAAAAAGAAAAAAATTTCCAGTCATTTATTTTTTTACACAATACATGGGTCATGTTTGGCATCATTGGAAAGGCCAGAACTTGTCCGGTGACACCGCACGTGACCTTGTGGGATGTATATTGTAGAGAGAGGGCTTCAACGGACCCCCCCCCCTTCCTCACCTCTGTGTGAGTTGAGGCAGCTTGCATTTTTGATGGAACAATGTGCTATAAACTTATTGCGTCATCACCTCTACACTTGCTCGTGGCTTGGGAAATGACAAGGGGAGTCATTGCTTAATTCATCATTAAAACGTAAAAAGTGCCGTTTTAGGAAAAAAAAAACCTAACTTATTGGTTTTAATTTTACACACCATATAGCAGGACTTGACAAATCAATGGGCCTGGTAGCCACTGGCTCCTAGAATTTTACTCCTGGCTCCCAAATTTCCAGTTTATTTTACACCAATCTGAAAGCAGTCTTTGGCATCTAAAAACCATCTAGTTGGCTTCAACATTTTCTTCCTAGCTCTTACATTTAAAGTAAATATATCAAGCCCTGGTGTATATATTTATATACAGTTGTGTTCAAAATTATTCAACCCCCAATGCTGTAAAGGGTTTTAGGGAATTTAGTGTACATTTGTAATTGTATTCAGAATGAAATCCTACAAGGACTTTTTAAAGAACCATATGCAACTAAAATGACATCAATTGGTTTTGTAATACAGCAGTAAATGTTTCTTTTGTGAATTCTTCATTGACACAATTATTCAACCCCTTAAAGACTACCACTCTGAAGAACAGAGGTTCATTCAAGTGTTTTCAATCAGGTATTGAAAACACCTGTGGATGTCACGGAGCAGCAATAAAGCATAATAAGCACAAATTAGGCAGCTTTAAAATGACTGTGATACTCAGCTCCTTCTAGACATTTACTGGTGTGGTTACAAACATGGTGAAGTCAAGAGAATGGTCCAGGAAGACAAGAGAAGAGGTGATTACTCTTCACAGGAAGGGCAATGGCTATAAGAAGATTGCAAAGATGTTAAACATACCAAGAGAGACCATAGGAAGCATCATTCGCAAATTCAAGGCAAAGGGCACTGTTGAAACGCTACCTGGTCGTGGCAGAAAGAAGATGCTGACTTCGACTGCTGTGTGTTACCTGAAGCGTAGAGTGGAGAAAAGTCCCCATGTGACTGCTGAGGAACTGAGAAAAGATTTGTCAGATGTGGGTACTGAAGTTTCAGCTCAGACAATACGGCGCACACTGCGTAATGAAGGCCTCCATGCCAGAACTCCTAGGCGCACCCCCTTGCTGTCTCCAAAGAATAAGAAGAGTCGACTGCAGTATGCCAAAAGTCATGTGGACAAACCACAGAAGTTTTGGGATAGTGTTCTGTGGACTGATGAAACTAAATTAGAACTGTTTGGGCCCATGGATCAACGCTATGTTTGGAGGAGGAAGAACAAGGCCTATGAAGAAAAGAACACCTTGCCTACTGTGAAGCATGGCGGGGGGTCAATCATGCTTTGGGGCTGTTTTGCTTCTGCAGGTACAGGGAAGCTTCAGCGTGTGCAAGGTACCATGAATTCTCTTCAGTACCAGGAGATATTGGATGACAATGTGATGCAGTCCGTCACAAACCTGAGGCTTGGGAGACGTTGGACCTGTCAACAGGACAATGATCCCAAGCATACCTCCAAGTCCACTAGAGCATGGTTGCAGATTAAAGGCTGGAACATTTTGGAGTGGCCATCGCAGTCACCTGACTTAAATCCGATTGAGAACCTCTGGTGGGACTTAAAGAAAGCAGTTGCAGTGCGCAAGCCTAAGAATGTGACTGAACTGGAGGCTTTTGCCCATGACGAATGGGCGAAGATACCCGTAGATCGCTGCAAGACACTTGTGTCAAGCTATGCTTCACGTTTAAAAGCTGTTATAACTGTAAAAGGATGTTGTACTAAGTACTAAGATTGAATGTCACTTGGGGGTTGAATAAAACTGATAATGATGTGAGCACAGAAAAGACATTTGTGGTTATTTCATTATAAATGTTATGTTATATTTGTCTGACCTACACGTGCCTCTTTGATTTAATTGTAAGCAGGATGACTGAATGATCAAAATCAATGTCAAACTGGCCAAAACACTCAATTTCAGTGGGGGTTGAATAATTTTGAACACAACTGTATGAGGTTGTGGGTCTGTGGGTGTCTGTGTGTGGTGGGTAAATAGTATTGAAATGTATGGCCAGGCACCCTATCATAAATTGGACAGGCTTTCAGCAAAAACTTTATTGGAAAGTGTCACATGACATTAAATATGTTTTGGTGAGTACCTGGCAAAAAGAATATTGGTGCTCATACTCCGTCTTAAGAAAAAAAAAATTAAAAATGGTATTGTGTATCTTTAGTTGTTGAAAGTAAAGCTGTGTCTGAAGCAAAAACTGGCTCCTAACTTTTGTAGCTGGCTCCTAGATTCAAAGCAAATTTGTCAAGCCTGCCATATAGGTATTTTTGCCATCGTTGAATAGGTCAGACTCTGGTCTTTTCAATGACACCTCATTTGACCTTGTAGAATTCCCAGAACTGGATATAGAGGGGCCACAAAGACCCCATCGATGAATTCAGCTGGCGGGGGCAGTCCCACAACGTGTGCTGACAAAAGAAGTCAGCGTGCTGTGGTTAAAGACCAGATTGGCACCGAGCTGGGCCAACGAGACGATATGCTTGGAGCGTCCTCTGCTGCAGAAAGAAAATTTAGGATGCTCCACACACGTCCGTCGCGCACAACTGGTTAAAAAAAAACATTTGGATATTTTTCTGCTAAAATATGATCAATATAAAAATGACAATTTTGCATTGTTTATTAATCAAACAGGAGTTTTTACCCCCTTTTGGGCACACTTAGAAATTTCATTACTAAAAGGTTTTTTTTTTTTGCCTTGTTTTGGATCAACAGCAGCCATTAAGATTTGTGCAAGTCTGAATTTGATGAACATTTGTCTCTTTTTTCTTTATCAACCCACGGTACTATGTTCCCTCGTTTTAACTATATATCGCACCTGAACCACATACCACACGAGCATTTCTAGTGTCACTCACTTTTTAATACAGGAAGTCCGATACCCAGCACTGCCTGTGGGGCTGTTGGTGCTGGCCGCAGCTGTAAAAGACGTGGCTTCTCAATCTTCACAACTTGCTTAAGATCTACAGTCTTCGGGATCTCCACAATCTTCTGTGGTTTCAGACTTTTCCTTTCATTTTTCGGTTTTGAAATTTGTGACTCTGATGTTTTTGGCTTTTCCACCTCCGTTTCCTGGTTTTTCCTTTGCTGTTCGTTCTCTACCTCCATATTGTTCTCGGTACTCTTCAGTTCCGTTTTCTGCTGCGGTGTTAAATTCTGCGTCCCTCTCGATGTTTCTTCATCCAGATTTTTGGCCTCCTTTATTTTTAAAACCTCTTCCTCCAGTTTCTTGGCCCTTATTTTTCTCAAATTTATCTCTTCCTCCAAACTCTGAGTATCTCTATTTTTCAACTTTTTTTCCTCTTCTAACTTCTGAGCCGCCGTATCTTTCTTTTTCTCCATGGACTTTGAGTTACCAGTCTGTTTCACCAGTTCTTCCTCTTTTGGCACCTGGGCATCTCTTGTTTCTGCCATTTCTCCCTCTACTTGCTTTGCCTCTCCAGTCTTCGTCATTTTATCCTGCGAACTCTCTGCTTCTTTTGCCACCGGCTTCTCATTTTTAAGCTGTTCAGACGCCTCATTTTGAGTGTTCTCCTCAACATTTTGGGTCTCTTCAGGCTTTACTTTCTCTGATATTTTAGTCTCTACCTTCTTTAATATTTCTTCCTCCAGAATGAGAGCTTTTCCAGGATTTGGAATTTCATCACCCAAGACCTCTCCTGACCTCACATTTCTCTCCGTAATTCTGAGATTTTCCCGTTCTACAACTTTAAATTTAGCAGGGTTATGTTTTTGAGTTACTTCGTCCGACCCTAAATCAACAGTAAGATCCTCTAATGACCGATCATCATCATCATCATCATCTTCATCTTCATCATCATCGTCGTCGTCGTCTTCCTCATCATCATCATCATCCTCCACATCATCATCTTCTGCCTCTTCATTTGGGATCAGCCCACGATTTGCCCAGGCCTCCAGGACCACACTTTTTTGGGAAGGGCTTAATTGCAGTGATGTGGGGTGCGTATCCAAAATGTGATGTTTGATGTCAGCAAGGTTAAGACTGGGTAGGACACTAGCACACATCATGCAGTGAAGCTGGTTGCCTACACAGTCATAGTCCATCAAGAACTCCACACGGAACCACTGTTGAAGAGATTCATTCAGGTACTGTTCCAGATGGCTGGTGTCTGGAAAAGTAGGTTGCATAAGTTCTGAACTAAACACAGGGCGCCACAGCCCTTTGTTAACAGGAGGCAATCGCCTACGCTTCTTTTTTGGTGTTTGCATCATGCACGGGTCTTCTGCAAGGGAAAAACAGGAGACAACACATATCAGCTAATGACTATATTGGTGCATCAGAAGCAAAAGTTAAATATGAGTTGTAGGGATTTTGAACAAGCAAGGCATGAAAATAAAGTGTTTACTAAGAAAATGCACTGGAATGGGAAATATGTGCGGTTACAAGGAAAAAAAAAATGAACACCAGACAAAATAGAGATGAAAAAACGCAAGGCGAGAAAAGGGATTAGGAAGAACGAAAATAGAATAAAAGTGAATAAAAACATTGTAAAACCATAAATAACACTGAAGAAAAAAAATTCCAGAGTGACTACAACAAGGATTCATTGAATCTAAAAACTACAGAAGACAATATCCAAAAAAAAAGGAAACATACGGGATTTTTTCCTGTGATCCACAATCGTTGGGCTTGATATGGTAAACCTTTAAGCTACAAATTGTGCTGGCAGAGTTTACAGCTAATGTATAGATTCAAAGTAAAGTCATACTTACCTCAGCTTTCTCCTCTTCCAAACGCGTTTGCGCAAAAGGACGTGATTGATTCAAATGCAGCCCCTTCTCCAAATGACGTACGAGACATTTGGCATTGGGATCGCAATATTTTGGACTTGTTAGTGGTGCCACATTATGGCTTACTTTTATCGAGGCAAGGTTTCATTTGGGGGGAAGAACGAATTAGTGTTACGTTTAATCAATGCATCTGCCAGCAATCCGGCTAACACAATGCACAGATTGAACAGATTTCTGACCTGTCATTTTTTTTTCGTTTCGTGACAGTCGACCTTTTAAAGTGCTCCTGTAGTGGCCAGGTGCATTTTGGCTGCGATATTCCATCAGGGCATGGATAATAAATTGGCAAGCGTACTTATGCCGATGCCCGTTTTCCATGCTCTCATGAACTTGTGTTTAGCAGCTACTTCCCCGGTTCCAGTGCTGCCATGTTTCCCTTTCCATGGATGGAGCTTTCTGAGGTCCATCGCGCAGTACTGCACAATTGGCGCTCAACGGTGACATCCGCACACTAACTCAGTCAACATGCTTCAGTGAATCACGTGCACCGAGTGAGTGGAAGACTGTCCTTTAGGGTGGCTCTCCCACTCACCGCTGTCACTTATTCCGGCCACATGCTGCATGGAAGCAAATGACAGCTAAACTTTGAGAGGGAATTATTCCATTTTTTTCCAATTATATGTGTTAGCAAAAACGAAAAAAATGCCAAAACACATTTTTGAAGTGATTTCCTGTCAACCCTTTATGTTGAATTTCCTTTTCTTCATTCTCTTTTCATCCATATGCACATGAATTATATATTATAGACAATATACAATATTCCTACCTGACCCAGGCTCCTCGCCCGCAGTCCCTGCCAGTGTCTGTGCATCTATACATAGGTGAGCATCCCAGCTGCCAATAATGACCTCCTTTTCACTTGGCGTCCAGTTAAGGGAGTAGGGATGCTTCTGGCGGATGTGACGCTTAATAGTGCTGAGCTTCAGCGTAGCCAGAGAACTGCCACATACCATGCAGATCATGCTATGGCAGCGAGCATTGAAGTCCATCAAGTACTCAAGCCTCCAGTGACTGTGGTAATAGCGCCGATGATCTTTTCCAGGAATGCGGCTGTTCCCTGGCCGGGATGCACGCTCTTCGTAAATGCCAGGTGCTGATGCCCCTCCTGAGGTGCTTAGGCCTTCACCAATACTGTCTGGAGAACTCCAGCTAAAGGGAGCTCCTGGGAAAAGCCCACCAGGCTGTGAATCAATTGGATCTGAGCAGATTGTATCTACAAGCGTGGTATTTAGAAAGAGTGAAGGAAAAAGAGAGGGATTAAAGGGATCTTCAATAATACACCCAAATTACTTCGATCCATGCAATCAACAAGTGGAGGCAGCGATTCGTACACCTAGCTACTGCTAGCATCACACCAAGCAGTGACACAAAAGCCCAATTACAGCTAAACTTTGGCACTCCAGCTATTGTGATCTCAGTGACCTTAAGGGTCAACCTCATGGCAAAAGGGTGACAGGGCTGACACTCCTGCGGTGCCATTCCGCGAGTGCAAAGCAAGCACCAAAAGGTGCAACGTATCTACCATCGTGAGCTCCATTTGCCAGGGTCAGCTCGATTAGGGAAACAACAGCTAAATCATAAGTAGCAGGTGAGCCAACATTGACAAGTGCAGCACAGCGATTACATGTCGGCACCTACTCGGCACTTCGTTAATGTCACTGTTCCATCAGTTAATCGAACCCGTGGAGACTCAAGAACCACGTCACTTCCGTTGACAAGAAAAATCAACTGTACAGCTCCAAAGCAACTAGGACTGAAACAACTATTCGACAACTAATCGATAATGAAAATAGTTGTCAATTATTTTCATTATCGACGAATCGGTCTGTGTAACCATTTCTTTAAATGGGACATTCTAGACACCCTGACCGCTTTAGCTTAAAGTGGTCAGGCAGCATGGAGTGCCCTCCCCCCACTCCGCTATCATACAGACATCATCATGCCTGTCTGCCGGGGTGTGGATATTATTTTAAAAAAAAGAAATTACTTGTCCAACGGACTAAAGTGGTTTCTGATCTACTGGTCCTGAATAAATAAAATACTACTCTCTTTACCGTATTACCGTTTCTGTATTTAGGAACACTGCTTGTCTTGTTATTGTACGGAGCTGCAGAATCTGTGCCTCTTTATAAATATTAGGGATGCACCAAAATTAGCCAAAAATGGGGCTTTCGGCCGCATTCGAATGACTGTTTTTTGGCAGGGGAGATCTCCGCAATGATCAGCTACTAGCCCATCGGGCTGCCAGCTGGTCACAACATGCTTGCCCGGCGACGGTAACAAGGTGTCTGGGGCGTCGGGCGATACAAAAATCGCCCATCCCTACAGACTACTCGTAGAAAGCAGACATGGGCTTGAGCTCCGCATGTAGCATCAATCCATCGCAGTGGATGGTAGGAGTTGAGTTTTACGTAATGTTCTTTTAACCTCCCTGACGGTTATCCCGAGTGTGTCTCGGGGTTAAATTTCACCACTGAGAGCGGTAAATCCTGAGACACACTCGGACTGCATACATTACCTCTCCGTGCGCTCCCTCGATCTCTGCAGTTTCCTCCGGCGATCGTGGCGTTTTACTTCCTTGATTCCTTCTCGCGAGGAAGGAACCAGGAAGTACAAGGTCGCGGTCGCCGGAGGAGGCAGCTGGGGACATCGAGGGAGTGCAGGGACAGGTGATATATCCAGCGACATCCCGAGTGTTGCTCGGGGTTACCGCTTCCAACATAGGAATTTAACCCCGAGCCACACTCGGGAATATCGCTAGGTGGGGGGGGGGCAGCAAAAAGAAAAAATAGACCGCTTTTAGACGAGGTTTTTCACAAAAATTAGACCGCAAGGGAGGTTAAGTAAACAAATAGTATTTTTTTTTATCTAATGAATCGAAATAAAAATCAGCTAACTAATCAATTATGAAAATAATGGTTAGTTGCAGCCCTAAAAGCAACACAATGCACATGTGCACAATACGTACCACTGACATGTTTGCCGCAGAATGGGTGACGCAGCGCATGAATGTGCATTATGTGGCTACGGTGTAGTGGGCATATGCAATGTGTGGATATGGAGCCAAACAGCTGATTTCACTACACCGGGAGTCACTTGCGTGCACCAAAAGTGACGTGGGTAACTAGTCACCTCAGGTTCGATCAAACGATGGAACACCACCCATGGGAGTTAAAATCCAGCTCTATCTGCTGATCCAGTCAAGTTGAAATAAAGCCAATTTCAACAACATCCAGTGGTACAGCAAAAGAAAAAAGACCTGTGTGAATCAGAAGGTGGAAAGGAAATTAAAATTCCAGGTGATCTACAAATACCAATAGATGAAAATGGTATTTGTTACAAGGGAAGGCTGGTCTGAACATCACAACCAAGCTACGGGTATAAGAGGTGGGATAGAAAATACATAGAAGAAAACAAAAAACAGCAAATGACTATCAAGTCTTGTCTGAATATAGAGTGACTTAAAATTTTTTTTAGAAATAGCAGGAAGAGCAGTGAAGGGTACAGTGTGAATGTGAATAAGCAAAATATGGTAAAAGACGTGCTCAGAGCCACATTAATGTGACATTTAAATTCTACCTAGACATTGCTCTAGTCAAATGGCTAGGAAACATACAGGGTCTATTCACTAAAGGGTGAAACTCTGGAGAACTTTTGGAGAAGTGAAAATTTTAGGTCAAGAGAGCCAAACCAGAAAAATTCTCCCATTTATCTCACTTTCCAAATCTATTTTGCCCTAGAATTTTCAGTTCTCCAGAGTTTCACCTTTCTCTGAATAACCCTGATAGTTTTTTTTGTTCAAATGCCCACTGCATATCCTGCCCACCCATCCAATTAGACTGGGAACATATGCCAGCACAGCAGCGATCCTGTGACTTGGTCGTCTGGTCAGTGGTGCTTCTTGCTCTCCATGAGCCACCCTGGTAATGAAGCCGGCATGTCGGTGTCATCAGGGAAGCTTGTGTAGGTCTCCAATTGGGGACGATAGAATGCATGCAAGAGGAGCCTGGCACGAGGACCTATTAACGGACCCAACACCACCAGCGTGATTGGTTATCCACACTGGGGATAGGTAGGAGATATATATTGAATTCACTACCAGTTCAGTCACAATTCTCTTTAGATGTATGTCAAGCAATTACGTTTTTCACTAAGTGATGAGCCTTCTACTGTGAACGAGGAAAAGAAGGAGCAAGAAGCGGAGTCTGCAGTATGCTGAATGACTAGGAGGTCAAAAATAAGTAATTTTGATTGCTTGCTAATATGCTTTTATCAGAATGAATTTATTATGTTCCACTTTATAGACTAAAGAGGGCAAGAGAAGATTTTATTTCAATAATTTTTTTTAAAAAAAAACAGTAAATTTGATGTAGATCACAGGTAAGATTTGATATAAATCATGGGTTTCTATGTGAAGACCCATTTCTTGCTGGCTGCTATAAACTTTAAATATTCAACTGGCTGTATTGTCTTTAGAACAAAAACATTTTTAAAAAAGGTACCTTCTTGCCTCTCCCTCGTCACACGTGCAGATCTAAAGACTTTCAAACTTTACTGCGAAGAGGTAAAGTAACACCTCCGTGTACATACATTTGCAAAATAAGATATTTTTACCAACATGTATCAAAGTAGCCAGCATTCCAGTTGCCTGAATCTAGCAAGAAAAAATAATGGACGTATATAGGTAGGTTAGGTGGAAAAGCCTCCCCCATCCACCATTTTTATTTTGATCTATATCCTGAAGACATGTAATTAAATAATTTGTCCATTTTGTAGATTTTGAGCAATTTTACTCCCTTTTTCTCCCATGCTGCACACAGGGCCGGATTTATAATTGGGCAGAGTATGCATGTGTCAACAAACGCCTGCCACAAGAAGGCATTTTTTTTTTTTCCTTTAAATCGCCAAAGATCTGCTTTTGAGCCGACGGAGAAAACTCAGAGAAGGAAAGGGGTTGCCATTTAAATACCTTATAAGCGAGATTCCCTCTGAGCCAGGATAGGGGCTCTGGAGCTTGTAAGTACCCCCTAGGGGAAGTAACAGGGGTGACTACTCTTACATACTGCGCAATGGTTCTCTCTCTCATTACTACATAGAACCCATAGAAGTCCCACCGAGCCCGCTTTCCATAGAGGATCCCTCTGAATACAGAGAAAACTTTTTTCTACATAATCATTGGGGGACAGCAGAGAGGATTTTTTGAAGAACACCCTTATATGTCTAGACCTACACAGGGTACAAAATTACTAAGATACTGAGGACATTATCTGGACTTTTTTGAAGTATTTTATAAACTCCCACTATATGGTTTATGTTTCATGAATGTATTGTGTACATCAAGGCTCAAAATTTCAAGTCCCAAGCTACTAGCCAGGCCTTAAGAGTTACTCGCCACTAGTTGCCCCACCTAACCCTTATCCTGCCCTGCATCTGCATTTCCACTCGCCCTCATGTAATTTCCACGTGCCAATTGCGAGTAGGCGAGTGGAAATTTTGAGGCCTGGTGTAAATACATAATTTAAATTATCGGAAGACTTGCCGACAGTATCACACTCTATGCGCCTAAAGGGCTCTCTTTTTAACAAATATTTCTCGTATTTTCTGGTATCAAATACACCTTTCGGGCAGCGAGGAGTGTTGTTAGTTTGCGGTCCACAGCGCCTTTTTGATCCTACATTCTATTCTTTTCTTCCATGTAATTAAATAAGCCTAAAAGGAACCAATCAAAACAACCACTACAAAAGCAACATTCAGGTGGTTCCAGTGCCAGGTCCCTTGACGATATTTCCTTGCACAGGATATACCTGCAACAGTATCAAAGTCTTTTTTTTTGTACTGTCCCAAGAAGAAACGTTTACGAAAAGGGGGGGGGGACATTTACCCCTGTTGACCCCATCACATTTGTTTTTAATAGTACTTGGTGTCCCTTTTTAAGCTATGACCACGTAATGTTATTTGAGTTGTCACCAGGTCCTGAATGCCTTCAGCCCTGTCCTTCCTGTTAAGCGCCGAATTTAGGTTCAGGGGCAGCAGGATTTCTGGAAACCAGCTCCAACCAATAGCATTCAAGAGCCTTTGGACTGTCTGCGTCACGTGACACGCTGCAATTTACACAGGGTTATTCAAAGAGAATCGAAAAGTTGCCACACGTTCGGTGACTTTTCGTTCTCTTCAATTCGGTGTGATTTGGCGATCCCATTTCGGCGACCCTGCGGTGTATTCAGCAAGCACCACAGGGCCGTCGTAGTGCAGGGAAAAGCTGCCGCAAACCAACCGAACACTCACCGAAAAAAACAGCGAACGCACTAGGGATAGACGGATATATCGGTTTTGCCGATTATCGGCTGCTGATATCCAGAAAATTACTGATATCGGCATTTTATTTGCCAATGTTGCCAATAATTGGACAAGTCGTTTCACTGCAGCTGCGACATGAAAGATCCCACAGAACTATGCGAATCTGGGGCTTCTCCCACATCAGGCTGTAAGTCCTCACTGCAGAACGACCCCTGCTCACTGACAGTATTGCACATGAGCGTGATGATGACAACAGAAATGGGGCTTCCATCCCATCTGGCAGGGAATTCCCTATACAAGAGATGCAGGGTCTATTTCCTACAGCAGGGATCAGCAACCTGGGCCCTCCAGATGTTTTGGAACTGGATTTCTCATGAGGCTCCAACAACCTAATGAGAAGCTGAGCATCATAGCAGATGTAATTCCAAAACATGTGGGGCAATATTACAAAGTCAGCTATACCCTCTTGACGAGGCCTAACAAGGCCAAAACAATCGTCGGGGGTTGCTGCACCTCTCGTGCAGGGATGACGTCCTTGGTAGTCAGTACTGGCCGCCCTCTTTGGGTGAGAGCAGACTGATTTGCATATGGATCATTCATCCCTGTAATGGCACAAGCAAGCTAAAACCTTGTGAGACCTGAGCGGCCCCACCGTAGAGCAGGCCACTAGTGCTGTTGCTCGTCCTCAGGATCCTCACACCCCCCTTTCTCTCAATATTACAAAGTCACTGCTAACTTAACCAGAGCTGGTGTAAACTTACCAGAGCCATTATACTTTATGGGGTTGTTAAGTTTAATATAACCCTCGGAGTGCCAAGGTTGCTGAACCCCTTACATACACGGTCATATGAGGGATCTTTAAGAAAGCCAAAGACACCGTCTGATTGTAAAAATAAAAGCTTAAATAAATTAAAAAATCTTATTAAATTGAATAAATGAAGTGGACATGGTGCAATGTTTAAATGTTAAACACATTGAGTCCATGGCATAAAGTCAGATTTGTGCTGTTTTTTTCCACAACTTTAAATTTATAGAATAATCGGCACAAAATATCGTCTATCGGCCAGAAAAGCTGCCGATAATCGGTAACTGTATCGGCCCTGAAAAAATGATATCGGTCTATCCCTAGAACGCACACCGAAACCGCAAAAACCAGCGAACGCACAACGAAACCGCAAAAACATCTGAATCAACCCCGCCGAACATGCCGGAGAAACCTGAGCAGCTGCCGGAAAAAGCCGACACCGCAGACAAATGGAGTGAAGAAAAAAAAACGTACACTTGAAGGTTTGAAAAGTGAAACGCTGTTGGCAAAGAAACTACAGAACGAAAATGTCTGAAATTTACACATAAGATCCAATGAATGATAATAAAAAGGGCCGTTACAGAAAAACGAAAAAACGATTTAAAAATTAAAAAAAAACACGAAAAAAATTTGCAGAAAAATGACTAAAAGATCCTAAAAAATTTCTACATACAGAGACTTTATACTGCTGAATATTATAATCAACGTTTTATTAGATATTAGATTAAAACGAGAATATTTTTAACATTGAAGCCTAAGGGATTCGCCTGAATAAATCTGTCGAATGAAACCATCGAATGGCAGGGCAACCCGGCAACTTTTCACTGCTTGTTTTTGTTCTCTGAATAGACGAAGCTATGGGGATTTCACTGCCCTCGAACAGGCACCATATGTACAGGCAAATTGCCAACTCTCTGAATAGCTGAATGGCCAGGAAAGGTAACCGTACGCTGAATTTCACTGTTCGGTTACCTTTGGCCACAATTCGGATCTCTTTGAATAACCCTGACAGGAGGTGATAGCATTTCAGGGCCAAGCGTAGCAGAGGCAGACCAGTGCTGGAAAGTAGGCAAGTTAAATACATAACTAAAGAGTTAAAAAACGGGAGGCTGGTTGGGTGCAGAGAGGTTAAGGTGTACCCCGTTTCCCCTTAAACTTACCTTGCATCCAGATCCTGCTCTTACGGCATCCAAGCCATCCAGTTACAGAAAGTATCTGGATTCAGGCAGCCAATCAGGTGCCTCTCCACAAAGACCACCTTGCCAGTCGCATGATCACTCCTGAAAACCACTGTGCATGGACATTGTTTCGGGACCCCAGAAAACCCCAACCCTACAAGGCTGTCCAGCAGATGCGTATATTGACAGCATTCTTAGGCAAAGGTGACACCTCCACACTAAAGGACGGTCTCCGAAGCCACGAACAGTCTAGAGAGGGGACATACTCCTACCACCATTACCACTTAAATAAACTTAAGTGGACACGGTGCCTAGAGTACTCATATAATGCAAAAAGTCCAACCTGGAGTACCCCATTAAAGGGGGATGTGTCTTTCCGAATACAGATATTGTTCGTATGTACCACTGAATGGAGAAATAGTCTTCATGTGACTGGAATACTTGTCACGGCTGCGATTTTGGTATTGTGGCAAATGCCATCACAGTGCCAGCAGTAGCAGGATTTTAATGTGCTGTGGATTTTATATTTATTAAAAATGTCAAAAATATTCCAAAGTGCGCAGGATGGAGAATTACATGAATGTTGTGCTGTACATTTTGGTGCTTAAACGTTTTCTGGTAAATACAGCCTACACACGCTGAAGTGCCAAAAGCCCCTGCAAGGTGGTACAATTAAAGTCCCATACAGGCCCAACTTTAACCCCATCTGTGTAACATTCTTCAGTACCGCTCATTCCCTAACACCAAGCAACGCGGTACAATGTAAAGTGCCAGAGGCATCATGGGAGCTGTAGAGGGATGCTCTTGGTGAAGCCTTGACCCGAGCCATTAGCCAAATCTGGCTTCCAGACTAGAAACATAACAGCCGCACGAGGCAGGACATTCTTGTGCGTGGTTCAGCAACCTTGGCCCTACAGGTGTTTTGGAACTACATTTCCCATCACTCACTAGGTTGGTATGGATAGACTCATGGGAGATGTGGCTCCAAAACATCTGGCGGGCCAAGCTTGCAGATTCCTGTTCCAGTGGTTTTTGAACTTAAATGAGCAGTTTCCCAATTATTCATACGTTATTTCCTACCTTGGAGACGGAGTCCGCGGACTTCTCCCTTTTGACATAGAAGCGCACGGCTCTACCAAATCTGGCTCCTGTAGCGCACTGCTATGCGCCCCACACTGCAGAACCGGGAACTGACTTGCCTAGTAAATAGCGCACGTGCCAGATCGGCCAGGTTACCGTGAACACATATTGTCATTTCATGCAGAGGGTAGCATGGGGAAAAGTGCTGCCCTGCAACATGTATAATTCAAATGCAGCAGGACAGAAATCCCAGCAAGTCGCCTACGATTCCCATTTTATTTTTGTACCCGCAGCGTATGGATGCTACATACTGCAGCGCAGCATTTTTTATACACTGCCCATAAGCCGGAATAAATTAGGTGTCCCGGAAAACGTGGCCGATCTGGCACCCCTAGTGTATGCATTCAGGTCAGGAGCGAGAAGTCCGCGGACTCTGCCAGATAGGAATAACCCGCTAAAGGGTAGGAAATAACTGTAGATTAGGAAAATGCCTTTTGTTAAAGGATGAATTGATTTTGACAAGGTTTAAAAACCACTCGATTGGGCGGCATTTTAATACAATCATTTAAAGGCAAATGCTGCAGAAAAAATAAATAAGGTCACCTAAAGTTAAAGCAAGCATTAGCAGCTTGCTTTACAGTGGGGGTCAGCAACCATGGCCCTCCAGATGGTTTGGAACTACATCTCCCATGAGGCTCAGCCGCTCATTAGATCAACGGTGCATCACGGGATATGTAGTTGCAAACATCTGGAGGGCCCTGGTGGCTGCTGTTGTCCCCTGGTATAGAGGGTCACACACAGCACAGCTCTACAGACACAGGCAGTGACACTGTGAATGGCTATGCGGACCAGCAGGTGGCGCTGTGCTGCAGTCTCCAGTCCCCACCGCTAGGCGTCCCCGTCGGCCGCCAGGCTCCGCCACTCACCCCCTGCGGCCTCGTCCTTAGTGCTCATCCCCGGAGTTTCCTGCTCCGCCTGATCACTCCTGGGCCCGGGCTCCCCGGGGGGCCCCCGCGCGGTCTCCGTCTCTTCGTCCTTTCTCTTCACGCGCTGCATGGCCCCCGGTTCCTCCACTGCCTCTCGTCGGCGCACGGGCTCGCTCGGCAGAGACACGCTAGGGCCCGAGGTACCCGCCAACCAGTACCGCACAGGAGGGCGGGGCTGCTCGATGACGACACGGAAGAGGCTGGGCCTCCTCCCCTGTGAGCGCCGCACAGGACTGAGGGGCGGTGCGTGACGTCAGCGGAGGGTAGGCTGTGAGCAAGCGCCGCACAGGACTGAGGGGGCGTGGTTGGTCTATGACGCCCCAGGGGGCGAGGCTTGCGGGAGGCGCCGCACGGGTCTTAGAGGGAGGTTCAGCGGACAGCCTATGGGGTGTGTGCAATGTACCGCGTGATCCGACCCTTACCGCGCTCTGCTGACTGCGCCCCAGCTCCCGGCGTGCACCGCGCCGAGCAAAGCGTGCCCGAGCTCAGCAAACTGAGAGCCTCTGCATAGGGACACACTGCGGAGCCAGGCCGGACACACTGCGGAGCCAGGCCGGACACACTGCGGAGCCAGGCCGGACACACTGCGGAGCCAGGCCGGACAACGCGGGACCCGGCGTCTATAGCAGCGTGTATAGCACATTGTATGCATTATATACAGTGTTTGTATACTTTATATAGAGTGTGGGTAATCTCTTATTTTAGCGTCTTTTATTCTCAGAGCTGCTGCTGTGAAATCAATATTTATACAATGTTACAAGAAAGCTTTGAGTTTCTCCTCACATACCAAGTTTTACTGACTCAACAAATTCACTGCTATAGGGATTTTACAGAATTGTTGGTTTTTTCCTCAAACCATTACACAAAACTACCTTAAATAACTGCTGTTATTAACCCCTAAATAACTGCTGTTATTAACCCCTTCACTACTGAGTTATAACATAATTGTTGTTTTTTTTTATCTAACTGCTGTTATTAACCCCTAAAAAAACTTCTTTTATTAACCCCTTCACTACTGGGTTATTTCACCTTTCACAGTTTTGTGCTCATCATGTTTAAACGAGATTTGAAGTCATGTTTTATTGTAGGAGCCAGACAAATCCTGTATCCTTTTTGCTAGCAGACTCGGCAGATTCATAATATGTCATAATCATATGTATACATCCTGCCGGGCCACAATGCCAGCGTTCCATTCCAACGGGCTTCGATCTATATGTTGATGGACTGCAGACCG
Organism: Leptobrachium leishanense; assembly: GCA_009667805.1. Classification (NCBI taxonomy): domain Eukaryota; kingdom Metazoa; phylum Chordata; class Amphibia; order Anura; family Megophryidae; genus Leptobrachium; species Leptobrachium leishanense. The sequence continues at coordinate 129,131,989 of CM019072.1, read as the reverse complement.
GAGGTTTGGAGTACAGATATCGGGAGGTTCTGGTCATTGTGGCAAATGCTGTTTTGCACATTTATTTGTGCTCTATTTTTGTGAGTTTGTTTTAAACTGTGATTTTTAAAATTTAGATTTTTCAGCGCATGCTATATTAACCCTTTCGCTGCTGAGGCTTTTCCCGCCCCTATGCTGAGGTCATTTTTACCTGTTTTGCGCATCATGTTTAAACGTGTTTTGAAGGCTTATTTTAGTATATGACCCAGACATATTATATATCGTTCTTTCCGTCAGACTCGGTAGATTCATAATATGTCATTATTATATGTATACGTTATGTCATGTCTGTATATTATAACAAAAAATGCAATAAAATATGTATTTTCAATAATTTACAATGTGTAAAGTGTTTTTTTCCACATTTTAACATGCGAGCAATTGCGGTTATATTTTGTATGGGGTGCGCTTGTTAAAAAAATTAGAGATGGGGTCTCGTTACATTTTTTTTTGGGGAAAATGACACTATTTTTAACAAACGCACCGCATACAAAAATCGTTAGTGCAGCATCATTGTTCACATTATAATTGAAATGGGAACAATATTGCTGCATTAACAAACCCAAAAAAAAAAAAAGTGTTTAATTTTTTTTTTTTTTATTTTTATTTTTTTTTTACAAAATTTTTCACTGTAGTGTTTGGTATCGTTGGAACGGCCATGCTCTGGCTGATCCAACAATACCAAAATTTAACCCCTAACTGCCACGGATCCGGAGATAGGGAGTTCCAATGAACTCCCTATCTCCACAGTTGGTGGCAGTTAGGGGTTAAGTCTAGGACTGGCGTCATCGTGCTACGCACGATGACGCCAGTCCTCTGGGGGAGTTCCCGGAGGCTTGGCCGACATCCAAGATGTCGGCCAGCTCCGGGAAAGGATCGCGAACCGGCGCTTTTCAGCGCCGATTCGCGATCCAGCTCCCCAGGGGTTAATGCCAGGCATCATTTGGAAGGGCAGGCTGTGCCCTTCCAAATGATGCCTGGGTTAACCCCCTGTGCGCCGCCGATCGGGAGGGAGAGAGGTCCGAAGGACCTCCCCCCCCCCCCCCCTCCCTTTCAGGCGCCTCCTCCGCACATGCGGGGGGGGCGCCTGAATTAGGTGTCATCGCGCCCCCGCGATGACACCTAATGCTGGCGGCTGCTGGTCCGGATGCCGGGCTGACATCCAGGATGTCAGCCCGCACCGGAGGGGCCAGCGATCGGCCGGAACCCGGCCGAACGCTGACCCCGATGTGAGGACGCGCTCAGCGCGTCCTCAGCACACCAGCGGGAATGCTGAGGACACGCTGAGCGCGTCCTTAGCATTCAAGTGGTTAACCCACTAAGAAGCAAAAGCGCTCTTTCAAGATATCAATCTAACTGTATCTGGGGGGCTCCAGAGGGATTTTTTCAATTTCCACCTATCGTGCGCTCTTCAATCTACGTCACAGTCTTGGATCTGCGCCCAGATACTGACACGCAAGCGCCGGATTCCCCCTTTGGATACCTCCTCCGCTGCTCTCCAATGCAGTCCGTCTGACTACGTGCCATCACTCACACAAAAAGCTATGCAGATGTGGCGCACTCTGTGCGTCCGTCCTAGCGGTGTGATGTTCTTGCCTAAATTGCGTCCGGTGCCACGTGCGCTGTGTGTAAGTTAACGCCCAGACTATACAGTATATCACATTGTGTATTAATTTAGCTTTTTCTCTTAATGCCATTTTAGGGGTTAATGGATAGACTACATGCTTCAGTGTATACATTTCATGGGTTAACGTGTAGGCTTTGGCCCAGAGTGGCCATCTAGCCTCTCAGGCCAGACGGCTGTCAACATAACCAGCCGCACTGAGAGGCAGCCTAGGCTGAATTTAAGATCGCATTCGGTGCACCCTATGATCTAGTCAGTGGGAGCCGGGTGGCCGCCGGCCCCCGCTGATTAGGTCGCAGGGCATGGCGTCCGCTGCCCTATGCCCTTGCAGCAGACGTCACACAACGCACTATGTGACCAACTCAACGGGCGCTCCGGCTGATTAGGTCACATGGCACGCCGCGTGACATCAGCCGCCAGGGCCTAGGGCGGCACATGGGGCACCCAGTGTTCGAATCAGAAGGGGCCAGTTGCCAAAGAAGTTCGCAGGGCCACAGCTCCACAGTAATGTGCAGTGTTTACTATGGAGGTCTGACACCTTCCTAAACACTGCACGTTACTGTGGTGCTCTGTGACACCCTCCTAAACACTGCTGCGTGAAGTTTAACGGGGTGTCACAGAGCTCCACAGTAATTTGCAGTGTGTATGAGGGTGCCATAGAGCTCCACAATAATGTGCGGTGTGTATGAGCATATCACAGAGCTCCACAGCAATGAAACTCACAGTAATGTGCGCTGTGTGGAAAAAAAAAAAGTGGACTGCTCAATCCAAAATGCCCAGGCCTATTTTTTTTTGTCCCAGTCCGGGCCTGGGTAGGCTACATATTTCAGTGTATTCATTTAATGTTCTCCCTCAATTAATGGCACTTTAGGGGATAAGGGGTAGGCTCAATGCCACACTGTTTAATTTTTTATTGTATTTCCCTGGGTTTATGCATTTTAGGAAGTTAGAAACTAAAGTGTCTATTCACCTTTAGACCCTTTGCTCTTCGCAACATTTCGGCAAATCCATTTTGCCAAAAATATGGTGAATTCTCTATTTAGCGAATCGTCACCATAATTTGTGAAAATTTGGAGTCTCTGTAGTAGTTATCTGATGTCAGCGAAAAGCGGTGAATAAAAGAGTGAATTTAACCCCTTCACTGCTGAGCCATTTCACCTCTGTGTGCTGAGCTTATTTTTACCAGTTTTGCTCATCATGTTTAAATGTGATTTGAAGTCATGTTTTATTATACGACACAGGCACATTATATAATCACTTTTTACAGCAGACTCGAAAGATTCAATGTATTACGTCATGTCCTGCCAGAATGCTATATCAAAAAATTTGACTTTCTAATCATCTACAGCGTGTAAAATTATTATTTTTCACATGTTATCATCCGAGCCTTTCTGTTTATTCTACGGGGTACACTTATTAAAAAAAAATATAAGAACTGGGAACTGGTTACTTTTTTAAAAAATATTTTTATTTATCTTGGATCAGCACAAAGAAAATCAGAGACTTCATATTATATAACAATGACAGATATGAAAACAACACAAATATGGCATCCAGCCGTTAAACGAAGAAGTCCTGATCTAAGTCCAGGTATTCCATACGTGAACTGCCATCTCCACCATTATCTACATGAAGTGAATTCCACCTAGAGGCAAAAGGGTGGTTATGTGCAGATAGCTATAGTGTCTGTGGGGGAGGAGGCCATAATACGGTTTAAGGGGTGGTCAGGAGGACCTTGTGGGATCGGCGGTGTACCTCACAGCAACTGCAAAGCGTACCAGGGAGCACAGAAAAAGGTACGTTGCAAAAAGTCCTTGGTTTCTCATGGAAGAGTACGAATAAAGGGGGGACCACGTGGAGAAGAAGGGCTGAGTCCTCTTTTCCTGAGATACCAAAGCCTCAGTCCAGTCTGCCACAAATATGGCATAAATTCTCTCATAAACCATGCGAAAGGAAGGAGGACCTCTCGGCTGCTTTTGATACTGTTGACCACCCCCTCCTTCTACAGACCCTCAACTCTCTGGGTCTCGGTGACACTGCACTTGCTTGGGTTGACTCCTATTTATCCAACAGGTCCTTCTGTGTGTCCTTTGCTTGTAACTCCTCCTCCTCATTGCCTCTATCTGTTGGTGTACCTCAAGGCTCTGTCCTTGGTCCCCTGCTCTTTTCCATCTACACCTCCTCCCTGGGCAAAATCATCAACAGCTTTGGCTTTAATTACCACCTCTACGCTGATGACACTCAGATCTACCTCTCTCCCCCTGTCCTTTCCAAAGTCAGTGACTGCTTATCTGGCATCTCCTCCTGGATGGCCTCCCACCACCTAAAGATCAACATGTCAAAGACTGAGCTCCTACTTATTCCTCCCTCCAATGCCTCCCCACCTCCTGACTTCTCTATCACGGTGGAGGGTATCACCATCTCCCCATCAAACCAAGTGCGCTGTCTTGGAGTTACACTTGACTCTGCTCTTTCCTTCACCCCCCACATCAAGTCTCTTTCCTCCTCCTGCCGATACCAACTGCGTAATATTTCCAGAATTCGGCCATTTCTTACCGCTGTCACCACAAAACAACTCATACACGCCCTGGTAATCTCCCGACTCGTGAAAGAGACAGGGGGGATAGTGCGCTTACAAGTAGGGGAGGATATCTATGAAGATCGCTATAGAAGCCTGATGGAGATATCTTCCCAATATCACCGATTGACCATAAACAAAAACCATACAAACAGGCAGCGCGTCTTCACGTTCTCAAGGGAAATAAACACAGGGAGGAATGGAGGGAGAGGTATATACGTTGGTAAAGTGATCACGAAATACCAGATAGGTTAACCGCTAAACCATATGGCTTATACAGTCAATGATACATACATTGATGAATGGTGGAAAAAAAGTTCTGTGGAGGTAAATGATTGTCTATATGTAGAGGTTCTTTCTTCTGTCTGAAGATATGTATTCAGCTGGTAAAGTGGATACCTCAAAAGGAGAAAAAGACGTAGAAAAAATGTAGTGCAACACTGTATGTTCACCATAAACAATATACATATATTGTAAAGAGATAGCAGAAAAAAAGACTCACATTCTTCAAGAGCTTCCAGCCCTCATATGTTCGCTTTCCAGGTTGTTAATAGGCCAACCGGTTTGCCTGCAGACTAACAATTCAAAGCTCCATAAGTCGCATGGATCACCTCCGGCACCTCAGTATTGAAGGAAGAGCCAGCAACCACCAGCAAAGTAAACCAAATGGAATAAAAATATTTTTAATTTAAAAATATTTTTTTTAAATATTTTTTATTTATCCCAAAGGGATCAATCAAGTGGATTTAAAATAAACAAAGGGAAACCAGAGGCTAAACGCGTTTCGCACCGCTAAGGGCGCTTCTTCAGTAGCAGGTATAGTGAAAAGGAAAGGAAAAAGGACATTACCATCCTCATCGGGAACCCAGTTAATATAGCATGAAACATGGAGTAAAAACACCTGTCTTTGGAGTCCAATCACGGGGTTTCCGGCACACACTGACGATGTCATAAGGAAGTGGAGGCTGCAGACACTCAGTGTGTCCCGGAAGTTGGCGCTGGAGGTCGCTCGGTCTCGCAATGTCTCCATTGGTGACTCATTTTTCCTTCTTCGAACGGACATCAATCGTGAAGGATGGCTCCCTCCTCAAATCGGACAGGCAGTGCAACTAGAATTATGTGGATTGAGGGAACCGGACCTTCTAAGTACAAATACAGTGGGTCCATGTGTATATATAACATAAAAAACTAAATTTGTTTTCTTAAAAAGCATGACATTCGAATAAATAAAAAGTATGAAATAAAACAAGGAAATAAAAATATGTACTCTAAAAAACTCTTCTGTATAACTGATGAACAGACCAATATTGGCTATTGTGTTGGGACAAGATCCACAAAAGCCAAAATATTGCTATGGACACAAAATCTGTACATTCGTATTATAACTGCAGTAGACAGAATTCCCAATGCAGTCACTAATCTAGCTGCAATAACTGATAGTGCGATAAAATTAATTTTTTCAATAAAACACTCTAGGGTGCGGTACCTCTCCATATTTATAGAGGGGGCCTGACACTAGGGGAACGAGCATCTCCTAACCCAGCTACAGGACTACCACAAAGAAGGGGAAGGAAAGAGGAGATAAGGCAGAAACAGGGAGAGAAAAGTTTGGAATCCAATGCTGTGGCATAAACCTATAAGAAATGGCAAAGTTCGAAGTCGGAATTTAGTCCATTGGGGATCAAGGTATTAAAATGAAAAATAAGTCTCATCTCCTCCTGATTGATTTTTTTAATAAAATCTTCCCCTCGCCAATTCTTCGTTATCTTTTTCAAAATATAAAATCCATGCCAGTGGGTGACCCTTCATGATGTTTCTTAAAATGAGCTGAAACCGTATGGTTCTCAAATTGTTTTCTAATGTTGTGCACATGTTTATAACTCTAATGTGTATAGGTCTGATGGTTCTCCCTATATATACTTTATGGCATGGGCATACCAGAGCATAAACAACATTATTGGATTGGCAACGAGTAACACCTCTAAGTTTAAAACTAACAGTATGTGGGAAATGAGTAATGACCTTCCTTTTCAAATTCAGGTTCCTACATGCATTGCAAGAGCCACACCTGTAGAAACCTTCTTTAACCCCTTAGTGACCGGGCGGTTTTACACAAATCCGTCCGTTCGTGACCGCAGCTGTTTTTACGTTTCTGCGCTCTTACAGGGTTATCCAAAGAGATTCGAAAAGTCACCGCACGTTCGGTGACTTTTCGTTCTCTTCAATTCGGTTCCTTTTGCCGATCCCATTTCGGTGACCCTGCGGTGTATTCAGCAAACACCACAGGGTCCCCGAATTGCAGGGAAAAGCTGCCGAAAACCTGACGAAAACTAACCGAATGCACGCTGAAAACAAGCAAAAACATCTGGATTAACCTTCGAAAAAGCCGAACAGGAGCCGAACAGGAGCCGAAAAGGAGCCGAATCACACAGAGCCGAAGCAGCTGTGACGTAGAGGAGGCAGTGAATAAATTAGAAAAACCATTTGTATGAACCTGGGAAAAAGAAAAGCTGTTTGCAAAGAAACTACTGAGCGAAAATGTCTGAAATTTTCACAGGAGGTCCAGAGAATGATAATAAAGAGGGCTGTTACAAAAAAAATAAGCAAACTGAAAAAAAAAAAAAAAAAAAAATCGGACTTTTAAAAAAAAAAAAAATTCTGAAAAATGCTTAAAGTATCCTAAAAAATCAATGAATAAAGAGACTTTTTTGCTGCAGAATTTTATAATGAATGGTTTATTAGATATTGAATTAAAACTGGAATATTTTTAACATTGAAGTCTATGGGATTCTCCTGAATTAATTTGCCGAATTAAACCACCGAATGGCAGGACATTAGGGGAACCTTTCACTGCTGGTTTGTGTTCTCTGAATAGTCGAAGCAGTGCTTCTCTATGGGGATTTCACTGCCCTCGAACAGGGACAACAGGCACCGTATGTTCAGGCAATTCGCAGGATTTGGCGAATTGCCTGCTCTCTGGATAGCCGAATGGCCAGGAAAGGTAACCGAAGGCTGATTTTCAGCGTTCGGTTACCTTTCTCAAGCAATTCGAATCTCTTTGGATAACCCTGTTAGTGTTTACGTCAAATTTTCCTCTTACTCGTTTATGTAACCCACACATATTTTACACTGTTTTTCTCGTCACTAAATGGACTTTATAAAGATACCATTTTTTTCATCATTTCATATAATTTACTATAAAAATATTGTGAAATATGACACAAAAATTGAAAAACACCACTTTTTCGAACTTTGACCCCCAAAATTCTTATGTATCAACAACCGTCAAAATTTTTTTATTCCTTAGTAGTTTCTAAATTTAGTACTGAGTTTAGCAATACCCAATGTTTACATATTCCTCGCTTTTTTCCTTATTTTATGCAACAATAAGTGCAAGTAGCACTTTGCCATTTCCAAAGAGTTTATTTTCAAAACTAGTGATAGTGACATTGTAACACTGATATCTGTCACTAATTCCTGAATAACCCTCCACATATACATATTTTTTTAAAGTACACAAATCAAGGTATTAAACTTGGGGTATTTTGACTCTTTCCATGCAAACCATTTTACCACAATCTATGCCAAAGTTTGAAAAAAAAAAAAAATTTTGGTGATTTTTTTTTTTTGAACGCAATTTAAGAATACATGTACTGTGAACTTTAAGGTTTACTGCCAAAAAGCACCCCAAAATATGTTCAGCAACATCTTCTGAGTAAATTGATACCACCCAAGTATAGGTATGTCGGGTCATTTGGGGGCTAAAAGGCCTTATTTGGGGGGTGCACATTTCAGTTTTCCAACTTGGAATTTTCACATTTCGTCATCATGCCCCCATGTCCTATTTGGGACATTTTTGAAGCCGGCCAAAGTAATTTACCCCCATCAAACCATATATTTTTAGAAAGGGCACACCCTAGGGTGCTTCAAAGAGTTGTATTTTAACACTTTCCATGCACTAGCTCTTTGTCAATCTTTCAGGTAGTCACTTTTTGTGTTATTTTTTCACACACATTGTACTTTAGGCATGAATTGTCAAATCCAGTTATGGGTTACTGCCAAAAAACACCCCAAAATATGTTCAGCAACATCTTCTGAGTAAATTGATACCACCCATGTATAGGTATGTCGGGTCATTTGGGGGCTAAAAGGCCTTATTTGGGGGGTGCGCATTTCAGTTTTCCAACTTGGAATTTTCACATTTCGTCATCATGCACCCATGTCCTATTTGGGACATTTTTGAAGCCGGCCAAAGTAATTTACCCCCATCAAACCATATATTTTTAGAAAGGGCACACCCTAGGGTGCTTCAAAGAGTTGTATTTTAACACTTTCCATGCACTAGCTCTTTGTCAATCTTTCAGGTAGTCACTTTTTGTGTTATTTTTTCACACACATTGTACTTTAGGCATGAATTGTCAAATCCAGTTATGGGTTACTGCCAAAAAACACCAAAATATGTTCAGCAACATCTTCTGAGTAAATTGATACCACCCATGTATAGGTATGTCGGGTCATTTGGGGGCTAAAAGGCCTTATTTGGGGGGTGCGCATTTCAGTTTTCCAACTTGGAATTTTCACATTTCGTCATCATGCACCCATGTCCTATTTGGGACATTTTTGAAGCCGGCCAAAGTAATTTACCCCCATCAAACCATATATTTTTAGAAAGGGCACACACCTAGGGTGCTTCAAAGAGTTGTATTTTAACACTTTCCATGCACTAGCTCTTTGTCAATCTTTCAGGTAGTCACTTTTTGTGTTATTTTTTCACACACATTGTACTTTAGGCATGAATTGTCAAATCCAGTTATGGGTTACTGCCAAAAAACACCCCAAAATATGTTCAGCAACATCTTCTGAGTAAATTGATACCACCCATGTATAGGTATGTCGGGTCATTTGGGGGCTAAAAGGCCTTATTTGGGGGGTGCGCATTTCAGTTTTCCAACTTGGAATTTTCACATTTCGTCATCATGCACCCATGTCCTATTTGGGACATTTTTGAAGCCGGCCAAAGTAATTTACCCCCATCAAACCATATATTTTTAGAAAGGGCACACCCTAGGGTGCTTCAAAGAGTTGTATTTTAACACTTTCCATGCACTAGCTCTTTGTCAAACTTTCAGGTAGTCACTTTTTGTGTTATTTTTTCACACACATTGTACTTTAGGCATGAATTGTCAAATCCAGTTATGGGTTACTGCCAAAAAACACCCCAAAATATGTTCAGCAACATCTTCTGAGTAAATTGATACCACCAATGTATAGGTATGTCGGGTCATTTGGGGGCTAAAAGGCCTTATTTGGGGGCGCCATTTCAGTTTTCCAACTTGGAATTTTCACATTTCGTCATCATGCACCCATGTCCTATTTGGGACATTTTTGAAGCCGGCCAAAGTAATTTACCCCCATCAAACCATATATTTTTAGAAAGGGCACACCTAGGGTGCTTCAAAGAGTTGTATTTTAACACTTTCCATGCACTAGCTCTTTGTCAATCTTTCAGGTAGTCACTTTTTGTGTTATTTTTTCACACACATTGTACTTTAGGCATGAATTGTCAAATCCAGTTATGGGTTACTGCCAAAAACACACCCAAAATATGTTCAGCAACATCTTCTGAGTAAATTGATACCACCCATGTATAGTATGTCGGGTCATTTGGGGGCTAAAAGGCCTTATTTGGGGGGTGCGCATTTCAGTTTTCCAACTTGGAATTTTCACATTTCGTCATCATGCACCCATGTCCTATTTGGGACATTTTTGAAGCCGGCCAAAGTAATTTACCCCCATCAAACCATATATTTTTAGAAAGGGCACACCCTAGGGTGCTTCAAAGAGTTGTATTTTAACACTTTCCATGCACTAGCTCTTTGTCAATCTTTCAGGTAGTCACTTTTTGTGTTATTTTTTCACACACATTGTACTTTAGGCATGAATTGTCAAATCCAGTTATGGGTTACTGCCAAAAAACACCCCAAAATATGTTCAGCAACATCTTCTGAGTAAATTGATACCACCCATGTATAGGTATGTCGGGTCATTTGGGGGCTAAAAGCCTTATTTGGGGGGTGCGCATTTCAGTTTTCCAACTTGGAATTTTCACATTTCGTCATCATGCACCCATGTCCTATTTGGGACATTTTTGAAGCCGGCCAAAGTAATTTACCCCCATCAAACCATATATTTTTAGAAAGGGCACACCCTAGGGTGCTTCAAAGAGTTGTATTTTAACACTTTCCATGCACTAGCTCTTTGTCAAACTTTCAGGTAGTCACTTTTTGTGTTATTTTTTCACACACATTGTACTTTAGGCATGAATTGTCAAATCCAGTTATGGGTTACTGCCAAAAACACCCCAAAATATGTTCAGCAACATCTTCTGAGTAAATTGATACCACCCATATATAGATTTGTTCTGTTGTTTTTGGGGTGCTACGCCAATCTTTGACATGTGCTTGTCAATTTTCTAATTTGACATACAGTATCTCTTTGCTTATCTTCTTTTTAGGGGCCTTTTTACATACCCCAGTTTTATGAACGTGCATATATTTGGTAAGCTACACCCCAAAGTATTGTAAAAGGAGTGTTTTTATGCTATGGATGCATCCGTTTGCTCCAAACAAATTAGATACTGTTTGGTGGTCATTTTCATTTTCACACCCACATCAGTTTTGGACTGTGATTTAGGAGACACTGTTGTTTTTTTACTGCATGAAAACTCTCCAGGTTGTTTTCTGCAAAGTCTCCTGAGTACACCCATGCCCCCCATGCATAGGTTTGCCAGGATTTTGGGAAGGTTCAAATACAATTTTTATGACTTTGTCATTGGAGTTGAAATTGAGATTATTTCTTCAGCTAGGCCTAGCTTTGGTTTTGGGTCTACCGCATACCCCAGTTTGAATTATTGCCAGAAAATTGTTTATATTTGTTATGTTGGCACCCCAAGGTATTGCATATGGAGTGCTTTGATGCCATGGATGCAACGGTTTTAGCCCAAAACATTTGAGAAGGTGTGTGGCGGTAATTTTTCAATTTTCAGATTTTTACGCCCCAGTAGTTTTGGACTGTGATTTAGCAGACACTGTTGTTTGTTACTGCATGAAAACTCTCCAGGTTGTTTTCTGCAAGATCTCCTGAGTACAACCATGCCCCCCATGCCTAGGTTTGCCAGGATTTTGGGAAGGTTCAAATACAATTTTTATGACTTTGTCATTAGAGTTGAAATTGAGATTATTTCTTCAGCTAGGCCTATCTTTGGTTTTGGGTCTACCGCATACCCCAGTTTGAATTATTGCCAGAAAATTGTTTATATTTGTTATGTTGACACCCCAAGGTATTGCATATGGAGTGCTTTGATGCCATGGATGCAACGGTTTTAGCCCAAAACATTTGGCAACAAGGTGTGTGGCGGTAATTTTTCAAATTTCAGATTTTTACGCCCACAGTAGTTTTGGACTGTGATTTAGGCTAGGGTCAGACGAGCGTAGTGTTCACGTCCGTGATCGCGCCTAAAAGTACGTCCGTGATAGCATGACATAAAGTCCAATGGAGCCCGACACACGAAGTACGTCCGCACTGAACTGCGGACGCAACGGCCGCGGCCCACGGACGCAAGGCAGGCAAGAACGTAGAACCGCTAGAACGGCGCACAAAGTGCGCTGCGTCCGCAACGTCTGCATAGCTTTGTGTGTGAGTGATGGAACGTGGTCAGACGGACTGCATTTATACGTCCTGCATTTTTCACGGACAAAATGGTTTTGCAATTGAATTTATTGTCCCTCCTACATCTGTCAAAAAATAAATGTCAGTGAAAAAACGGACTGTGTGACCACTACTGCGTCTTCCGTACTGACGATGTCCGTACTGCACGGACGTACAGTCCGTAGAAATCACGCTCGTCTGACCCTAGCCTTAGCAGACACTGTTGTTTGTTACTGCATGAAAACTCTCCAGGTTGTTTTCTGCAAGATCTCCTGAGTACACCCATGCCCCCCATGCATAGGTGTGCAAAGATTTTGGCAAAATACAGCACCAATTGTAGAACATAAAAATGTACGAATAAAATGTAAAAGTCTGGTGCCTGTCAAACTGGGGATGCTCTCTAGGGGGGCAGGCTGTTGTCACTGAAGTGCATGAAACGCAAAATGTTTTCATACCTTCTACGTGACATTGATTGGGGGTAAATGGGGGTAGAGCAGATGGGGCTACTGCTCCAGTAGGAGCGAATTGAGGGCTTCTTTATGATGCCCTCAGCATAGTAAGTGCCCAGAATTTCAGAAATTCTGGCACATCTAGCGGGGTCCATTGCTGCCTTGCCAAGTAGGAGTCTGACTTCGCAGCACAATGCTGATGGGCATACAGATTTGATTGGGCCACGATGTGGCCCAACAAATCATCCCCCATAAACACCTGCAAAAAACTGTGTGGCGGTAAATCCTGCAACATCAATATTGATGCCAGGATTTGCCGTGAAAGGAGGGATATCTGGCCTCTGGCGATGAGGCACTACCCACTCCTCAGCTGGAGCTGTGCGTCTCCTGCTGGCAGGTGGTGACCCAGGATCTGCATCAGAAACATCACTAGATACATCAGCCAGCGTAGATAATGTATCTAGCGACGTCTCTGAGCAGTTAGCGGGGTCGAAATGAGGGTCTGAGTCTGACGCAGATGCCTCAGATTCTGACGCCAGGATGGCATATGCCTCCTCGGCGCTGTACACCCTCTCAGACATTATATATAATAGATTATAAAATTTTATAATTATTATATATATATATAAGCGGATTGTTGGTTCTTAGAAGAACCGTTGGGTTTCACAAGAAAATACAAATAAACACCTAAATCTCTCTAAATCCCTCTAAACCTGCCTCAATTCTTCTAAATCTCCCTAAAATCTCTCTAAATCTGCCTCAATTTTTCTAATCTCACTCACAGGGTTATTCAAAGAGATCGAATTGCTTGAGAAAGGTAACCGAACGCTGAAAATCAGCGTTCGGTTACCTTTCCTGACCATTCGGCTATCCAGAGAGCAGGCAATTTCCAAATCCTGGCGAATTGCCCGAACATACGGTGCCTGTTCGGTCCCTGTTCGAGGGCAGTGAAATCCCCATGTAAAAGCACTGCTTCGTCTATTCAGAGAACACAAACCAGCAGTGAAAGGTTCCCTAATGCCCTGCCATTCGGTGGTTTAATTCGGCAAATTTATTCAGGAGAATCCCATAGACTTCAATGTTAAAAATATTCCATTTTAATTCAATATCTAATAAACCGTTCATTATAAAACTCTGCAGCAAAAAGTCTCTTTATTTATAGATTTTTTAGGATACTTTAAGCATTTTTCTGAATTTTTTTTTTTTTTTTTTAAAAGTCCGATTTTTTTTTTTTTTTTTTTTTCAGTTTACTTATTTTTTTTGTAACAGCCCTCTTTATTATCATTCCCTGGACCTCCTATGAAAATTTCAGACATTTTCGCTCAGTAGTTCCTTTGCAAACAACGTTTCATTTTCCTAGATTAATACAGATGGTTTTTCTAATTTATTCACTGCTTCCTCTACGTCACAGTTGCTTCGGTTCTGTGTGATTCGGCTCCTGTTCGGCTCCTATTCGGCTCCTGTTCGGCTTTTTTCAAAGGTTAATCCAGATGTTTTTGCTTTGTTTTCAGCGTGCATTCGGTTAGTTATCGTCAGGTTGTCGGCAGCTTTTCCCTGCAATTCGGGGGCCCTGTGCTGTTTGCTGAATACACCGCAGGGTCACCGAAATGCAATCACCGAATTGAAGAGAACGAAAAGTCACCGAACATGCGGTGACTTTTCGAATCTCTTTGGATAACCCCCTAAATCTCACTAAAATCTCTAACCTGTCAAATCTGATCTCTCTCTCGCTCACAAAACACAAGTGAGGAGAGGGAGGG